>PVJD01002776.1:0-187977 GCA_004026545.1 Mormoops blainvillei
TTTATACCCCCTATAGTGCCAGGATTTTTAAGAACACAATTTCATTTTGTTCGTTTAAGGTCATTCTCATAGTCACACTTTCAGACGAGCTGGCTAAGGCATAGAGAGTCAGATAAGTTGCTTCAGGTCAACTGGGCAGAAGTGACAGAGCCAGGATTCACACACAGGTCTGTCTGATGCCGAAGTGCATGCTCTCCCACCATGCAACAATGTCTCGACGGAGCTGAAAGGTACCTAGAGATTATCCAGTTTACTCACCCATCCACCCTATCACTTAGAGAGACCTGCAAGGAAGTTGAAGGACCTTCCTGATGTCCTGTGGCTAGTTTATTGCACACTGGGAGCGGACCTCATATTTCCTACTCTTCAGGCATGCGCATTTTGACTCATATCAGATACTCTCTTTTTGAGAAATATTTAAAAATCCCTATAACTAAATTCAAAATAGACAAAGCAAGAATGATGTAAATGCCTGTTACTGTGCACTGAGGTGTGTGTGCATTATGTTTCAGTGGGAGATAGAAAAAGAGAAGTCTCACGCACTTCCTGTGCACGGCTTGCAACCAGCCAACACAAGATAACATGATTTCATGTGTTCCTTTCGACTACCAACATTTTTTCAGCCTCTTGCATGTAACTAGGGCATTAAAGCGTTAAGGCAGGAGTAGGCAAACCTGTTCTATAAAGGGCCTAAATAATCTGAGGCCCTGTGGGCCATGCCATTTCTGTTGCAAATACTCAATTGTACCATTTTAGGGTGAAAAAAAGCAGCCATGCACAATACATGAAGGAATGTGGCTATGTTCCAATAAAGTTTAATTTACGGACACAGAAATTTGAATTTGAATAAATTTTCACAAATCACAAAACACTATGTTCCTTTTATTATTTTTTTTCAACTACTTAAAAAGGTACAGTTTGCAGGCTATAGAAAAGCAGGTGTGGGCCGGAGAGCATCTGCTGACCTTGCATTAAACCAAAGAAGTTCCTCCAGTCAGAAGAGATCGAACAAACAGCGGTGAACAACAACGCAAGGCTATGGCTTTTTTCTTGACTCGGTTCGGGCGCCAGTGATTCTGGAGACCTTCCTGGACCATCCCCCCACTCCCACTTCGGGGAGGTGTCCCACTTTTGTGCTCTCACTAAAACTTACGCCTATCTCCATCCTGTCACGTACCATAACATATTCTGTTGATTATTCAATTGTCTGTATCTCCTCAGAACAAGACTGCTTTTATCTTTGATCTACATTACTAGCTGACATGATGCTCAAGAAGTCAAAAACTGGGGAAGGGTGAGAAGGAAAATAAAAGGGAAATCATCTCAGAATGTCTTACCCTTCCTTCTACAGAAAATATCAGAGCAAGGTCTTGATAGTGGTTCAGTGACACACAACTAAGGAGTTAAATCAGTGGTTCACCCACTTCTGCATCTGTTAACAATCTACGTTGTTTACATCCCATAATGTGCACCAACCCCTCAATCTATTCTCTTTATTTTTGCTTTCCTCAAGGCCAGGCATCTGACTAACGTGTTTAGACTAATCTGGATGAGAAGGATCTAGGCATTAATTTAAAATGACCATCGGATCTCCAGAAAGACTTCAGGGCACCCCAGGGTTCTGCAGATCACAAATGAAAAAACAGCTGTCTACAACCCTAGCCTCAAAAGTGAAGCACAGCTTCAAATCACTTAAAGAAAACCTGAAAAGCCACAATTACCAGATATAATAGGGAAATCAACATGGAGAAGTCTACCTTATCATCACATCAAGCACAACAGAGAAATAAACATATTCCAATTTCATGTGCTTGGATGCATGACCCTCTACTGCAGGGTCCTTAACCTTTTCTGTGCCGTGGGTCCCTTTGGCAGCCTGGAGAAGCCAGCGGCCCCTCCTCAGGACAAGGTTTTGAAATGCATAAAATATTATGCCTAATTTTGTTTACTCTTTAATATTTAAGTGTCTTTTCCCCCCAAAGATTTTATTTATTTATTTTCAGACAGAGGGGAAGGGAGGGAGGAAGAGAGGGAGAGAAACATCAATGTGTGGTTGCCTCTCATGCACCCCCTACTGGGAACCTGGCCCGCAACCCAGGCATGTGTCCTGACTGGGAATCAAACTGGCGACCATTTGGTTCACAGGCCTGCCCTCAACCCACTGAGTCATACCAGCCAGGGCAACAGTGCCTTTTTTAATTTTTAATTTTTAAATTGATTTTAGAGAGAAAGAGAGAAGGTGGGGGGCATTGATTTGTTGTTCCACTTATTTATTCATTCAATGGTTGATTCTTGTATGTGTCCTGACCAGGGATCGAACCTGCAGGTCAATGCTCCAACCAACTGAGCGACCCAGCCAGGGCTATGTATAGTTTTAAAAAGGAAACCCACCCTGACTGGTGCGGCTCAGTGGGTTGAGTGTCATCCCACAAAGCAAAAGGTCACTGGTTCAATTCCCAGTCAGGGCACATGTATGTCCGGGTTGCAGGGTCGGTCAGGGCATTGCAAGAGGCAACTGATCAATGTTTCTCTCACACGCTGGTATCTCTCTACCTCTCCTTCTCCCTCCCTTACCCCCGCCTATAAACATACAAACAAACAAACAAATTAAAATAAAAATAAAAAGGAAACCTGCAGGGCACCTGCAAGCCAGGCAGCAAATGGTGGGGTGAGGGGGTAGCACCCGCTGTAGCGCCCATGTTGCTGCCCCTGGCCTGTCTGCAAAGCCAGATGGAAAAAAGAAAGGAAGGAAGGGAGGGAGGCAGGGCGGGCAAAGGAACCCATTACAATAACAATTAAGCCATACTCCTCTGTCACATCCTGTCTTCTTTTCCTACTTTCTCTGTTTAGCATTTGTCACTATCTAACACACGATACATGGTATTTCACTTGTGTTTTCTCATGTAGATGTTTCCCCAACTAAAACTTAATTTCCATGAGGGCAGGCAAGTTTACCTAGTTTATTCACCACTCTATTTCCCAAACCTACAAAATGCCTGGTGTATAACAGATACTCAGTAAGTATTTCTTGAGTTATTAAATAAGCTTCCTATATCCTATGTCCTATACTCTAAGACAAATCAAAGGCAGCTGGACCTGTCATCCTTAAGAAAGGTAACAGACAATACTACATATATACCAGTAACCTCTTGGCAGACATTGGAGCCCTTTTATAAATGCGGTCTTATTCATTCACAATAAACTTAATATCTAATGACTCAGGGCAAAGAAACGATGTGAGGTAGGGAAGTCAATGTCTCGAGGTTAGTCAGTGGACAAATTCCAAAGCCCGGTCTCCTGTTTATTAACTCCGTCCTTTCACTTTACCCTTTGCCCTCTGAAGCTTTCGCTTCATCGCCTTACAGTACAGCCTCCTTTCCACTGAAGGCATCTATTCACTCACAACAGTGAGTGCCACTTTCGGGGACCCGAGCCCACCCACTCACAACAAGTAGCTACACGCTCCTCTGCAACAAGGTTCCAGGATTTCCAACTTCTGGCCAAAGCAATTCCTGAATAGAGGAAATGGTTTTCATTTAAAATACATCTTAATCAAATAAATTAAAAGGTGAACAAGAATTTCAACCCTCAGACATGAGGTAGTCTCATACAGTACCAAGAGGAAGGAAGCTTAAAGCCAAGAAAACTCAAACCACCAGAGAAATGTAGTAATTTCTACCAACTGTGTCTTCACTGTATAGTGTGTGACAAACCAGAGACCAAAAAAAGAAAGGGGGGGAGGAATATGAGGTTAACAAGGCCACGTAATGTGAAAAAAAGTGTCCCAGGCTGTTTCATAATGAAGCCAGCAGTCTAACCCTAACAGGAAGGCCGTCGGCCCTTGCTGGGAGGCCAACCCAGACGCCAGCCTGCTCTCCACCCCTGCTCTTTGCCGAAAAGAGGGCTGAGGAAACGTGCTTATATCATGAGAGTTTTAGAGATACTCAAGCCCCTTTGCTTAAAATGTAAATTTCTAATTCTGCGTAAACATCGGAATTTTCCATAATTGTGGATCTTCCTATATACAGGACAAGAAAAATGTGAAGAAACAGGGCTTTTTTGTGTATTTGTTTTTAATAGCTCGAATGCTAATAAACCCGCAACAGCCGGTCATCAATACAGGATGGCCAAAAGTTCCACGGAAATGATGTATACTAACGGGGTTTCAAACTGAAAGAAGGGGGAGGGCATTTTTCACCTATGCTTGATTCCAGCTCAATGGGAAAATATTAACCCTCTATAACTAACTGCTGGCTTCTCATATGGTTCTAGTTTAATCCTTAGAGATGTGTGCTTTTGAACTAACCAGATAAAAGTTTAAGATAATTTTCTAACTACTTACTTTGTAATCGCACCTAAGAGAAAGCCCTGAAGATACAACGATAAATGAAAGCCATAATCACAGAGAACATGTATTTAGCCATCTCTTGGAGAAGTCTGCAAACAATGTCACTTCAACATCACAGCATCAGAGAGGTACTTCTCACCCCATAAGCTTTCTAAAAATGTAGTATAAATAATTATGTAACTGAATTAAAAAGGAAAAACCCTCATAAATTATTTACATTATTCTAAATTCACTTTCTAACTGACTGTTCGAGTGAAAATGAGAAGTAAACTTGATACCCATTTAGTGAAATTAGGTAAATAGACTGTGTTTTTTCCATTCTATGGAATACTATACAGCCATTAAAATGAATGATAGAGGCCCCTAAACACAGAAATGGAAAAATCTCCAAGATATCCTGCTATGAGAAATGAGCTAGCTGAACAAGTCTTGGTGATTCTGCTTATACAAAATATTTATGTGAATCTGTACATATAATGCACTTAAATGCTTTAGGCAAGATCTAGAAGAACACAGTACACGCCAAATTCTTATTCGTGCTTTGGTCTGGGGAGGGTGAGAGAAGGAAAGGAGCTCTGAGAAGATTTTCACATCATACTCCACATATGACTTAAATGTTTTGTAAGGTGGTATTCTTATATAACTTATGAATTAAAAAAAGTCTTCATAAAGGAAGAAAGGGCTAGATGACTCTATGAAAGGAAAAAAAATATGAAAACTTGCTTGATAGATACTAAATTCTATTAATGTCAGAGCAAGAGGTCAATCATTAGACAATCTTCCAGCCGCCACACCTCAATGTAGACAGTTTTTTGTTCAGTCGCTAAATTGATAAGAACAGAATAAATCATAAAGAATGTGATTTTTGAAGTGGTACATCTACACCATAATCAAAATACCCAAGTCATCATATCTAAAGCAACTGAAAGTTTAAAATATTCACTTGCTTATGTCTTCCTATCAAGTTAAATGCGCTCTCTTTCTTGCTGTACTGTAAAATAGCCACACTCCTGTTGGAAGTGCTTGTTCTTTGGTATTGAACCCCAACTGGTCAAGTTCCAACAGCACATCTGAAAACAACCAATTGCACTGCAATTAAAAAGATGTTTTGCCAACTAGAGATAGAAGACCAGAGACCCAAAGGATGTCGATACTTATTCATAAACAAGAATGCCAGCATGCCTAGGATAAGTCAGCAGGAGGCTAGGGGAACTCGAAATTTAAAGTTACCTGCCCAAGAAGCAGGGAGGTAAGTAAGACAAAAGAGACCCCAGAGCTTGTGCATGCAGGCACCAGAAGATTTTTCCTCAACTTTATTAAGATACAGTTCATGTGTAATAAAATGGACTAATTTTAATTGTACATTTTGATAAGTTTTGACAAATTTATACTCCTGTGTAATCACCACCCTAAAGTTTTCATAAACCAAAAGCTTAAATTTTCTGATGTCCCATCCCAGTCAGTCTGCTCCCATCCCGGGCCCCAGTTAAGCACTTTTCTGTTACTACAGATTAAATCTTTTTTTTTTTTTTTAAATCCTCACCTGAAGATATGTTTATTGACTTTTAGAAAGTGAGACAACACCAGCTGGTGTAGCTCAGTGGACTGAGCGCTGGCCTACAAACCAAAGGGTCGCCGGTTCGATTCCCCAGTCAAGGCACATGCCTGGGTTGTGGGCCAGGTCCCCAGTAGGGGATGTGTGAGAGGCAACCACACACTGATATTTCTCTCCCTCTCTGTCTGTCCCTTCCCTGCTGTCTAAAAATTAAAAAATTTTTTAAAAAAGAGAGAGAGAGAGAGAGAGAAACATATATCAGTTGTCTCCTGCACTGGGGATTAAACCCACAAACCAGGAATGTGTCTGGGATGACACCCCAAAGCCACCCGGCCAGAGCTAGATGTCTTTTTTAGAATATCACATAAATGGAATACGTGCTCTTCTGGTAAGGCTTCCTTTCCCTCGGTACAACATTTTTAAGGTTCATCCATGCTGTACCATGTATCAGAGTATCATTCCTTTTGAATGCCAAATAATAGTCCTTTGTTTATCTATTCATCTGTTGATGGGCATCTGCGTTGTTTACAGTTTTGAACGATAATGACTGAGTCTTCTATGAACATGCAAGGCCCCAGAGGCTTCTGATGGTTTTCATTTCTAGTTCAGCGCTATCCACACACACTCAGTTCACCACAACTCCAACCCTTACACTGGCCCAGGGCACAGTGGGAAACGCAACTGCTTATTCAACAAATATACAGTAAGGACCTACTGTATTCCAGGAACATTTGAGCACCTGGGTACAGTGATCGCTCTTCTGTAAAACTTACAGTCTTTCGGAGGTGTGGGGGTGCAGAAGGGAAGACAGATAAAAATAAACAAGGTAATTCTGGATAGGATACGTAATAGAAAAGTAGTTGAAAGTAACATATTTTTTAAAGATTTTACTTATCTTACTTTTAGAGACAGGGGAAGGGAGGGAGAAAGAGAGGGAGAGAAACATCGATGTGAGAGAGAAACATTGTTCGGTCGCCTCTCGCACACCCCCAACTGGGGACCTGGCCCACAACCGAGGCATGTGCCCTGACAAGGAATTGAACCAGTGACCTTTTGGTTCCCAGCTGGTGCTCAATCCACTGAACCACCCAGCCAGGGCTAAAAGCAATATTTTAAAAGTAACTAGAGGCACATATGTCTAAGTCAGGTGCGGCAGCCAGGGATGGCCTGCCTGAGCTGAGATCTGAATGACGCAGGAGACAGCCCTGTAACTACCTGAGATCAAAGCACTTCAGGCAGAGAACTGTAAGAGCAAAGACCTTAACGAAAGAATAACCACCTACTCAAGAAGCAGAAAAAAGGCCCATGTGATAGAAATGCAGTGAACTACGTGAAGGGAGGTAAGGGATGAGGCTGGAGAGCCGGGCAGAAATCAAGCCAAACAGAACCTTATAGGCCGATGATAAGAAGTTTGGGTTTCACTGGAGAGGATTAGGCAGGAGACTAAAATAACCAGATTTGCATTTCAAAAAGCTCACTCTTGCTGGGTGGAGGACTGTAAAGGGAAAGAGTAGACGCAGACCAGTCAGGTGGCTGCTGCGCCGTGCAGGTGCTAATGGCTTGGACTACAGAGAATGCAAAGGAAATGTGAGAATGGGAATGGTTTTAAGGTATCTTCAAAATAGAATCAACAGCTCTTGCTAATGGATTACATGTGACAGGTATAAAAAAAGAATATAGGAGAGCTCCTAGGTGTTTGGCTTAGGCTACTAGGTGGGTGACAGTACCACTTACTGAGATGGGGGAAATCGGAGGAAAAATAGGTTTGGAGCTGTGGGGAGAAGCAAGAGTTCTATTCTAGCCCTGGCTGGGGTGGCTCAGTTGGCTGGTGTGGCTCAGTGGACTGAGTGCTGGCCTGCGAACCAAAGGGTCACTGGTTCAATTCCCAGTCTATGGCACATGCCTGGGATGTGGGCCAGGTCCCCTGTGTGGGGCACACAAGATGCAACCACACATTGATGTTTCTCTCCCTCTCTTTCTTCCTCCCTTCCTCTTTCTAAAAATAAATAAATATCTTTTTTTTTTTTTAAGTTCTATTACAGTCATGTTAAATTTGTGATGCTGATTGAACATCTAAATGCAGACATCGAAGAGGCACTCGGATATATGGGCCTGGAGCTAAGAGGAAAAGTCAGTGTTAGATATGTAATATTTGGAATAGTATCTAACACTAAGAAGTAGATCACACAATTTTGCTTCTGGGAGTAGCATACACACACCTCAGTGCACCAGGATCACACCAGAGAAACAGGACTCCAAGAACAGTTTTACTTGGAATTGGGGTCAGGGGAGTAGGGAGGAATAAATTTTATATTTGAACACACGCACACATAAAGGGTAAAATGCTGAATTTACACAATTTTTCAAGATTAAACAGGACTCCAGAGAAATTTTGTGTTTGTAGCAGGCAGTCTTTGGATTATACAAGACCCCTAGTAAATTTTCATCCGTCTCTTGGAATGTTTCAGGAAAAAAGTTAGACAGGCATCAGAATACACAACAATTAATCAGCAAATATTTAACCTATGGACTGGACCACTGAGCCTTCAGCTGTGGAGATTATGAAAAGACAGAGCAGTAGAGTCGGTAAGGACATGGATGTGCATACAGACTTGAGAGTCAAGGAGACCTAGGTTCAAATCCTTCCCTTGCTGCTTACTAGCTGTGGAGGCAGGAACCCTCACAGGGGGGTAAATGACAGAGTACGCACAATGCACTTCAGCCCTGCCTCTGGTTAAACAGTAACCCCAGTAATTCTCTCTCCAGGGTCTCAGTGTCTAATGAGACTCATAGGACATAAATTTAGAAAAAGGATAATAATATGAGTTGCATATGAAAAATGCTGAACATGATCAGTAGGAGTGGTCAGGAAGGCACTGAAATTTGGGCTGAAGAAGACTAATAAAGAGAAAAAGGTAGGTCTTTAGCTTTATTTCTTTTTCTTTTTATTTTTATTTGAAGGGGAACAGCTAAAGAAAGAAAAGAAGGTAAAGCCCATGTGGGGAAGTTGTGAACTACCATTTACTGAGCACTGTCAGAACTACTGCCTCTCAACTTCTTGGAGATAATTCCTATGCTACACAATTCAGCCACTTAAAGTGTACAATTCAATTGTTGTTACTGTATTCGGAGTTGCGCAACCAACACCACAACCCATTTTAGAACATTTTCATCATCCCTCAAAGAAACCCCATGCCCATTAGCTAGCAGTCACTCCCTATCTATTTCCCCTCAATCCCACAAGTCCTAGGCAACCACTAACCTGATTTCTGTCTCTGTGAATTTGCCTATTCTGGACATTTCATATAAACAGAATCACAAAATATGTGACCGGCTTCTTTTTAAATTATATTTTATTGATTAAAATATATTACAGTTGTCCCAATTCTTCCCCCTTTGCCCCTCTACCCAATACCCCCCACTCCCTCAAGCAATCTCCACCCCTTTGTTCAAGTCCATGGGTCCAGCATGTAAGTTCTTTGGCTATTCCATTTCCTGTACTATACTTTACATCCCTATGGCTGTTCTGTAACTACCTATTTTTACTTCTTAATCCCCTCACCCCTTTACCCATTCCCCCAAAGCATCCCTCCCATCTGACAACTATCAAAACACTCTCCTTATCCATGATTCTGTCTCTGTTCTTCTTGTTTGCTTAGTTTTTTAGATTCAGTTGTTGATAGATGTTTATTTATTGCCATTTTATTGTTCATAGTTTTGAGCTTCTTTTCTTGAATAAGTTCCTTTAACATTTCACATAATAATGGTTTGGTATATAAACTTTTGTTTTTTCTTGTCTGGGAAGCTCTTTATGTGAATGATAGCTTTGCTGGGTAGAGTAATCTCGGTTGTAGGTCCCCACTTCTCACGACTTTGAGTATTTCTTACCAATCCCTTCTGGCCTGCAAAGTTTCTTTTGAGAAATCAGCTGACAGTTTTATGGCAGCTCCCCTGTAGGTAACTAACTGCTTTTCTCTCACTGCTTTTAAGATTTCCTCTTTATCTTAACCTCTGGCATTTTAATTATGATGTCTTGGAGTGGGCCTCTTTGCATCCACCTTGTTTGGGACTCTTTGTGTTTCCTGGACTTGCATGTCTATTTCCTTCACCTAATTAGAGAAGTTTTCTTTCATTATTTTTTCAAATAGATTTCCAATTTCTTGTTCTTTCTCTTCTCCTACTGGCACCCTTTTGATGCAGATGTTGAAACACTTGAAGTTGTCCCAGAGGCCCCTACACTATCCTCGTTATTTTGGATTCTTTTTTCTTCCTGTTGTTGTGATTGGTTGTTTTTTGCTTCCTTATGTTCCATATCATTGATTTGATTCTCAGTTTCATCCACTCTACTGTTGTTTCCCTATAAATTGTTCTTTATTTCAATTAGTGTATCCTTCATTACTGACTGGATCTTTTCTATGCTATTAAGGTCCTCAGTAAGTTCCTTGAGCATCCCTATAAACCAGTGTTTTGAACTCTGCATCTGATAGGTTGCTTATCTCCATTTTGTTTAGTTCTTTTTCTGGATGTGGTTTCTTTAACTCCGTAGTTGTTGGACTTCCATTCAGCTTGATTTCTGACATTTCTGAGTGATGGTTGTTCTATATTATATAGTTTGGCTGTAATTTTAACATGGTTGTATGGGGAGGCAAGCTGTGTTTACCTATGCCTCCATCTTGACCAGAAGTGATGGGGTTCTTTCACTTAGCATAGTGTTTTCAAAATTCATCTATGTTGTAGCATGAATCAGTACTTCATTCTCTGTTATTGCTAAATAGTATCCTACTGTGTGCATATGACATTTTATTTATCCCTCCATAAGCAGATGGACACTTGTTTCTAATTCTTAACCATTACGAGTAACGCTGCTATGAACATTCACATTCAAGTTTTCATATGGACACATGTTCTCGTTTCTATTAGGTATACATCCAGGAGTGGCAAACACCTCAGAGAAATGGTTACACTCCGTTTAATATTGTGAGGACTGCCAGGCTGTTAAGAGTCAATACAGTGAGCTCCAAATATTTAAACGATGGTAACTAATTTCCAACTAACATCTTTGGGGATCTGAAATTACTTTCACTTCTCACACTTTCAAATTGTTCCATGATTTTTCAGTTTGTAGTAAAGAGTCTATAGGAAAAGGTGACCATGAAGAAAAGACATAGCAGATTAAAACGCCCGAAAAAGAGAACACTAGACTTTTATTTGCTCCTTGAAATACTGCAAAGATTCATGAGAAAAATTAGACACAAAAGCCAAAATTGTAGTTATGTAAGAGAAAAACAGATACTAAATATCAATTAAGTGCATCCATGTGTTGAGGCTGGGTGTGTATAAACTAGAAAGTTAGAAAACCAAGTGAAATTTTTTGTCAATTTTTCCATTCTTTCAGAGTAACTTTTAAAAGGCTCTTCCTGTATCTTCCATTCTCTCTCACGGTTCATTATCAAAGAAACATATTGTCTCTTAACTACATCAGCCAAATAATTGTGGCTCATGGTCCAAAACATCTTCATCACCAAAAAGTAAGAAAATTTGCACTTTTATTAAATATTACAATTGCCTGAGGCAGTGTTATCCTGCAACAAGACAGCCCTTCTGGGCTCCATGGTCCAATACAATAACCATTTAACCACATGTGGTTATAAGCACTTAAAATGTGGCTAGTGCCCCTAAGAAACTACATTTTAAATTTTTATTTAACTTTAAATTTAAAAACTGCAGCAGTGGAAAGTTTCTTTTATTATATTGATTGCATTTACTTTTACAAAGTGGATAAATAAATAAAATATATGTTAAAAATTAATTTCATCTGGCCCTGACCAGTGTGGTTCAGTGGGTTGGGCATTGTCCTGCAAAGCAAAATGTCACCGGTTCAATTTGGGGTCAGGGCACATGCCTGGGTTGTGGGCCAGGTCCCCGGCTGGGGATGTGGGAAAGTCAGCTGATTGATGTTTCCCTTAAACATCGATGTTTCTTCTCTTCTCTTTCTCCCTCCCTTCCCCCTCTCTAAAATTAAATAAATAAAACCTTTTAAAAAATTAATTTAAAAAAAATTTTTTTTGGAGAGATGGGGAGAGAGGGAGAGAGGGAGAGAGGGAGAGAAACATCAACGTATGGCTCTCTCTCACACACCCGTCACTGGGGACCCGACCTGCAACCCAGGCATGTGCCCTGATTGGGAATTGAACTGGTGACCCCTTGGTTCGCAGGCCGGCACTCGATCCACTAAGCCACATCAGCCAGGGCAATAAATAAAATCTTTAAAAAAAAATAAAATTAATTTCATCTATTGCTACTTCTCTTTTTAATACGGTTGTTAGAAAATTTAAAAGTATGTATGTCTGTAAATATGCTAAAAAGCAATGGATTATACACTTTCACTAAGTGAATTTAAATGAATATAGAGTATGCAAATCATACTTCAATGAAGCTGTTTTTTACACTGTACTTCTGTACACTGTATTTGACAGTGACAGTTTTTCCATTTCTGAAGTTACATGAGTTGATTACAGTAATAATGAGAAAAAAAGAAGAGATAAAACCATATTTATGTCTGTTTGTATAATAACATTTGTGACAGACCTATTTATAAAAGAAGTAAAATTCTAAAGTTAATAAAAAAGAGAATCATCTACTGAAGAAATGAACTTCACTAATTAGAAGTGACAGTTACCAGAGTATTAGCAAATATTCCATGTGAAGATGGAAAAGAAAAATGGAATAAGAAGACAAAAAGAGTTACAGTTAAAAAAAGTTAAGGCCAGGGCTACAGTGAAGGGGACCAAGAAGGTGCCACGACAACTAATACCTACTAGATGTGCCATAAATGTTAGATGGAAAAATGGAAGAATGGATGGATGAGTGGATGAATATGGAAGGAGAACAGGGCAGAAAAAAACATTTTAAAACTTTTTAAAAAGCTCTACTACACAATTATAAAAGCTACTGAAACTGAGTTCAACTTACCTATCAGCAGATCACCAGTCTGGGGAAGTCAATGCCCAGGACATGAAACCTGATTAAAAGACTTGGGAATAGAATCCACCGAAAAGGGTCACAAGATTACACATCAGACCTCCAGTATTTTGTGGAATGTGCTATGAAGTAAACACATGCCTTTAAAATCCAGAGGCATTTGGTAAGAGCTCTGGCAGTTTATCACAGGATCATGAAGCAAGAAGGCCTGTGATAAGTGCTTTTTGATTATTTCAAGACCGTGAACCATCGACGAGACTGAGACAGGAAAAGGTTACTCCCTCTGCCTCTGCACTATTAGAGATGCCAAATACGCTCTCACAGATGTGTCTCGGCCCGGGGAAGAGAACCAGCTCAGTTTAAAGTGCATGGCAACCAAGAGAAGCTTAATTTAACGTCATGTGCATCCCTCTGAGGAGGAGAAATGTTGGCTCACTCCGTAAGGAATTCTCCGGAGTCATAACTTATCAAATTACTTGTGCCATTTATATCGTGAGAACTTCACAAAATGCAGCATCAGTAATTGCAATTTCATAATCAGAGTATTATGCTGGCTGACAACATCCTTTCTCATTTATTAATGGCAACAGTGGGATCTGATAGGAACAGTTTCCACTTAGCACCAGGAACTGCCTTTGGAGAGAGCTAGGTTCAACTCAACTTAAGGAAAAGAGATTACAAAAACAAATGTCAGTAAGTTTCAATAGAGTATGAAGGGAAAGTCATTGGCTGTTAACACGGTAAAATGTCCAGGACATGAAGAGCAAGAGGCCCACGTGCCTAGAATGAGGCGGCCCGCAGGGAGCAGTAGGCGGTCAGGTTAGTAAGTGGGGACGGGGAGTCATGTCACGTGACTTGTGACTACTGGAGGGACTTCGGGTTTTATTTCAAACTGAAATAAGGTACTTCATCATCTTCCCATTTGCTATACCTGGGAGGTAATACTCCCTTTAAGAGTAGGCTTCTGAAACTGTGGAGTCCTTCTGTGTTTTGTTCTGTGCTGCCCCAACGAGACACTCACGATGCTTAGAGGCAATGGCTGGAAACCCAGCAATATCTAACCTAGAAATGTAGTCCGGTAGAATGAACACAAATTTATTTAAATACAAAGACTGCAAACTCACCATGTCCTTGGGAGATGCGAGAACAAAAATTTTGCACATGGAGAAACAGAGGTACAAAGAAAAGACTTAACAATGTTTTTAAAGGCAGCCTGAAAGTGAAACGGGAAGAAAGCCAAATGACAACTCCGAATGACTGAACAAATCCACGAGAAAACAGCTCCCTTTCTACAGCACCGTGGAAAAAGCTCCCCAGAGCGCGCATCTCTGAGTGAGCGCGGGAGGAGTGCAAGCGCAGGACATCATCACCTGGACCACTCCCTCCCACCATGCCTGTTTATGCTCCGTTTCAGATAAAAGGGCTTCTGTCTACATGAAAACTTACAAACCCAAGTGGGGGTCTCATCAAGGATGCTTCCAAGAATACTTGCTGCTGGAAGGCATATTGTAGTTGTTTATCGAGGGATAACGCGAAATAGCGATCCATAATGCCCATCAATCTTTCTAATGCTGAGATTCCATATAAACTCTTATTTCTGATTACTGCATTATTTGTGATCCACACTAAAGGCTGGATTTCTGGACGTGGTGAGGAGGTGGAAGGGAGGGAGGGAGGGAGGAAGGCACAGAAAAATTATACATTTTAAAAATCGTCGTTGAAATGAGAAAACAACGCAGGCAGGCTTCATTTTTATCGCGCTTCGATTTACTTCCCTTCCCAGATGGTGCACTTTTTACAAATTGAAGGTAAGACTCTCTGCAAGCAAAAAGACTACAACTTGCTGAAGACTCAGATGGTCAGCATTTTTTAAGCAATAAAGTCTTTTAATTAAGGTATGTACATTGTTTATTTTAGATATAATGCTGCTCTACACTTAATAGGCTACAGTATAGTGTAAGCCTAACTTTTATATCTGCTGGGAAACCAAAACATTCCTGTGACTTGCTTTATTGCAATATTCACTTTACTGCGATGGTCTGAACCAAACCCACAATGTCTACAGGTATGCCTGCAGTGTTAAAATATTTTTTGGAGAGAAAAACACCCAAAAAAGTCCACTGTCTTAAAACAATGACTTCATTTTTGCATTATCTTCTAGTCTTTGCCCATATTCATATCTATGTTAGAGAGTCAGTGTGTGTAAGATTTTGACCCTTCATAAACATGTTCCCACATTTCTACAGTCTCCATAATTACTAGTTTTAATCTCTGCTTAACACTTCATTGTATTGTCCTGGCTGGTATGGCTCAGTGGGTTGGAGCATCATCCCACAGATCAAAGGTCACGGATTTGATTCCGAGTCAGGGAACATACCCAGATCCACATACACAGGGGCACATACGAGAAGGCAACCAACCATTGTGTCTGTCTCACATCGGTGTTTCTCTCTCTCCCCTCTTCCCTCTTTCTCTCTAAAAGGAATGAAAAAATGTCCTCAGGTGAGGATAAAAATAAAAATTAAGATTTAATTGTATTGAGGAAACAATTTTCTAAACTTTGTTGGGGGAGATTATAACAGATTTATATACTAGCATCATTGCCACCTAAAAATACACCATCGCTGTGCCCAAGAAGCTCCAATGTCTAATGCAGAAGAGGAGCAAAAAGACTAAAGCTTTCTCCCATTTATTCAGCAATTACCTACTGAATGCCTAATAAGCGTCTGGCACTGATCCCGACACTGGGGACAGGGCAGTGAACAAAAGACACACAAATCCCTGACCCTGCCTCTAGTTGGGGGAGAAAGACAATAAACGAACTAACAACCAAATAACAATCAAACCGGAAGGGAAATTCTTAGGGAAACTTACTTTTTCTAGAAAGGGCCAAACAGTAAATATTTGGGGCTTGGCAGGCCACAGGGTCTCCGTTGCAACCGCTCACGTCCCAGACACCGTGTGAACGAACGGGTGCGGCTGGGCGCCAACGGAGCTTTATTGACGAACGCTGGCGGAGCAGGGCCCGGTTTGCTGGCCCTGGTCTATATGGCTCAAAATGGCCCCCAGACACTGTTATCCAGAAACCCAGGGACGACACACACGCTGTCCTCAACTGGAAAACCCACTGAGTTTTCTTCCCCGGTGACACACTTGCCATTCCCTTCCCACCCCCATTGCCGCAGCCCTGAGTCAGACTTTCACTATCTTTCGCTTTTGCACATTTCCTCTGCTTTGCACATGCTGTTCCCTCAACCTGAATCCACTTTCTCTCATTCACCACCTGTTAAAATCTTCTCTGTGAAGTCCAGCTCAACTGACTGTAAATTAGAAATTAAGGACTTGCTGTTAATTATTTTAGGAGGGATAATGGTATTATTGTTATGTATTTTTAAAAGCGTCCCTATCTCTTACACATACTGAAACCGTTATAGAAGAAATCCTGTGAGGTCTGGGATTTGCTCCAAAATAATCTAGGGGTAAAAGTGGGGGAGGGGTGGGGACACAGACGAAACAACCGCGAGCTGATAATGAAGCTGGGTGATGAGCTCATAGGGATTCATTAACCACTTTCTCTATTTTTGTGGATTTAAAAAAAATTTCCAGAACAAAATGTTGAAGACAAAATTCCAGTTCCAATACCAGATTCTACAGAGGAATCAATGCCCTTTTCTCCTGCACCACTTCAGCACATTCCTCTGCTTCCTACTGATTTCAATGTCCTTTGTATCGCTGTTAGCTGTTTACTCCAAAACAGTGAGCTCTTTAAGCGCAGGCCTGTGACATATTCATCTTTGCAGTTTTCCCAGCATACTTTGCATATAATTGACATCTGACATTGTCTGCTGAAGTTATCAGAAAAACAGTAATAGGAGCACCTTTCACTTCCCCTCCCCTGATCAAAATTAAATCAACAGGACTTTTATCATTTCAACTCTACCATTTACACAGAGCTCCTGGGCTACCTCTAGCTTTGAATTTCAGTAATCCAATCTAAAAACAAAAAACAAAAATACCCACCACTCCTCTTAACTTTCCTGGAGTAGGCGTTGGGAAGGGCTAGATTTTTGTTCCTAAAAAGGAGATGGCACTATCATTTTCCACTACTGACTTCAAGGCCCCCAGTGTTTTAAACATCCTCCGCATCCGGACACATCGATGTGGTTACCACGGCTTAAGAGCTTCGGTGGAATAACGGGTCTGCCTATTCAGTAGGCATCCATTACTTAGTACTACAAATCCTCTCTCTAACATAAAAGAGAATTTATTGACGCTAATTACACATGTAGCCTAGGTTAGTTTCGTGTGAGAGATCAAGGAAGTTCCAATCAGGTAGCTCTGGTTTCAAATTTTAAATGTCTTAAGTGTCTCACATCGTTATATTTAGCAAAAGATTCTCTCAACCCATATTATGAAATGAAAATAAAAACTCTGCCTCCAAAAAAATGGACAGCTTTTTAAAGACCAGCACTTAACTGCATCAAATGTAAATACACAGGATCCTGGCGTGGAAGGAAGAAATCTCATTTTCGGGTCTATATTAACAAACAGCACATTGGCAAGGATACAGCTCTCTCCCAAGTGGTCATCTATTCTGCCTCACAGCTTTGTCTATCAGCTCCAACTCCAACCCTACCCTTGGACTTGTGTGCACGGCCTGTGTCTTCAATTGCCTGGCATGCAGATTCACTGTACGCAAAAACGCTCATTTCTCGGACAAAACCGACCAACGCAGCTCCCCACCACATCCTTCTAATTGCCCTGTATCCTTAGATGACAGGTCTGGTCTATTGGGTGCTCCTCTCTGTCTCATTCCACCTGCCTTTCCCAGAAAGCCTCTCCCATTCCATTCTTGTTCCCGAGTCCATCTCCTATCCCTTGATGATCAAACAATCAAATCAGAAAACAGAGTATGTGCAGTCATTAAGAACAAAGCAGAACAAAATCTCTTGACTTGCAGTGATTTCTACAAGGTGTTCGGTGAGAAAAGTAAGATGCAAAAATAAGGTTTTTTAAAAGCCCTGACAGGGAATCAAACTCCCAACCTTTCGGTGTATGGGACGCTGCTCCATCCAATGGAGCCACAGTGGCCAGGGCAAAAATCAGTTTTAGTATGATTCTATATTTTAAACAGTATCTCCAGTCCACTGTATATGTACATACATTTCCACCTTGTATGAAAATGGAGAAAAATATGAAAAGACACACATATGAGTTACCTGGTAGAAGGTGGTACAAAATGAGAAAGTGGAGAGAAAAGGCAAAACAGGAACAACAGACATCACTAAACTACACATATATATACATAGTATGATCCTTTTCAGGTATCTATATAAAAGTATATATAAATATATTTTAAAACTTTAAACGACACGAATTAAAAGTGCTAAACAAGTTCAACTGTACAAATGAAAAAATCTTCCATTCATTCATAAAATAAAATATTTCAAATACTATCCCGGTTTTAAAACATGCCTACAACTTCTTTTGACAGTCCTCTCATGAAAAGTTAGAAACAGCCCTGGCTGGTGTGGCTCAGTGGATTGAGCACTGGCCTGCGAACCACAGTGTTGCTGGTTCGATTCCCCAGTCACGGCACATGCCTGGGTTGCGGGCCAAGTCCCCAGTGGGGGCCGCTCGAGAGGCAACCACACATTGATGTTTCTCTCTCTTTCTCCCTCCTTTCTCCTCTCTAAAAACAAATAAGTAAATGAAAGCCTTAAAAAAACCCAAAAGTTAGAAACACAGTCCCCTGCCCTTGAATATGGGACTAGCTTAATGCCTTCTAAGGAACAGAATGCAGTAGAAATGACACAGTGTGACTTCCCAGGCTGAGTAAGAAAAGGTGGCACGGTTTCCACCTGGCTCGCTCTCTTACGGTCCTTGCCCTTGGAACCCCGCCACCATGATATGAGGAAGCCCAAGAGCCACACAGAAAAGTCATCTACAGGCGGTTCCAGCCGTAGCCCTGGCTGCCAGGTATGTGAGTGAAAAAGCCTGCAGAGGATTCCAGCTGCCAAACCTTTGGCCACCCGACTGACCTTACCGTAGAAGGGTGATTTATACACGGAGAAGAAATAATGGGAGCAAAAAGAAAAAATCATTTGGCGACCACAGTGGTTGCTGACTTAGGCAGGCACTAACGCTGGCAGTTTGAAGTCTGATGAGGGACAGGACATTGGCATAATCTCAAACTGCCTCCACACAAAATACCAGTTACAAAAAGAAAAAGTCACTTCACAGCGACGAAGAGTCCAGATGCCTGGCAGTCACTGGCGTGAGCAGATGACCGAGACTAACATCGCCAGTGACAGGGCTGGTTGACATCATGGGCCCCTGGCTGTGCTGCACTGAGAAGAGTACGGCACCACTTCCACGACATTTTTGTTTAGAAATCACAAACTAAGTCTCGTCCTGAGGAAATATTAATGGATTCAGCTTGCAGATCATCCTCCTAAACATAAGACTGCTCAGGACATGAATGACAGAAAAAGTCTAGGTTATTCCAGATTGGAGGACATAAAGAGATATGACAACTAAATCCAATGCATGTTCCTAAGTGGGATTTTGCACTGAAGCCAAAAAGGGAGACGCTTTGGGGCAGCTGGCATACTGTGAATGGAGCCTACAGACCGGAGAAGAGGGTTGACCAGCGCTAATCGCAGGGCCGAGAGAGAAGTGCAGTAGTTATTCAGGAGTGCTTTTAAGTGGGGAAAATACACACAAATATTTAGGGGTGACAGGGCACCATGTTTGCAACTGAGCCTCAAATGGCTCAGAGAAGCTAACTTAGAGGAAGATAGCCTAATGGGACAAGTGTGGCAAAAATGTTGACACTCTGGGAATCTGGGTGAGGAGAGAGGTATGTGGGAGTTCCTCCCAGTCACCAAAGAAAATATGTATCAGACACATACATGGCACACACTCACACCCATGCCTATCTGAAAGAACTTGATCTGTAATATATAAAGAACTGCTACAAATAAATTGTTAAAAGACAATTTATAAAACAGACAAGACCTGAACAGATACTTCACAAAAGAAGATATTCAAATGGCAATCAGCAAGCAGTCATTAGTCATTGCGGAAATGCAAATTAAAATCACAAGAAGCGAGCATTTCATACCCAGAAACATGGTTAAGACTTAAAAGACTGGAAAGCTGAACGTCGGCGGAAATGTGGAGCGACAGGAGCCTTCATACACGGCTCGCATCGGTCGCCCGCTGCTGTGCCAGCCCACTACCACCAATTTGGTGGCTGAAAGCCCAACCATGGCTGGGCTGGCTGGGTCTTCTACAAGGTTTCAATCACGGTGTCTGCTGGGGCTGTGGTCTCATGTGAGGTTTAAGTGCGGTAGGATCTGTTTCCACGCTCACGTGGTTGTTGCAGCACTGGGTTCTTCACGGGCTCCTGGACTGAGGGCCATGTTTGCGGCTGCCTCCCGACTTGAAGCTGCGCTCAGTTCCCTGCCATGTGGCCCTGTCCACAGGCAGCTTGCAACATGGCAACTTGCTTCTCCAAAGCCAGAAAGGAAAAGAGTCTCCTCACAAGGTGGGCATCACAGTCTGATGTAACATAATCCTGTACATCCTGTCACCTTTGCCATTTTCTATTAGGAAGAATCGAGTCACGGGTCCCACCCACATTCAAAGGGAGGGGGTTACACTAGGGCATAAAAACAAACATCATGAGAGCCACCTACGAATTTGCCACAGTACGTGGGAATGTAAACTGACACAACCACTTTTGGAAAATCGACAGTTTCTTAAAAGTTAAACATACGGCCCTGGCAGGTGTGGCTCAGTGGACTGAGTGCCAGTCTGTGAACCAAAAGGTTCAATTCCCAATCAGGGCACATGCCTGGGTTGCCACCCAGGTCCCAGGTTGGGGCATGCGAAAGGCAACTGAAAAATGTTTCTCTCCTCTCTTTCTCCCTCACTTCCACTCTCTCTGAAAATAAACAAATAAAATCTTTATTAAAAAAGTTAAACATACACCTACACTAAGAGCCACCATTTCACTCCTACATATTTACCCCCAAAGAAATGAAAATGTGTGTCCATAAAAAGATTTTTACAAGAATGTTCAGAGCAGCTTTATTCATAAAAGCCAAAAGCTATAAACAACCCATATGTCCATCAACAGGAGAACGAATAAGCAAATTGTAGTATCTGTTTCAATGAAATATACTCAATGATAAAAAGGAATGAACACACACGACATGGATGAATCTGGCAAAAGGTCAACACAAGGGTACACACTATATGATTCCATTAATATGAGATTCAAAAACAAACAAAATGAACCTATGGTGACAATAAACCAGAACGGTAATTGCCTCTGAGAGGTGGGGGTCGGCTGAAAGAGATAAGAATGTTCTATATCTTGATTGAGGTGTTAGTTACACAAATGTATGTTTATCAAACTATACTCATCGAACTATAAATCCAAGATTTGTGCATTTCACTGCATTGAAATTTTACCTTAATAAAATAAATGTTTAGGTGTATATTAATAGAAAAACAATTTAGCATGGTAGTTAAGAGCACAGATTCTGAGGCCAGGCTGTCAGGGTTTGAGCTCTGACGATACCACTTTCTTGGGCAAGTTATCTAACACCTCTCTGTGCCTCCCTACCTCTCTAATAATTAAATAAATTAACACATGGACAGCAATTTGAATAGCACCTAGTACGTATTTATGTATCTAATTAATATTAGCTATTATTAAGCAAAACTAAAAAAACAATTATTAATGCTAGGAAAAAATAAAGTTGGCCAGAAAAGGAAAATCATAGTTTACTACATGGCTCAACAGTGACTTGCCTTTCTAAAGTCATAATAATAAAACCCTGAACACTGACCAAACCAAAATTACAATTTCATTGGGAAACGAGGTAATGGTGGGGAAAAAAAAACACAAAAAACAACCCCACAATCTTCCATATTTGGAATTCACAGATAACATCAAAAGATCGTTTTGCAATAAGCCTTGGAGAACAACTTGACTCTAACATATATGTACAGCCCTGACCGGCATGGCTCACTTGGTTGAGCATCCGCCCATAAAAGTGAAAGGTCGCCAGTTCAATTCCTGGTCAGGGAACATGCCTGGGCTGAAGACCAGTCCCAGGCCGGGGCGCATGCAAGAGGTAGTAGATCAACCTTTTTTTGCACATGAATGTTTCTCTCCCTCTCTTTCTCCCTCCCTTCCCCCCTCTCTAAAACTAAATAAGTAAAATATTAAAGAAATACATATGTATAACTTTGGTTAAAAATAAATACAAGAAAAAAAACTATTAGGGGAATGTGGGCTACTTAAAAAATAAAACCAGGACGAAAAATAATCAAACATCGAAACTTCAAATAAAACCAAAATGCAATTTAAAAAAGCAGGCATCTGCCCTGACTAGTGTGGCTCAGTTGGTTGGGCATCATCCCACAAAGCTAAAGGTCTCCGGTTCGATTTCCAGTCAGGGCCCACACCTAGGTTGTGGGTTCAGTCCCTGGTCGGGTACATGTGAGAGGCAACCAATCGATGTTTCTCATTCACGTCAACGTTTCTCTCCCTCTCTTTCTCCCTCCCTTCCTCTTGCTCTGAAAAATAAATACACAAATGTTTTAAATAAATCAATCAATAAGAGGGCAAGCACCTGCACTCTACAGGTATTTAACGACAGAGACTATCTTTTGAGTATTGAGTATATTCCACATTAAAATCACACAGACAGTATCCTTCCTCCCTCACAACTTACATTCTAAAATCTTATCACCTTTTTATGCAGTAACAGGCCAGACGCTTCTCAATCCACTGGGCAGTGACCGGAACACACAATTCGTAAAAGATGATATTCCAAATTGCCGATAAGTTTATGAAAAGGTACTCAATATCACGAGCGAAATGCAAATTAAACCCACTGGAGACAACGTTTTACCTCCGGCCAGAATGACTAAAATAAAAAAGATAAAGAATACCAACTGTTGATACCACTAAACGGAACATACTTATACCCTCTGACCCTGCGATTCCACTCCTGGCTATAAGCTCAAGAAAAACGAAACGAAATGCACGAGAGCACTCACGCCCACCAACAGACGCGGACATGGATAGACGCGGCCGTGATGGATAGTGCTCCGAGCGGCACTATCCATCACGGCTCCGAACCGGAAATCTTCCACGTGACTGGCACCGGCAGGATGGCTAAGTAAATCGTGACACGGCCACACATGGACGCTGTACAGCAAGAATGTATGAACTGCAACTGTATGCGATCGTGTGGATGAATCACACCAACATCCGGTTGAGCTGCAGGAGTGCACGTTGTGGGAAGGACAAAAGCAGGCAGAGCTAATGCTATTAGAAGTTCAGACACTAGTTGCCTTTGGTGGGAGGGACAGGAGGCGGTTAGAGGGGGATGCTCTGTTTCCTGACACAGGTGCTGGTTGTGTGGAGTGTTCGACTTGTAAAAATTCATCAGCTGTACTTATTCTATGTATGAAACTTCAATTTAAAATTTTCTTTAAAAACTAAGTACAGGACCATGGAAGTAGCAGGGGTCATGAAGGGCCTGGAAGCTTCAGCTTCATTAGCTTCGTAATAAATCTGCACTTGGTCCTACAGGACACATATGTATGGAAATAAAAAGCAGTTTATAATTACCTAAGCCTAGAACTAAATAGATTTTTACACTGAAACTCAACTACATTTTTCACTATTTGATGTACGTCGAATTTCCCAGGAATTTTTACTACTGTGTAAATAGAGGAAAGACTGTTATTTTGTTTTGTGTGGAACTGGATGATGATTGATTCACCATTCAAGAAAATCATACACTGATGGCATTGCCACATATCATCTGAGTCACCGATGCAACACACCTGATCAGCCTCTATTTATGGGTGTCATGTTCAGAGATAAGCTATGTGTATCTGCAAGCACCTGACGGCTAACGTTTCTAATGTGCTGCGAACATTTAAAAATGTCTTCTGGGAATTTGCATTTAGAAATACATATTGTGTTATGATGAGCCCTCCTTTCGTTTCTCCTTTATATTACAATTAAGATATTGTAAATATGTTGGTAAGTTTTATTGTCTGGGAATTTCATTTCAGGATAGAAAAGGGGCCATAAAGTCAGAGTGTAGAGAACCAGTTACAACCCACTAGCCTATCGAAAGAACTGTAAAGAGAATTCTAATTCCTGAACTTAGCAGCTGTTCTTTTATGCTATTCACATTGCCCAAATCACAAGTTAAGTAATATACTTATCTAAAAAAGAAGAAAGAGAAGGAGGAGGAGGAGGGAAAAGAAAAGCCCAGCTGCCATTTTCAGGAGTAATTACCTAAATATACCTACCATAAACTTGATCTAGATGTGAGCAGAACAAGAGGAAAATGAGAGTCCCAACTACAATATCTGAGTCCTTTTCCTTTTAGATCAGTCAGGCCCAAATTTGTATTCACAAGCAAAGGGTTCCATTATTTTTCTGCTCTCTTTCAAAAATAGCTCCAACTTCAAGATCACGCAAATTAGATCACTCTGCAGCAGGGTTCCTCCTTACAGGGCAGCTCCTAGGAGGCACAGACAGGCTGTCTACCGTAGCAAACCAGTCATTTGGGGGGAAAAAAAACTGATGGTTTTTTTTTCAGTTTCACTGGGTTATGACAAAGGACATGTGCTACAGCTGTAAATGGCTTCTGCAATAGAGTTCCCTCATCAAAAACCATCAAATAAGTAAGATTCACAGAGGAGATACCAGACCAAGCCATTATGACAGCAGAATAATTAGGGATGTTAAGACTCTGTTGCTCCAAGGGCATCAACATGGCCCACAGCATAAAAAGAATTTATCTAGATTTTTAACAATCAGTTGCCAATCTACGGATGACTCCATGAGCCAGTAAATTCATTCCCAATTACTTGCAAATGGCAACAGTAGAAATAAACTTCAAGAGCTTTGAAGAGTTCTTGTAACAGATCTCTTATCTCACATGTCACTTAAGAGATGACAATAATAATTACCTCTTTGTTAAAAAACAAACAAGAAAAAACAGAAAATTGACAAAAAGAAGTGGAACTTTGAAGTCGTCCTTGAATCATCTTCTATCATACTCCAAACCTAATCCATCAGCAAATTCTTTCATCTTGAAAATATATGCAGAATCTGAAGGCTTCTCATCTCATCCACCTCTGCCACCCTGGTCCAAGCACATCATCATAACGCTACTAACTGGACTCCCTGCTTCCACCCCTGCCCTCCTTTACGGGCTATTCTACACACAGCGGCCAGTGGTTATTTTCATGTAGAAGTCATTATCGTGCCTCTTCTCTGGCTGAAACCCCCAAATGGCTTCCCATCTCACCCAAGGTCAAAGCCAGAGTCCTCCAATGGCCTACAAGGTTTGGTGCTGTTTACCTCTCTGACTTCCTCTCCCGTTACTCTCCACCTCACTCACTTGGATCCAGTCCACTGGCCTCCTGGAGGTTCCTGGAATCTACCAGTGCTTAGCTTACTCTTTCCTCTACTGACCTGCCTAAATGTGTGCTCTGCAAGGGCTGCTCCCCTTCTGAGGTCTTCCGGATCACGTTGTTCAAAACTGTAACCCTCTCTCTGCCCCATTAATCCCCCTTTCCCACTTTAATTTTCCCCATCTGACATACTCTACAACACTGGCTCACTCGTTAGCTGGCCACTCCACCTGCCTCCTGGAAGGTAACCCTCAGGAGAGCTGGGATTTCATCTGTTTTATTGACTGCTATCTCCTCGGTGTCTAAAATAGTGACTGGCATATAAGCTCAGTAAATATCTGCTGACTAAATAACTTACTAATAGGGAGAGGAAGAGTTACAGAGACTTATCCAAACCCACGTGGTGAGGTAAAGCCAAGTAACTGACTAAATTCTAAATCCAAAGCATTTTGGGCTCATGGTTTTTAAAAAACTATAGCAACTAGCTGATATATTTTTCCTCCAGATATATTATAACAATAGGAGGAAATACTTGAATGGGCATCAAACAAAACAAAACAAAACAAAACCCAAATAGAGTGTCATTCCAAACAGTCCTTTGTCTGTAAAATCTTCTCTTAAATGAACTCCAAGAAGATGATGCCTAACCACACTGAAACATGACATTCATTTATCAGTGAGGCCTCCCGAGAACCAAGTAAACATATCACTTGGCCTAAGTCCAAGGCATACCAAACTAATCTTATGCCAAATCTTAGTTTAGAAGAGCATTTCCCATCTCCAGCCCAAGTTTTTGTTTCTCCAGTGAGATTCCTTCCTTTTTCTCCATGGAGAGAAAAATCAACTGAAAAGATTAATAAGCAATGTTTAATAATATTATAACTATTCCTTTTTATAAGCTTTTTAAAAAAGATTTTATTTATTTATTTTTAGAGAGCAGGGAAGGGAGGGAGAAGGAGAGGAAGAGAAACATCAATGTGTGGTTGCCTCTCGAGTGCCCCCTACTGGGGACCTGGCCCACAACCCAGGCGTGTGCCCTGACTGGGGAATCAAACTGGCAACCCTCTGGTTCCCAGGCCAACGCTCAATCCACTGAGCCACACCAGATGGGGCCTTTTTATAAGATTTTTAAAGGAAAGATAGAGGGGATTATCTACAAATAATAAAAACAAAGCGATAATAATATTACATACAGTTAACGAACAATTCTCTCCATTAAAGGCAAGGGCATAAACAATTTATTGCACGCTTTAGTGGCAGGGAGGAAATACAATTAAATCCATTAATTGCCACAAGAGTTTTTACGTTCCCAGAGGACCTTGGTTTCCAGAGCTACTTATTCGTTTTCATCTGTAGCAAACATGGTGCATGGCAGAGATGACGTAACGCTGCAGGCTGCTCCCCACATCTTTTGATTTTGCTAAGACAATTTTATCTAACAATAGACTTAAGGTAGGTAACACTTCCACATTCCATTGGATATGAGCTGAAAGGTGCCAAACACACACCCACTTGTGAAGCGGTATAAATGACGACCACCGCGAATCGGGTCTGTCGCACCGCTACGGATACGCCATCATGTTCACAGTTCCACTGATGTCACCCAAAGGTGTTCAGGTAACGACGTCTATGAATACAGGTGCTCAAGCATTTTACAAACATTTTGTTTCTCTTCATAACAAATCAACAAGGTAACAACAAAAAAAGGGATCCTTGCTTTTAAAAATTAGGAATAGGCGCCCTCTCCCCGCTAGGGGCACACCCGCACCTGTCTTCCCTCTCAGGCGTGCATCTCCTAAACCTGGGGTCCCCACGAGATTTGAAACCAGGGGAGTGATGGGCAGCGCCAGCTCGTCCTGAGCTGAGCCCCCCCGGGCTCTCTTCTTTTGCTTCCTCTGTCCTGAGCCTTTCCTTCTTCCACTGTCCCCTGCTTTAAAGAGTGTACTCTCAAAATCCAAAAACAATAAATAAAATAAAAATAAAAATCAGGAAGAAGAGTGATTGGCTCAGAGGCAATCGAAGAAATTTTACCAAGCCCAAGATATAGGGCTTTATTTAGTAATCCATAATTCTCCAATCCAAACACAGAATGTGACTTGTATCTCTAACTGCATATTCCGCAGGGCTCCTCGCTCCCTCCGATTTTAGAAGATTAAACCGCAACCTTAAACTCACTGGCAATCCTCCCTCCCGGGAGCACGACCTACACAAGGAAGCAAGCACAATGCTCCTTCTTTGCCCCGAAAAGACCCCAGTTGTGACCCTCACGCTCTCAGTTTAGAGTGCCCATTACTCTTAGCCCTGTACTCAAAGTCCTCTCGCCCTGGCATACTGGCTAGACGATACACACTTCACAAAATGACCCCTCTGACGTTTCACGCACCCCCGGCCCCATACCCAGCTATAAACTGCAATATTATTGACTGTGTCCCCTATGCTGTATTTCTCAGCCCCTTGACTTCAGAGCCCATTCGTAAACACATCTGATTATCTGGTTCTTCCGCCCATGGTATATTATGAGAAGCAACAAAGCAGAATGAAGGCATATTGACGGCCATGGGGAGAAACAAAGACAAAAGCAAAACTAAAAGAGTAAACAAGTTTAGAAACAGTTACACACCAGGTACCAGTCTACTCCCTTCGTTTCAAGCCCTCATGTTCACTGTGAGGACCCCACTCCTCATGATTATCCACACAGGAGAAGAGGTCAGTCTGCTTTATTTTTCAGGAAGAACCAGAAACATGTAAATATACCTGTAGATTTCCAACCAAAATGGGAAAATAAAGGCTTGGTGCTTATTAATGGAGAAAATTAACACATATACAAAGATCCAAACGTTTCATGACAGACCTTACATGTATTTTCAGGTTTCCCCTGCAAAAGGAGAGTGGTTTTTCTACAGCTCGAGACATAAAAAGGAAAGCTTAAGGAAACAAGGGAAAAACATCAACTCTACTTAAACCCTCAGTTTTCCTTGGAGTCGCTCAACTTTTATTGGTGATAAAAGGCTAGCTGGAAACCGGTTTAGTCGCTCTCTGGCTGCCAAAACGGGGCTAAAGAAGTCAGCAGGTAGAATAGGGAAGCTGTCGAGTCAAGCCGGCCCAAAACAAAGCTGCGGTTTGCAGGCGGGGCTGCGCCATCTCTTCCGTTCATATAAGCTGGCAGGATGTAGAAACAGGATCCCGACTCAGCCACTGCTTCGAGAACCAAAATCCTTTGCTTTGACTTTCTAGTCTACTAAGCCTGGGGCTTGGCAGGATCTGTGTCTAAAGCGAACTCAAGACTTTGTTATGGTCCCAATGAGGAAATCAGAATGTTAACAGAGAATTGCCCTATTTCTAGAAAGCAGTTTTTGGAGGGTGTGGAGGATACAGCTGCTGGACTGACATTAAGATAGAAATAATAATAGTAATAGCAGATATTTTAAAGTATTTTCTATATGCCACATAAGCACTGAACTTGTATTCATCTCATTTAGCCCTCATAATAAATGAGGGGTAGGGGCGATTATTATGCCCACTTTACCAATGAGAAAACTGAAGCATTAGAGAGGTGACATAATTTGCCCAAGTCACTCTAACAGTGAACAACAGAGTCAGAACTAAAATCCTGGCTACTGGCTCCAAAGCTGATACCCACAATCACGAGGCTATGAAGCATCTCACTGTCTATAATTTGGTAATAGAGCAGCATTCTGGAATTCCAATATGATAAAGTAGAAAGCATTAAATATTACGTGTCAACTTTGAGAACCAGACAGGGCTTGGGGGATACCAAGTTTAAACAGAGAAATAGCTCTGGTGTCAGACAATCGTGAGTCATGAAGACAAATTCCTACTCCACCTACCTCTAAACTAGGTTGCCTTGCAAAAATGCTCTCACCTCACTGGACCTCAATTTCCCTTTCAGGGAAGGGATCTCAACCCCAGCCTCTGACAGTTACTGCGGGACCCTCATCTAGGGCTCAGTTAGACCGGTTCACTTCATTGAAGCATCGACTCAAAAGCCGCCTCACCAGAGCTGCTCTTGGGCCGGCCTATCAAAACAGCCTTTCCCCCGACACGCTCAGCTCCCCACTCCGCGTTATTTCTCATCACGGTACTACTCACTGCCTGTTTAATAACGATCTAATTACTTGTTTATGATCTGTCTCCCTCTACTAGCAAGTACACTAGGAGACCATGAACTTTGTTAATCAACCTGTTTGCTGCCAGTTTCCCAGCACCTAGAGCGGTGCTTGGCACACTGAAATACTCAATAAATATTTGCTAAATGAATGAGTTGTGTATAACAGATTTTCACTCCATAAACATTATACACAAACAGGCACTGTTCACTGACAAATGTATTTATTAAGCACCCACAAAGTAACTATTGTACATAAATGAATGGGATTATTTCAAATGATAATAATTACTTGTGAAGAAGATTTATCGTATAAACTCCCATAATGGACTGGGCAGGTGAGGTCAGCTTTCAAGGTGGCAGATCAACTGAATGATGACCTTAGTGATACCCAGGAGCCTGCCACATGATGATCTGGGGACAGAGCATCCAGGTAGAAAGACAACAGCAAGTGCAAAGGCACCAAGGCAGGGATGACAGCACCTCGGCCCAGCCTGCCCGGAGCCAGCTGAGCCCGGGGGAGTGGGGGGGGGGGTGAGGGGTGTGTGCAAAAGATGAGGGCAGAGTCACCGGAGAAGCCACACCAGGAAGTATCTCCTAAGTCATAAAAAGAAGTTTGAATTCAAAGTATTATTAAAAGTTATTTTACAGCGTCTCTTACCTTCACCCACTAGAATGTAGACTTTATGAAATCAAGGATCTTGTCTGTGGCACATACCAGTTGGTCTAGAAACATTTGCTCAGTGAATGAACTGGGAAGATGATGAAGAGGGGAGTGACATGACCAGGTTTTCATTTTGAACTATCATTCTGAACTGCTACCAGCGGTTACCTTCTGGGAGGAGACCAGGCCGGCAGAGGACAGGCAGAATTACAAACAGCGGAGTGCAATACGTTTGAGAGGTACCATAAAACAGGAGAAAGCTACTCTCTAAATCTTGAAGCTAAAAGCAATGAAAAAACATGTCCTTGGGTGAGGATAAAGAAAAATGTTTTTTTTAAAAAGACTATCTCACCTATGAAAAGAAGAACAAAAGGAAACTCGAAGGCAGATAGTTGCAAACACCCAAAATGCTTTGGACAGAAAAAACACCTACCTGTATCTAAGCACAACAACCAGTCTAAATTTCCTCTGGGACTATTAATATGCCAATTATACCCAAAATGTTACCTGAGCGAAATCCTGTTCACAATAACATTTTGAGATGCAGACTGTCATTTGGAGAAGTTTTGCAGTCTACACAGAGAGGAACAGGTATTGTAGTAGGAATCAAGTTTTGAAACATCCCTCCTTTCATGTCTGCCTATATCTACATTAAGTCACAAAAAAATGCAGGATAAATTACGCACAGTGTGATTTCTAAGATGCACATCAGAGTTCTAAACTCTTTTTTTTTTTGGCCAAAATAATCTATGGAATATTACCTAGTGTCTATGTTTACGGAACTAAAAGTACCAAGAGTGCTGAAAGGATGAATGAGACACGGGTGTGTCTGGGAGTTCACAGGATCATGACTCCCACAGAGAAAAGAGGAAGAACAGTATTCAGGCTCAGAAAAATTGGTGAAGCTAGAACTTAACTCAGCTATTTTTACCTTTAGCGTACTTTACATTCTAAAAGAATTTACACAAACATTAAATAAGTAAACGTGCCATTATCAATATTACCTCACCACCTGTGCCTCACCATCCACCCACCACAAAGAAGCAATGTTCTAGAATGTTCTCGTCACAATTTTTGCTATCAATAAAAATGAACAAGCAATTCTAGAACCAAGAAAAGTAATGAGTGGAGTGAAACTTTAACCCCCCGTGCCTTCATCCATTCAATATGTACTTTTTTGACAGCTTTATTGTGATATAAAATTTGTAATATTCATTCCTTTGAGGTATACAATCAAGTAGTGTCAATATGTATTTCTAAACATGTATTTTAAAAACAACATTTACTGGTATTTTCTATAATATATGTTTATTGCAGAAAGTTTAGAAATCACCAAATAATCTATAAGGACAAAAAAAATTAGTATCACAGGTAATCCCACCATGTAAACACCACTTTGGAGCTGACGCCTCCCGGCAGTTTTCTCAACAGATATTAAGACCTAAAAAGGTGGGAAACAAATGGCAGGGAGGCACCAGGAAGCAAATTCCCTCCAAGGAGGATGAGACGGTAACACCATTTAAAGGGAAAAAATGAACCAAAGAAAACTAATGAGCCCTTGAAAGAGCAAAGAGAGAGGCATTTTATTTATTTATTTATTTTAATCCTCACCCAAGGACATGTTTATTGATTTTAGAGAGGGAGGGAGGGAGCGTGGGAGGGGGAGGGAGAAACACTGATGGGAGAGAGAAGCATCGATCCATTGCCTCCCACACGAGCCCAGACCACAAAGAGCTGGTGGCTACTGTGTTAGACAGCACAGCTTTAGAGATAAAACAGCTTATGACCTGAAGACATAATTGAATGTTAAATGGAATGTCCGAAGGAAGCGTTTTCTAGAAGATATATAAGCTAAGTAACGAGGTATCATCAATTACTGGCCTTCCCTACTACTGTGCTACCCACGGCAGAGGCCGGCTGCGGGTCTGCCTAAGTGGCTCTCTGCGCTGGGGCTACCGCTGTTCTTCCGTCTGTAGTAAGACAAAAGGGAACGCGGGTCCAGCAGGCTTTCTAGCCAGACAGCCGGCCCATGAGTGGCACTAAGGGAAACGCTCTAGAGTTGGTAGCTTGGCACATCGTGGCCTCCTCAAGCCCTCAGAAGCTTTGCAGGCTATTCTTCTCACTTGGTCTAGAGAAGGGAGAGTTCTGTCAGTGCTTGCCAAGCGGGAACCAAACCACTTTGCTCAATCCCAGCCCAGGGGGTCTCTGAAAGATGACCTAAGACCAACTGCAAATCCTGTCTCTTCTCAAGAGTCCTTAATGCCACTCTGCACACAGGCTGGAAAAAGACCAGCTCTTGCAATCACTCCCACATCTATCCCGGGTTCCCAGAGTACACCCAGAATGGGATGTTGCAGACGCGAGCCAAGCTGACTGCAAACTTCAGAGGGCCCACTGAGCCTTCAAGTCCAGGCCGAAACAGAACGAAGCCTCCGGGGGTGGAGTGTGAAAGACACAGCCCACGCATCTGCTGACGCGCACCTCCCTCGCGCACGCTGAGGCGCGCACTAACCGTGGCGGTGGCGGCTTACTGGTTCGCCTAAGAGGCTGGAAAACTAGTTTAAAAAGAAATCACATAACCATTAATGGGTCCAAAAGATCTGTAACTCAATACATGTAAAACGGACTCTGTGAAAGTCATTCTCTTTTTACCTTAAGGAATCTGAGCTTCCACAGGAACGATGGATAGCATTACCCCGCCAGAGAGGATATCCTATTACAACACTCACAATGCGAAATTCAAATCTTCTAAAGCACAAATATGCTTTTAAGTCTTTTAATGTTAGGGAAAGAACAGAAATTTCACCAGGTCTCTCTTTTTGATCAATTACATTTACTTTATAGCTATCATTCAAGTACTTTCTCCTGTGAAGCTACAGCTCCTATTACACAGGGTCCAGCAGAAGTAACGCCTGCTTGAGTGTGCTTGGTAGGGTGACAATATGGGTATAATAATTTATAGTTTTAATTTGAACATTTCACCTAAAATGTCATATGGGAGCTTGAGTATGATACTGTTACATTACGGAATTACATGCTTATGAATTTGTAATAAAAGATTTTGTAATAAAAAGGGGGCTTTTCTTGTGCCAGACCCGGTATATTTATTGAGTATTTCATCCACATCTTAGAAAGGAGACTAAAGAGAAGCATTCCCAAGCAATGGATGAAAAAAACTAAGGTGGGGAAGAGTTTGCCCTAGTATACGATAAGAACACAGAGCAAGAATCCTGGCTTGCCTAGTGCTTTTGTGGTTAGAGAGGCAGCTGTCCCCAAGTGCCTTCATGAAACACTTCTGCAGGCCCGTCATGCCAACTTCGCCATGGCCACCTCCTTTGGTTCTAACACTTGTATACAATAAGGCTTAACTTCAGAACTCATTTAAAAAAAAAGGGGGGGGTCTAAGGAGAAATGTGACTAATAACTACTGAACTCCTTCCCTACATATACATACAGATAAGAATATGCAAATGTGCTTTGCTCAAAGGCAAAAGTGGCACAGTTTGAGTAATATAGCAGAGCAGTTGTCTCCTCATGGTTTTATGCCATTGAGGAGGAAATGTTGTATACTTGTGAAATTTAATAATTTTAATGATTTTTCCGCCCCTCCTACTTAAGCAATTCAAAAACAGGCAACATCATCAGAGAAAGTTTCAAACACAAACTGAAGAGAAGGAATCAATATGAGACTCTAAAAACCATTTCTTTAACATCAAGCAACATGCCACTCGGTGCCTACGATGGTGCCACGCCACTACCCATGGCACGGACTGTACACAGTAGAAGACTATTACTTAGCATGGTAGGAAAACAATGCCACGTTCGAAAGGTGTGAATTCCACCCTGGCTGGTGTGGCTCAGTGGATCGAGCGCTGGCCTATGAACCAAAAGCTTGCCGGTTCAGTTCCCAGTCAGGGCACATGGGGGTTGTGAGCCAGGTCTTTGGTTGGGAGGGTCTGGCAAAAAATTCAATGTATCTCTCATATAATGATGTTTCTCTCCCTCTCTTTCTCTCTAAAAAGTAAAATAAATAGTCTTTAAAAAAAAAAAGAAAGCTATGAATTTCATAAAACTGTAATAGCTCTACCTACTCATAACAGAATGATAAAAGCCAACTGTGTTTCTTAGTGATTACCTCTAGGGAGTGAGAACAGAGATAGGGCTAGGGCTTTTCCCCTTACATTTTCCGTTTCCCTGTACTGCTAAAATTTCTAATCATGAACATGTATTAACCGTTTTATTTAAAGAAATGCTGGTAAAAATGGGAACGGCTAGAATAATTTAATTATTTTAAAGCCAATTATACGTATGCTCTTCATCCATAAAGAGTTTTTTTAAATTACTATGGGTTCTGAAGAAATTTAGATGTTAAATAAAAGCAGAGTACAGCCCAGGCTGGGTGGCTCGCCTGGTGGGAGCACTGTCCCATACACCAAAAGACTGAGGGTTTAATTTCAGATCAGGGCATAGACCTGGGTTGCAGGTTCGATCTTGGGCCGTGTACAGGAGGCAGCCGATCAGTGTTTTTCACATCAATGTTCCCATCCTTCTCCCCCCACTTCCTCTCTCTAAAATAAATAAACATACACACAAAGACACACAAAGGTCCACACAAATAACACCCTTTTTTTATTACAAAATCATAAGCATATAATTCTATAACATAACAACATCATATTCAAGCAAACCATATGACATTTTAGGTGAGATGTTCAAATTAAAACTATGAATTATTACACCCATATTGTCACCCTACCAAGCACACTCAAGCAGGCGTTACTTCTGCTGGACCCGGTATTTACGTCCCCCATTGGGTGAAGATTTAAAAAAAAAGAGCACAGTACATTCCTGAGAAACAACTTACAATGCTCATCTTTATTTAAATATCTAATAAAATGGAAGAGATTTCTTTTCAAAAGCAAATTATATTTCTATAGGGAGCAAGAAAAGGAGCGTGACCACCCAACACACAACTTTTCAACACTCTGAAGTAGGTAAAGAACCACCTTTCGCAAGACTGACTCCCATAACATTCTTGTATCACAATCATGTTCACATGTCTTAAGAGCATATATCTCATGTTTGTGTCTCGAGTTACACGAGACAAGAATGTTAATCCTAGACTACATACAGAGTGCACGCTATCAGCATGTTCTCAACAATATGAACAAGTACCCCAAGGTGACCTCAAATTAACCAGATGACTCAAATAATTCAAAGGACCAATAGCAAGCCATTTTCCCTCCACAGGGCGTTACTTTCCAACCTGCAGATAAAACAGCATGCTCCAAAGAGCACAAGTGTTCCACAAGGAGCCAGGAGGCACAAGAGTGACAGATGAAAACAGAGTCAGAGCAGGGTAGCTGACAATCTCAAGGACTGGTCATGGACAGGACACGAGGAATACTCCCTGCAGGTGAAAGTACGCCAGCCTAAACCTCTCACGCCGGTTAACATAATAATTACCCATTTGATCACGATGCTGGCTGTTTCTTGGGCTAATAAATGAGAACTTTTCAGTGACTAATGGAGCAGACCCAAAATCAACAGCAATCAGAGATTATATTTACACACCTCACACACACCCTCCACCTCCAAACGCTGCCACCCCCCGCACCTCCCATCCGTCGCACAGCAGCTTCTTGCCAGTCGGCTCATGCCTTTTCAACCTAACAAGCTAGAGAAGGCAGCTGCAGCTGTCCAAATGTCACCAAACACAGAGACAGACCCGAAGGAAGAACGGGCAAGCATGTGCGAACACCCGAGATCCATGTGGGAAGGGTGCTGGGCTTTTATGTTTGAAAGAGGCAGATTAGAATACTTCATCTAGAGCTGGGCCATACAGAGAGGGCCTGCTCAGGACCAAGAGATGAACGGAATCAAACACTAAACTCCCACTCGCGTAGGGTGTTGTGCTAGGGCACTGGCCAAAGCAAACTAAGCTAACTTGGCTCCTGATTACCCTAAAGGCAGGACAGAAAAAAATGGAAGTGTGAGGAAGTAAAATGAATGTTGAAAGACAAAGCACCTGAAGAGCAGAGGCGAGCGAATGGAAAACTAGCGCTACCTTAAAAAGTTCCAGATGTATACCCTGCAAACACAATTCCACCCTGCAAATAAGGACAACCGAAAGAAACTTTTGCGAGGAACACCAGGAGTCCTGGACAAAAATATTTACAGCACGACTGTTTATGTTAACAAACAGGAAACAACACAAGTGCTCATCAAAAGGAGAACTGTGACACATTCATACAATGAAATTCTATCCAGTAGTGAAAATATTGAAACTACAGTTATACCATAAAACAGCAGTGATTCTCACAAACCTAATGTTAAGTTAAAACACACACACACACACACACACACACACACACTAAAATAGGTCACAGAACACACAGAGTATAACAGCATTGACATAAACTTCAAAAACACTCAAAGTTTAAAAACATTATTTGGAGATGCACCTATATAATAAAAGTAGTTTTCAAAAACAAGAGAAACGATAAACACACAGTTCAGAAAAAGGGTTACCTTTGTGGGGGAAGAAGGGAAGGTGGTGGGAAGGGGGCACCCTGTGGTCTTCAACATAATTGGTGACGCTTTATTTCTTAAGCTGAGTCAAGCCTAGGGATGTGCTTCTCATCATTTTTTTAAATAGTCTACCTAGGACATATACATAGAGACAAAATTTCGTATGCATGAAATAATTCAAAATAAAAGGGGGAAAAAGGGAAAATACCAGTTGAGGGTAGAACCCCACAATGCTCCCCCGACCCGTTACGCAGCCATCTGTCCACGGCTGGGTTAACAGAAAAAAGTGAGCCCAAGACTCCAGGGCAACAGAATCAACTCCGAGGCGACAAAAAGATCACCTCCAGGCACCTCTCTGGGCTTGCTGGGCAACACCTGCTCCACAGCGTCTATTCCGGGGGCAAACTGTAACACACCGCACGCGGCCCCGCAAGAGTAGTAGAACGACTGCATTGCCAGGACGGAAACAAAATATCCCAAACTCGCGCAAATTTTACCAATGGAAGGAAAGTCCCCAGATGGCTCCAACAGACAGGAATGTATTGCATTTGGGAACAAGGGAGGAATTTTAAGTAGTCCTACAGGGCTAGGAGAATTTGTGGCCAGTTACTGGGGCGGGAAGGAGAGGATGAAAAACGCACTTGAAGACACACTAAATAGGACTTTTACAAGACCACAGAGGCTGGGGCAGAATGTGTGTAATTTTAAGTTCGCATGAACATGTGTACTGACGACTAATTGGAGGCCCCTAGGGTTAATATAAGGTCTTTCCCTGGCAGAAGAAGGTGACAGCCGACTTTGGCACATGCTCAGTATATTGGGAAATAATAATATCAAAAGAGATCTATACCACATCTATGTAACATATGTAGAGCCCACGGGCACCAGCAAGGCAGGGGGAAAAGTCCGAGGTATGCGAGGAAACTGTCAGGAAGGCCGGATTCGGTCAGAGCGACGAGAGGAAGGCCCAGGGCTTGAAAATCCCCAAGGCCCCGCTATGGGAGGGAAGAGGGTGGTCCCGGCCCAACACGGAAGGTGGGGCTGCCAGGAGAGGGCGGGGTCTCCGCGGGAGGAGTCTTGGGAGGCCAGGCAGGGGCCAGGCGGGGCAGCGGGGCAGCCGGAGGGAGTGTAGAGAGGGGGCGTCCCCTTGGGCGATGAGACAGAGAGGAATGGGAGGCGGGGGCCTATCACAGCCCTTGCCCGAGGGCCCGGTCCCCCCGCCCGACTCTCACCTGGGCACACAGCTGGACGAGCTCCGGTCCACCTCCCAGGTGGCGTACAGGTTCATCTGCACCGGGGCGGGGGTGCGGCCTGGCCCCGGGCCACCGGGCGGCGCGGAGCCCGAGGCCACCGCGACGGCCATGGAGGTGGAGGTGGACGAAGACGAGGAGGAGGCGGCCGCCGCCGAGGTGGACGAGGACGACGAGGTGGCCTGGGCCAGCTTGGGGGGCGTTGGCTGCTGCGGCGTTGGCTGCTGCGGCGCTGGCTGCTGCTGCTGCGGAGACTGGGCGACCCCAGAGCCCCTCTGGCCGCTGCCACCCCCGGCGCCTCCGGGACCACCGCCCACCCCTCCGCGTTCCGCCATGGCCCGGCCGGGGGTGAGGGGCGCGGGGGTTACGGCAATCGAGGCGACGCCAAGCGGAAGCCCAGGCTTTCCCCCCGGCGGCAGCTGCGGCGGGGGCTCGACTCGTCTCCTTACAGCCCGCCCGCCCGAGCGCGCGAGCGAGCGAGAGGCTGCACGCAGGCGCGGGGCCTCAAGGCGCGCAGTCCTCGCTCTCGCCCGCCGCTGCCTGTTGCGGCTCGCGCCGCGGAGACAGTGGGTGGGCGTGTCCGGGAAGGGGGCGGGGAGCCCTGCCTCGCACCGGCCCCACCCAGCGCCGAGGGGCAGGGCCCGCGCTCGCGCCGGCGGTGGGGTGGATCTGCGGGCGCGCGCCCCTCGCTCCCTAGGAGAGGGAGCTGCTGCTTGCGCGCGCATGGCCGGGCCCTCCCCTCAAATCGGCCGCGAGAGCGGCAGCCGCCCGAGCGGTCCTCCCCTCCCCCGTTGTCCTCTCGGCCGCAGCGGCCAGGCCAGCGGAAACCCCGCTTTTCCGGGGCGCGGCCCCGGCTCCGGCTGCCGCGGGAGCGCGCCTCGGCCCCCTCGGGTCCGCAGAGCCCAGGCAAAACCTGCTGCCCGTCCCAGCCAGCTTTCCCACCGCGGATCTGGCATCCAGCCCAGCAGCCCCCGGGGTTGCTAAGACCAGCGAAGGGAGCAGAGAAGACCCAGCGGCCGGCCATGAAATTTACGCTCCCACTTCTCTCCAGTGTAGGAAGGGGGAGCTCAGGGACCTAGAGTGAAAAAGGCCCTTGGCACGGGTGAATTAAAAAGCCCTGGACCTTCTGGAACCAACCCTTTTCTGTCCATTACAGCCCCTCTCTCCCAAAGAACCATTTCAGAAACCCAAGGCCCGCCACCCCTGCCCTCAATTTCTTCTTCTTGGAATGTTTTTTTCTACTTAGAAAATACCTAAAATTCTATTCCCCCAAAGCCTTGCTCCACTGGCACATCCTCCATGGGATTTCCCACACTCCCTGCTCCAGAAACCATCTTGAAGCTTCCTGCACAAGGGCACCTCTGTTGGTGCACTTGGACCGACACCCGTGGGACAGCAGCAGCATGAGACATCTCCCCAGCGCTTGGCAAATGCCTTTTAACCCAGCTGTTCAACGCCTGGAGAGAGCAAGCCCCCATGATTTAAACCACCCACGGGGATCACAGGGACTCAGGACAATCTAGATTTTGAATTGTGTCTCTGCCGGGTAGGGACTTGGACTCTTCTGACCACAAGGTCTATTAGGAAGGCCTGACCTGGCCTACTTCCCAAGCCCACTTTACTTCCTCAGCCCAGCCAGGGCGCTAAGCTGGCTAATTTTAGCCCCCAAGGACAGACAAAGCAGTAAGGTCAAACCAGACCTTCAGGTACTTCCCCCCAGAGCCTTCCTAGGAAGACAGGCAGCGGTAACACAACTGCCACACAGCCGGGCTTCGCCGCCAGTCTCAGCTGCACCAGCTGATCCAGGTGCATGGCCCTCGTCACTGGGGCAGCCCTGAAGGTGTAGAAAAAGGCTGTTTTGGTCCTTTTGCAGGGTGGAGGGGGGACTAAAAGGAAACGAAGGAGGGTTAGGAGTGTTATATACTCATCTCTTTCCTTGGGAAACAGCTTTATTTACAAAACAGGTCTAAAATAAGAACATGAAATGACAAGCCCTTGGGAATGTGGGAGAGCTGGCTCTCGGGGATCCATGTGTGAAGCCCAAGCATCCAGGCAGAAGGTCTAAAGGAGGGCTGGGTGTGTGAGGGGGATCTAAAATTTGAACTCCTTATATTTCTTGCTGCCCCCACGGCTGTCCTGGGGCTGAGCTTTCCGTTTCTTTTGCTAAAGGAGAGAAAGAGAGACAGGTTACAGACAATTTGGGGGTAAACCCGCTAATCCCCAAAACAAGGGTGGGCACCCTGACACAGCCACACACGTCTGTGGAAAAAGTGCTGAAACTGGATTCTCAGACCTGAGTGACTTCCCCTCCCTGTGCCTGCTGCGTCACCCTTACGGAGGGCAGCCCACTGGACCATTTCTAAGGTTTCCACACCAAGCCAGCACGGGGCAGCAGACAATGAGTTGTCCCTCACTCTCCCCACTAGAGGACACCACTGCACTGAAAAAGGAGTCCCAGCCCCCAGCCAAGGGCTCTGCTAAGAGGGCCTACCTTCTGCTTGGCAGCATGCTCAGCCACCATGTCACTGAAGTCTTCCTTCTCCACTTGTGCCTGCTGCTCCCGTACATGCTCCTCGTACTTCTGGGTCATGGCCATGGGGTCCAGCTCCAACTCTTCAGGTGCGAGAGCCACTTCCACACCTTGCAGCTCAGGGGCCGGGCCCTTCCGGCTCATAACCTAGACAGGGGATCAGAGCCTTGTCACTTCCAAAGACAGGCTCAGAAGCCCCAGCGTCTGCCCCCCCATCCAGCCCCCAAAAGCAGTGTCCTCCAAGTGCTCACCGTGGACATGTCATAGATATGGGTCGATCCCATTATGGCTCCCCCAACGGTGGCCGTTCTCTTCTCTGGCAACACAGTGAAGAGCTGGGGTGTCTCACTTCTGCAAAGAACAAAGGAGTCAAGCCCAAAATGAAAGAGAAGCAAAAGGAACAGAAACAGCACCTCCACCCAGCACCCTGGAGAGATTCCGAGACACCCAGGGGGAAAATGATGCCCAAGCTGCCTCTGCAGGTCATGGAAACCCATGAGCGGAAAGAACTGGGTCGGCGCAGACTGCGGGGGACCAGCCTGGAGAGAGGGTACAGGGACTGAGATAAGGGACCCCCTGAACCAAGTTTAGGGGATCAAAGACCAAGACTCCCACATGCGACGAAGGGCTAAGGGTCAGAGGCTGAAAGTTTCCAAAAGATCTCTGGTACAGAGAAGCTGGGAGGAAAGAAGAGGCCACCGCAGTTACTGCCCCGTGTTGTGCCTGGAGTTTTAACATACAGAACTCAAACTTCCAGACCTTCCATTGGTGTAAGGGCCATCCACAGCCAGTCTCACCTGCTATTTACAGGATTCCATTTGAAACACAAGAGTAAATCTACCAATATCAACCCAGACATGGCTTCGTCCCCACCTCTTCCTCTGGAAGAGGTGACAGCCTATTCTCACACAGCAGCCAGAGCAAACGCCTTAAAACGGAATTCTGATGCTGTCCTTCCTTTGCACAAAACCCACTGAGGCTTCTGATTACAATCTGAATAAAGTTCATACTCTTTACCACAGCCTAAGAGGTTCGTAATCTGACCCCTTCCCGAATTCCTGCTCACTACTCTCAGCCGCAGCGCCCTTATTTCTTTTTCTTTCTTGAATATGCAAAACTTGAGACTTCTTCCTGACAAGGAGCAACAGGGACTAGATGTACCCTCCCACCTGAAACTAGCAAAAAAAAAGGGCAAAACAGATGTAAGTTTCTTAATACTATCCAGAAGTGGTACAACAGTGGTTTCCATGTCACTGGACATGAGACAATGAAGGACAGTGATTCCAGAGAGACAGGTAACAAATGAAGTGGGTCCTTTAAATGAAGCAGCCTCCTGCAAGGAGAGTCTGCAGACCACAGGACAAGGAGAAGTAGCCCTTGCAGAAGCCAGAGGCCTCCATGAGTTGAAGAGATAAAGCTGAAAGTGCAGAGAGACCAAGGCAGCTAGAGATCACAGGACAGCATACTGGAGAAGAGAAAGCAGGCCAGGCACTGCAGAAGGCCCCCCTCAAGTACTCGGGTAAGAACTGCATGTGAGGAAACCACCCAGGCCAGGGAGAGAGCCAGCTGAAAGGATTAGTGGTGACAGGACCTGCCACCTACTGGGGGCTGAGGGCAGGGCCTCGCCCCACTAGGCGGACTGAGAGAACCTCCTGGTCAACAGGGCACTGGGCAGAGCATACGGAGCATCTCGCCCCAGTAGCGGAGAGGACGGCTTCAGTCCCGCCTGAGGAACCTGACGGGCAAGACCTGAAAGGGTCAAACTGTCTCCAAGTACAGTCAAACCTTGGTTCCTGGATGTCTCGGTTCCTGAACAACTCCATTCTCAAGCAAGTTGTTCACAGAAAGAAATGTCTCAGCTGTCTAATAAAACTTCAGGTCTCGATTCACTATCTGACAACCCTTTCATGTTGATACCTGTATGATCAGTCAGGTGTCTCTCAGGCGACAAAGGACGTGGTTTTAGAACAAACTGCTTCTGGAACAGTTTTCCGGAACAAATTAAGTATGAGAACTAAAGTTCCATTGTGTCTTAACTGCATCCCTGAACAAAGCTAAAGACTCACAGGAATACAAAAGTATCCTGGACCTAACAAGGTACATTTTACAAAGTCTAGCATCCAATCAAACCTAGCAGGCATGCAAGGAAGCAGGAAAATCCAATCCTTAATGAGAAAAATAATCGATTTCAATCAACCCAGAACTGGTATAGATGTTGGCATTAGTAGGCAAGTAACTTTTATTATAACTACATCCGAGATGTTCAAAAGTTAAGTAAGAGACACAGAAGATAAAAAAACCCAAATCTGCCCTGGCCAGGTGGCTCAGTTAGTTAGAGCATCGTTCCATACAACAAAAGGTTGCAGGTTTGATCCCAAGTCAGGGCACATATCTAGGTTGCAAGTTCAGTCCCCGGTCAGGGTGCACACAGGAGGCAGTCAATCAGTTGTTTCTCGCTCTCTCCCTAAAAATCAATAAACGAATCCTCAGGTGAGGACTGGAAAAGAAAAAGACCCAAATCACACCACTAGAGATAAAAACTACAATGGATGTGATTAAAGTCAGATTAAAAACAGAAAAAAAGGAAGAGACATTTTCTAAAATGAAATACGAAAAGATATTATTATTACAATGAACAGAGAATCAATGAAAAGTGGGTCAACTTTAAGAGATCTAATAGATGCATAATTGGAGTTCCCAAAAGGGAGAAGAGAAAGGAACAAAAAAACCCAAATAATTTGGAGAAATAATGGCCAAAATTTTTCCAAAATTATTAAAAACTATAAGTCCAGATTCAACATGCTTAACAAACTCCAAACAAAGAAACATGAAAAAAACCACACAGTACGTTGCCCTACAGGGCACTGCATAATCAAATTGTTTAAAATAGTGAGAAAATCTTAAAAGCAGCCAGGGAAAAGTAACACATGTACAGAGAAAAAAAAGAAGGATGACGACAAGAGATTTCTCATCAGAAACAATAGAAGAAAGAAGACAGTAGAGCATCTTTAAATTACTTGAAAGAAAAAAATAGTCAATCTAGAATCGTATACCTGACAAAACTCTTTCAAAAAGGAGGGCCAACAATGAAGACATTTTTAAACTGCAAGAGCTGAGAGAATTCATGACCAGCAGACTAACAAGAAATGCTGAAGGAAGACTTTCACACAGAAGGAAAATGACATCAGATATCAACCTAGACATACAGAAAGAAAAAGAAAGAACACTGGAAATGGTAATTACATAGACTGACGTATGATTCTTGTTATTTAACTCTCTCTAAAAGATAACTGACCATTGAAACAAAGCTAATAACCATGTAATCATAAAATGTATGATGATGTCAGGAGGGAAGAAATGCAAGTACACTTTTGTAAAGTTCTCAATACTATCTGGAAATGGTATAACATCACCTGAAGGCAGACTGTGATAAAGACAGATAATCTAAACCCTAAGGCAACCACTAAAATAATGAAGCGAAGACTTATAGTCACTAAGTCAAAAAAGGAGATAAGCTCTGGCTGGTGTAGCTCAGTGACTGAGTGCTGGCCTACAAACCACAGGGTCGCTGGTTCAGTTCCCAGTCAGGGCACATGCCTGGGTTGCAGGCCAGGTCCCCAGATGGGGGCATGCAAGAGGGAACCCCACATTGATGTTTCTCTCCCTCTTTCTCCCTCTCTCCACCTCTCTCTAAAAATAAATCTTTTAAAAAAAAAGATAAAATGAAATCATAAAGAACGTTCAATTAATCCAAGAAGTAGGAAAATAGAAAAAAAGGAAACAAAGAACAGAACAAAAGAGATCATTTCATGAAAAAGAGGATTAATTCACCAAGACTTAATAATCCCACACATTTACATACCTAATAATAGAGCATTCAGAATGCACGACTATGCAAACCCTCTGCCTGTCTTAGCGCCTTCACACTCTTTGCACTTACAGTGCCTTCTGTCCCTGCTCACCCTGGACTGGCTCGTTCCTAACATCCGGCTCTCGGCTCAAACGCCTCCTCCTCAGTGAGGCCTTCCCAAAGGCCTCCCACCACCCAGCCCCTCTATATCCCACTACCCAGCTTCCTCAGCTTCACCGTCCTACCCACGTCGGAAATATCCTGTCCTCTGATGCCTCTCTTGGCCAGTCTTTGGCACTGCAGACTCCCTTCTGCCTGCAGCAGTGCCTGGCACAGAGCTGGTGTTCAGTAACTGTGTACGCGTGGGTGGGGGTGGGGGGCAGGGGCTCACGGAGCGAGTGACAGCAAACATCAGCCTGTCAACCCAGGTGCTGAAGGGAAGAGAAAGTCCTCCCTCCTCGGTCTGCTGGTTTCCTCACCCATCCATTGCCTCCTCGATCTTCTTCTTCCGCAGCTCAATGAGTTCAGGGGTCTCCATTCCAGCTGGCACTGAGGAGAACCCTCCAGGAGTGATGAGACCACTGTGAGAGAAGAACAGACCCTGAAGTAAAGAGAAGGTCCCCACAGACAGGCCAGGTCAGAGAGGCAGACTTTGCTTCCCCACCTGTCTGCAGGAGTAATAAAGCCTGTTTCATCTGGCTTGTCTTCATCACTTTCCTCCTCTTCCTCTTCTTCTGAAGACTCTTCATCAGATGGCTCCAGCTCCCCCCAAGGGGTGCGATCAATCTCTTCTTCTTCAGTCTTGGTCTGAAAGAGATCACTCATTCATTTAACAAACGTTTACTACCTATCATGTGTCAGCTGCTGTAAAGGGAAACTGATACTGACAGAAGAAAAAACAAACCTCTGCCCAGAGAGAGCTCGGATTCTACTGGGGGGCTTGCGTTTGCATTACAGCTCAGAAAATGCATGCCCTTCTTCAGACTTGGAAAATTCACACCAGCTCACTGCTAATGAAACTATAAACCAGGGGTGTCCAACCCATGGCCCGCAGGCTGCATGCAGCCTGGGATGGCTATGAATGTGGCCCAACACAAAATTATAAATTTACTTAAAACATTAAGAGTTTTTTTTTGATTACATGTCGCAATATATTTAATGTGTGGCCCAAGACAACTCTTCTTCTTCCAGTGTGGCCCAAAGACACCAAAAGGTTGGACACCCCTGCTATAAACCAACTTTCTCTAAAACTTCGTGGCCTTAAGTAAGACCAAGCTTGCCAGCCACAGCCCTTACCTGAAATTCAGCTGCATTGGTTCCAAACACGTCCCCATACAGTGGTTTCCCCGTCTCATCTACTGGGGGTTTGCCCCAGCCCCCAGCATGGTATCCAAAGGAACAGCTCTGCAAGAGAGGAAATTTAAGTCAATTCTACTCTAGGCTCCTAAAGAAACACTGAAGGCCTAGAAAAAAGTCACGCTCCAAAGTACAGAGCTAACACTTGGAAACTCTGGGAATTATGATATCAGAGAAGAGTTAAATGTAAAAAAGCATTATAAAGCAGAAGTAATAAGCAACAACAGTCTGGAGGCAACAGGATGGGGAGAGACAGAAAGTGTGTGAAGAACCTCAGCCTTTGTGGTGGCCCGTACTGTCTAACAGTGAAACGTATTCTTTAAAAAACATGACTCCCGCTTCTCACTGATATTTTCCTAATTTTTGGAAAGCCTTTAGAATCTACTTGTCTTAAGAAATTCTGAAGCTGAACAATTCTTTTTCACTTCAATGACTTCGTTGTCTATTAACTTTTTTAATTTAATGCTTTTTAAAAAAATTTTTGATTGATTTTAGAGAGGGAAGGAAGACAGGAGAGAAAGACACACCAATTTGTTGCTCCACTTACTTATGCATTCACTGGCTGCTTCCTATGTGTACCCTGACAGAGGGTCAAACCTGCAACTTTGGCAAATGAGGACAACGCTCTAACCCACTGAGTTACCTGGTCAGGGCAATGATTTTTTTTTTAATTTGGAGTAAAAACGAATTTAATGCCATTCCTGACATAAAACTGTTTCTGTATCCAGCCACGTATATACCAGAGAGATATCTGGAAACATGTTCACCAATGTTAAGTCCAGTTATTTCTAAATGACAAAATTGTGGGTGATTTGTTTTCATCTTTGTACTTCTCAATTCTGGTATTTTATATGAGCATGTCAGGTTTTTTATAAACAAAACCCATTATTCTTTTTTTCTTAAAAAATAAAAACACATGGTGGAATGAGAGAAAAAAAATGACCCTCTAGTTAACAGCAGAGACAGCTAAGAATGAAAGAAAGGACAGTGCTCACCTCAGGGATGGGTGAGTTCAGCCCAGGGATTTTCAAGTTCGGGTACGACGGGGGTGGTCCATATCGCTGCATGGCAATCAGCCATGGGGGAGGGACTTTGTGGGCATTCTGCAGGAAAAAGGAAACAAAATACCATCTGCCCACCCCTACCCCTTTGTCTCCTTTCCGCTCCAATTCCCACCCTCTTGTCTGTGTCCCATCAGGTAACTGGCACTCACTGGTCCTACTGGCATCCCCAAGGAAATCCTTAGCTCATCAGACAGATCTCCTGGCTTCTTCTCCTTCAGCCGTGTCTCAAACTCCTTCCCCTGAGGAAAAAGCAGAGCGTGCTGTACTGTGAACACGAGACACACACTGGGACTCAATGGCAAGAGGACACAAGAACAGACGAGAAGTCCCAATCCACACAGGATACCCAATCCCACTGAGGGCTGCCTAGTTCCCAGTCTGATTCTCATCGCTTCTTTCCTGGCCTGGAGTAGGGAAAGGAATAAAGGCCAGGAAGGGGAGGGTTTGAAAAGCAAGGCTCCCAGTCCTATAATTAACCCACCACGAGAACGCAGGCAAATCCCGGGCCTGCTTTCCCGTCTGTGAAATGAGGGCGTTTGACTGGGTGGTTGCCAAGATCCTCCCTCCTCAAAAGTTCCAGGGTATCATAGTCATTAATATTTTAAGAATCAGAAAAAAAAGCTGTTTTCTCCCTCTCTCAGGATTAAATGTTTCCTAAAGCATCTGCCTCTGTCCCTAAACCATCCACCATAAACAACTATCGCTTCAAAGACATAATCTGTACCTCTCCAAAAAACTGCCTCATTTAAAGATTTTAAATTCCGTCCCACTCCAGGAGAATTAATGGACAACTCTGAGGCTGAGGGGAGGGGCCACTATACCAGCTTCAAAAGCCCTTCAGATCAGGGGTTACAAAGCCGTGACCAAACGCCCAGCCTTGCCTGCGCAGTCACCGCCCCCAAACCTCCCAAACCTCGTAGTACAGGTCCCCGTGGATGGTCAGCTTTGGCTTGGTCTGCCACTTGAAGAAGGCATCATGCAGCTTCTGGTAGTCAATGTCGATCTTTCCCATCTTGGGCCGAACCTTCTCTCGCATTTTTGACTTCATAGTCTTCTGTTCTTCCTGTGGAGAATGGCAAAAGACACACCGTAAGAGGGACTCAGCACGTTCAACTCTTAATAGATCAGGCTCTCCACTCCCAAAAGAGCTAAAGGGAAACCTCATTTATCTCATTCAGAAAGTCACCACTATCTTTCCTGCTCAAACCCCTCAAAATTACAGAATCCATGTTGAACAAAATATATACATCATGGGAACTGAGCTCATGAGTTGCCTCAGAGAACTGGCAGACAAGAGCCTAACTGGAAGGCAAAGTTTTCACTTAGTGTTTTGGTGCCTCTTAAATTTTTACAGGACATGCAACTATTGCCTACTCAAGGTATTTAAGAAGTCGCACAACCACCATGAATCTCCAGCCACAAAGTGCATCGATCGGGCTCACGCTGGAGGCAGAGAACTACAGACAAAGCCAAAAGCGACCTGCAGAGAAAGGAGACGCCACGTGTGCGTCAAAGATGGCTGGCGGAACGCAGGACAGGGGGTGAGAAGACAAGGGGGAAAATGGAGCCACTCAGTGCCAGACGTTCCCGGGTCAGGCAGGAGAGCTAGCTCTGAGCACTGAGGTGAGGACGACCCTCATGAAAGGTGTCACACAGAGTGCTGACTTCTAAACTGAAGGATGGATAACTAGCAATTAATTACAAGGCGGGTTTCCGGAACGAGATCCCAATTTTTAAGCGGGCTGCTACTCTGAGCCCCAGCCAGGCCCTCACCTTCTCCTGCAGGGCCTCCCTCATCTCCTGGATGCCTGTGCGCTTGATGAAGTCCGGCAGCTCGAAGGGAGGCTTCTCAATGCCTCGTTTGCCCTGCAGATACTTGCGCTTAAAACACCAGTGGCGTGGCACAGGCACAGAATTCCGAGTGGCCTTGAGGTGGACCAAGAGCTTGGGGTCCTGTGCTGTCACGTCATGCATCTCCACAACGTCGGGTCGGGCCACGAGCTGAAAATCAGCAACACACCTCAGAATTGCCGCAGCCTCTCTGGTCTACAGCTTTTTCCTCCTCTTTCTCAAAGAACTCATACCTAGGTCACGCAGGCCTCCTTCAAAGCTCTCCTCCCCACAGCAAAACCCCCCATGGGGGGCTCTGGGGGGTCTAGGAGCTCCAGGGCCCGCTAGGTCGGTTCAGTCTCACCTGCTTCAGTTCAGCCACAGTGAAGCGATTCATTCGACGCAGCTTCTTCTTGGACAGCTTGGGGGCTTCTGGCTTCTTTTCCTAGAACAGAACGATGATCTCTTTCGAGCAGGGCTCTTCGGTGGTGCACTGCCCAGCTGACCCCAAAACCTTCAGCCACCACAGGGACGGTCCCTCTCAGGGTGCCTCTCGGCCAGCCAGCCCGGGAGCCCGTCCCCCCGACAGGTGGGTGTGGGCCTCACCGTTTCATCATCACTGCTATCGTCGTCACTGTCCTTGTGCTCCTCCTCAAAGCCCTTCTTTTTGGGGGCTGTAGAGTTCTCCAGTTTGTCGAGTTTCTCTGGCTCCTTCTCCTTCTCCTTCTTCACATCATCGGTGAGCTGAGGAGGCAGACAACGTGGAAACCCCAGCCCTGGGCCTCTCCCTAGTTCCTGAACCCGGCACTGAAAAGATGTCCTCCTTATCCCATCTTTCCCCGTCCCTGCCCTTTCCTGTTCAACTCTGCCTCTTCAGAGAGCTGCTCCTCGTACCTTGAAAGCCTCAAAAATCCTCTTGAAGAAGATGAAGTTGGGTTCATAAATTTCAGGTTCTTCAGTCACGTATTCAATTTCAACATCAGCAGCTGGGGATTCGGAGCCGCGGGACCGGGTTGACTCCTTCTCTCGGTCCCCAGAACTCTCAGATGACGCCCCCCGTGACCGCTGGGGCTTTTTCTTCTTCTTTCGGTTCCTACGCTTCCGGTTTTTCTGCCAAAACAAGTAAAATCAACTGGGTCAGAGAATCCGAGCACCATGCCTGCCCCCGACCTCTACTCTTCCCCAGTTTCCCCACGAAGCTGAGAAAAGAGGTCTTGAGCCCTGACTGCTGTGGCTCAGTGGGCTGGGCATCCTCCTGCAAACCGAAAGGTCGTCGGTTTGATTCCTGGTCAGGCACACGCCTGGGGTGTAGGCCACGTCCCCGGTTAGGGGTGTGTGAGGGGCAACCAATCAATGTTTTTCTCCCTTCCCCTCCAAAAATAAATAAAATCTTTTTTTCAAAAAAGAAAAGAGGTCTTGAAGTCAGACTCCACAGCCTTGCCCCTCTTGAGTTTTATTTCCCTGGATAAATTAAATTACTACACTTCTCAGAAACTCAAGTCTTTTAGCTTTAAAATATAAATGTGCGTTGTACTCAGAGCTCAAAGGACGTACGGCAATCAAATGAAAAACACCTACAAGACGCTGGGGACAAAAACACGGTAGGATGGCAGCTGCTGCTTACCTAACACTCAGAATGGGAGTTATTTTAGTGTCCAAACCCCGTCTCCTGCCATTGCTTCCAGGCCCAGCTCCATACCTCTTTTTTGGATATAGACACTGTGTCCTCCTCAGTCTCTGATGCTGACTGGCCCAGGGATGAGCGCATGTCTGTTTCCATTTCCTCTTCCTCTGTAAGGAAGGAAGGTGGCTGTCGGGCTCCTCTCAGACCACTGCCCGGCTCCTTGCTCACAGTAACCCCTCCTCAGTCAGCAGCCAGTTTCTCTCCAGAGCCCTCCGCGGGCAAGGGAGAGAGGAACGCAGCCTCGCCTCTCCGGGCTCTGTCCCTGCGGCTCTCAGGACATGATGCCACACTCACCCTGTTGGGAGTTCATCTCCTCCTGGCGGCTCTCCTTCAGCTGCAGGATTTTTTCCAAAGCCTGGGGGATCTTGGGACCCACAGAGGGGTCGTCCATCTGCCAGAGACAAGCCAGACAGAGGGGGAGTCTCAGCGCCTCTTTCCCGAGGATGTCCACCTCCTGTACTAGAAAGGCTGCCGGCCAGGCGACGTGAACAGCAGAGAGCGACACCACCAACTGGCCTCACCGGCCCCTCGGCATCCCTCAGAGTGAACTGCAGGACCCCACCCCAGAAATATCGCCCTGCCCTATCTAAACACGTCTGAACTACAGAGGCCCCGGGCCGCCCCGAAGTCCTCCCGTCTTCTCTCAGAGCCCTTCTCTAAAAATCCAGAAACAGTCCCCTTCCAAACCACACTCTCCTCTCCCTAGGAAGAAATTAGCAATCTCACCTCTCTGTTCTCATCTCCAGGAGGCGGTGGGGGACCACGAGGCCGAGGAACCGGGCCCCCCATGGGCAAAACAGTGGGAGTGGGGCCCACTGGAGCAGCAACTAAAAAAGAAATCCAGTGTTGAGAAGAGACAAAACACTCCTTTAAATATTACCTTCCTCGCTACAAGTTAGGGTGATGGTTATCCTTAAGGGGCGGGGGTAGCTGGAAAGGCTGGAAGGCAGCCAGGACTTTTGGGGTGCTGGTTATGTTTTGGTTCTTGGTCCAGGTACTGGTTGTACGGGTGTATTCAGTTTATGAAAGTTCACAGAACTGCATACTTTTGATACGTACACTTTTTTAATGTGGTGGAAATTTAAGTAAATAAAATTCCCCTCCCCTCCCCTGCCCTTTTCTTATATTATCAAGGTCTTACCTCGAGGACCCAGAGGAGTGCGAACACCGATCTGGCCCATGTCCTGTGGGGGCCGAGGGACGGGGGTGCCCATCTTAGCGATCTCCTGCTGCCGTTCCTGTTCCAGTAACACAGCCGCCTACGAGAGGGAGGCGGAAGTGGGGCCACAGCTTGGAAAGCCACTGGGCAGGCAGCCCCTGGCAAAGGCATTCTTCCAGCCAGGTAACAGGCCCCAGGAGAACGATCAGGTGCCACTGGGGTTCTGACATCCCCGCCACCCCCACGCTTCTAGGGCACTGACCCAAATGGAGGGGCCCTTCTCATCACACACACACGAACCCTGGAAATAACACCAAGAAACACCCCAGGAGACTTCTGATTCCTAGCAGGGAGTTTGATATTTCGCTAAACCCTGACTTCCATTTTTTAACAAGAGTTTAGTCCAAGAGTTTAACTTATTTCTAACAGTGAATTCTTTTCTTGTATCTACCTCTCCAGGTCTAGTACGATCTGGGCAAAGACAGTACTTCACAGACATTTCCATAGCTGGTGCTATGAACGCCTTTTTTCCAATACTCCATTACGTAACAACTGACATAAGGCACCTGTGGGACTGGATGTCTTACATATCATTCCCTAACTTATATCCATCACATTTAACCTAAATCTGATACAAATGACTGAATCAGCCCAGAGTCCTCTCCAAGGTCCCTAAAATGACATCACGTAAGACTACAAGAGATTGCCAAACTTTTCCCGTAATGGGCCAGACGGTGAGTATTTAGATCGCCGTATGGACTTTTTTATACACTTGTGGGATTTTTTTCCATAGTCCTTTAAAAATATAAAAACCACTCTTGGCCTCCAGTCCACAGAAAACAAACAAACAAACAAAAACAGGCTGCTGTCCACAGCTTACCAACCCCTTAGCTACAAGAAAGGTGAAATTATTTGGCAGATACGGAAACTTAGTTGAGGATGAAGTAACCTTGAACGGTGCACCTTGTTTTGGACACGAAGCGCTAGAAGTGACAGCCAAGGAATTGGACCATGGAGTCCAAGGTTAAAATGAGGGGCATTACCCGCTTTTGTTGCTCCAAGAGCTCATGTTCCTTCAGTGAATGATCTCCCTGCTTAAAAAAGAGAACAAGCTCATACCAGCACCAATACCCCCAAGGCCAGTCTGCTACAACTCTGCTTCCTGGAGTCCTCTTCCAGCCTAGGGCCTAAGTTCTAGTCTTTGGTCCAGACCTTCCCAGAAGGCTTGGCCCCAGAATCCGGCTCTCTCTAAGACCCCATTCCCCCTTCGGAACCCAGGCCAGGCTGCCAGCTGCCCTACCTGCTTGGCGCGCTCCTCCTGCTGCATCAACAATGCTGCCTGCTGCTGGGCCAGCTTCAGCCGCTCCTCCTCTGACAGCGCCACAGGCTCGCCCATCCGAAGGGAAGGCGGAGGCCCCAGGTTGGATGGGCGGGGTCCAACTCCCATAGGAAAGCCAAGGCCAAGGCCTGGTGGAGGTGGTGGGGGTGGTGGAGGAGGCTGCAGAGGGGGTAGTCCCATGGGTGGCGGTGGCATGGGAATCCCAGAGAGCTGTGGAAAAAAATATGACCATAATCCAGGAAGCATTTATCTGCCGCAGACACCTGCTGGGGATCTCCTATCACACAGATGCTGGGACTCAAAGTCAAATGACACACAGTTCCTACATTCAAGATAATACTCTATAGCAATAACAAAAGAAAATGTTCACTTCGGGCTACCAACCAATGAAAGCTGTCAACTCTCTCTCCAGACAAATACCATGAACAAAGACTTTGCATGCAATCTCAGGAAACTCATGGACACCTCTAAAGGCCATCCAAGGACTCCTTATCCCACACACAAAGTCAATGGTCCCAAGGTCAGAGCCACTGTTGTAGAGAAAAAGAGTCATATCCTGGATCAGAAAGGACAGGGAATTTGAAAGGACTTAATAAGCAGGAGCCAGTGTGCCCCGATAACTCACTAAATGTAGAGGGTATAAATTCAAATCAAGGAGCCCTAAATGTCTCAATGAATAACAAAGAAACTGGGTCCCAGGAGGACAAAGAAGAGGGTAATTTCTTCCAGCTGGTTGGAGGTGGAAGAGGGGAGTCAAGTGAGGCTTCCAAATATTTAAGCTGAATCTTAAATGATCAGTAGAATTTGCAGGAGCAGACACAGGGGAAGGAGGCAAGGATGAGGACCCAGGGAGAACTGAAGAGCTCCTAACTCTGTCACTGCTGTACCTCCCTGCCCAATCCGCTAGTAGCATCCCCAGTACATTGCGTGTGAGAAGGGACCACCCTAAGCAGAAGGAATTCGATAGAGTGGAACATTCTCCTTACCTGTGCCGACATGGGAGGGGGAGCAGCTTTATCCCCATCTTCACCTCTCAGAACCGGCCGATTCAGTACGATGCCAGTCTGCAAAAGAGAAGGGGCACTACGTCTGTCCAAGAACAAGCTGTTCCACTAAACGACGTTCGCTCCCGTTCATGCAACAAAATTTACCCAGTGCCTGCCTGCCAGAGCTCGGGCTCAACACGGGAGAACCAGTACGTGTGTAGAAACGGTTACAACAGAGCACGTAAAGGCAATCGCAGGCAAAAAGGGCAAGCTCCGCTTGCTGTGTGGAGGTACACAAAGAACGAAGCCCGAGTCGACAAGTCGCAAAGCCCTCCTCCAGAAGCTCGGCCTATCCCGACATCCTGCTGCCAACACTTACCTGGCGGGTATAGGTCTGCAGCCGTTCCACCAGCTCCTCGCGACTCCCTGCTGGGCAAAGCACAGGATTAATGGCGTACGACAGGCCGAGCAGGCCAGCCAGCCAGCCGGAGTCAAGCCCCTAGTCAAGCCGCTAGTCAAGCCGCTAGTCAAGCCCGCCTCCGCCACCCGCCCCCGGGTCTCCGGGGTAACCAGACTCCGTCCGCTTCCCCACAGGCCAACGCTGCCGGCTCTTGACCTCCCGTGCTCCTCACCCTGGATTGGAGCTCCGATCTCTGCCAATTTGGCCTGAAGCTCCTGGGCAGCCCAGGCGCCGTAGTGCCCAGGTGGCGGCGGCGGCGGGAGCTGCAACTCTCCTTTCGGAGGCTCGGGATGCTCGGCCGCCATCTTAGCCACGGCAAAGCGCGAGACCAAACCGGAAGCGGGGGCCAGACCGGGGCCCACTTCCGGGGACTTCCGGCGCCGCCGTCCGCCACGTCCCCTCCAGGGTTGGAAGGCCTTTCGGATAAAGACCCACCCCCTGCTCTTCTCCAATGGTCTCTAGGCAGCTTCGCCACGAGCGCTTCTGGGAGTTGTAGTACGGTGTCCGGCCACTGCTCCGGGCGCACGGGGGACTGGGGCTGCGGCAGCGGCGGGGGCGGGGCTGCTTTCCGCGACGGGTCCGCGAGCGCGCCGGCCGCCGGCCTTCCGGCCCGACTCCCACATCAGGCGAGAGCGGCCCGGGCGCTTACGTTCCCAAGGAACCCCGAAGGGCACATTCCGTGGCGGCTGGGCCTTGAGGGCGCCAAAAAGCGGGCAGTTGCAGCCGATGCCTGTGATAAAACAGTGTCTGATTGTCTGCCGCCCACCCCCGGCCCAGGCGAATGCGCTGGAATGGCATCAGAGCCGGGAGAGGAGCGGACCTGCCCGGGCTGAGCTCCAGCTAAAGCCCCTTTTTCCACCTTCCAGGCCGGCTCAGATGTCGTCTCCGCTAGGCCTTCTTCCGTTTTCCTGTCCTTCCGTGGAGCTCCCATAACACGTTCAAACCTCCACCATTTGTTTTGAAGTCTTTCTTGCCCTTTCTCCCCACCTTGATCCCCAAGAACGTGAGCAGGTGCCTGCTGGCGTTCAAGAGATGCTCAATAAACGATAGCTGGAGGGGAGGGGAGCAGATGGAAGTCTTTCCACCGACAGGATTTGTGTCTTTTTTGGTCTCCAAATTAAACTCAACCCTCATCCCCACCAGCCTCTTGGGGGGTCGAGCCTGCCTCCTGCCACCCCCTCCCCCGACAGTGGCCTGTGCACCTAAGGGAGAAATGGGCAGGTATCCCTTGCCTGCCCAGCTTCCAGCTCTCCCTGTCCTGACCAGTCAATTCAGTGTCTCTCCCCACCTCTGCCATTCTAGCTCTGTCTCTGCCTGACAGGCTCACTACCTCTGTGTGTGTGTGTGTGTGTGTGTGTGTACTGGGGGAAGAGAACCAAGAAACTCGAGTGAAACGGTCTCATTTCCGCCGAACACCCACACCCTTCAGATCTCTAGCATGCTCCATTTCACCGGCTGCCTCCAACAGAGAAATAGCAGGCAGCAGTAAAAAAAAAAAAGAATGGGGTTAGGGGGAGAGTGCCAGGTCCAGCACAGGTGAAGTTTACAAGAGAAAAGGACTGGCTAGGAAATTCTCTTCACTCCTATCCAAACTGTGACCCTCCCCACTTCTATGAATACCACCATCCCAGTCTCCTGACATTCCCTGAGAAGCCAAACCCAGAAAGGAGAGAAGGAAAAGCAGTGCCACGTCTGCCCACTCAAGCAGAACCATTCCCCACACAAAGGAAGTGTCTTTCTGCTCCCTGTAATTGGAGGGCCAACGGCAGGTCATCTGAGGCCAAAGGCCCCAAGGCATGTGCATGTGCTAAGGCAGGGGATGGGGTCTCGGAGGCAGAAAAACTAAGGACTACTGGATAAGGAGGTAGTGTAGCGTAGGCCAAAAAGTGACAGCCCAAGGGGGGCCCCATTTTATCCTAAAAGCTCTGGGACCCAAGCAGGGTAGGGCCCCCATTGTTCAGAAGGGAAGACTGAGGGGCCAAACTGGGACCACAAGCTGTTCTCCTTATGCTGAGTGTCCCCTTTCCCTTCTCCTCCTTAGTGAGGGTCACACAGTAACTACCTGTGTGGGTCTACAATGGAACCCAGTCCCCTCCAGTGCCAGCTTTGGGTGGCTGCCCCAGTTCCCGAACCCTTGGGCGGGAGAAGGCAAGGGTCCGGGAGAGCCACAGAACTAAGTGTGGGGCTCTTGGCGCCTGGCGTGGCTTTGGCAGGTGCTGCTGCCCGGCTCCCAGGTGGTAGGAGCTAAGAACCAAGAGGCCAGGAGGAAATTCAAAGCCACCTCCCCCCCACACAGAGGAGCTCACACAGAACCTTTACATACATCGTCCCTGCAGTCTCAGAACAGCTCCCCGTCCGAGTGGGAAGCAGCCAGGCCCAGGCAAAGTGGCTGGGCAGGGGTCCCAGGCCCACTAAGGCTCTGGCCACAAGTGAGTGGGCCTGGGGTCCTGGCGAGGAGTGGGAGTGGGTCAGCAGCAAGGGGCTCCCTTCGGGGCTGGATGGGAAAGGGTACCCAGGGATGTGAGGGCAAATGAGACCAGACCCAGGGTCGGAGGTAGAAGAGAAGAAAGAGAGAAGAGAGGAAGCATATAGGTGCTTATAAATGTACCTGTGTCTCTAACTTCCCCAGGACCCACCAGTCCAAGGATGACCAGTGGGGTCCAGGAATGCCCAGCAATGCTGTAGTATCCAGATACCTTTTGGGGCTCAGTTTCCCCTTCTGTAAAGTGAGGTCGAGGAGCTGGCCACACTGGTGTCCGGACTCGGCAAGATCGCCAGGGGAAGATGCCCGCATCCAAGGATGCCGCTCGGAGAACGTGCGGCAGCCCGCGAGCCCGGGCTGCCCCCTCCCCTTCCCCTCCCTCTCCCCGGCGCTGCTGCTGCTGGCCCCCGCCCCCGCCCCGCCTCCAGTGTGCGATGGGGGGCGGGCAGCGGGCAGAGTCGAGAGCGGCGAAGCCCAGCAGACGCTGCCACCTGATCCCATCCAGGCTCCGAGAGGCGAGCAACGGGTACTCGGTGCGCAGGGCCCCAGCACCCTCGGACCCGCAGCGGATTTCAGGAGAAGGGTTGGGAAGTAGCGCGACCACCCGCCGCCGCCGGCTACCCAGGTCGGAGGCAGAGCCCTTGTGCGTGAGTACTGCGGTAGGCAACCTGGGGCTGGGGGGCAGGGTGGACAGGACTGGGATGGGGGGCGAAGGGTAGGCGGGAGAGTGTCCTGGGGACCCAGTGCCCGGAGAGCTTGAGGAGGGGACTCACTGCCCCCTGGGGGGAGAGAGAGAGAGGACTGGGTGAGGGGGTGAATCTGGCCTATCCCCTATGGTGAGCAGATCCCAGTGACGGATCCCTGGGGGAGGTTGGGATGAAACGGAGGGAATGAGGGTGGGGGGAGGTAGGTAGTGATGGAGAGAAGAGAGGAGGGGAATTTGGAGGTAGGGATGACGTCGGGGTGGATGTCAGGGAAAGGGGGCTAGAGGGACCTGGTGCAGGCTGGGACGGGGAGGAAAAGAGGGAGGCGGAAGGTACTCGATCTGCTGGGACACTAATTTGCAGCGTTCTCAGCCTTTGGCCTCTTCCTCTCTAGTGCCGGGGGCAGTTTCCCCATCCACTGGGCTGTACCACCCTCAAGTGAGGATGGAGTCTCCAGGTCAGCCAAGGGTCAGTCGGGTCATCAGGTCTGAGTGGTCCAGGCCAGGGCACCCTCCTCCTCTAAATGCACCAATATCAGCCCTAGAGCTTGGAGCAGAGAGAGAAAAGGGCTCCTCTGGGGGCGGGGGGCGGGGGGGCGTCCAGGCCAGTTTGCAGAGCTCCGGTTAGCTATTCCCTTTCTTCTTTGGTTCCCTGGAGAAAGGAAAGCAATTTGCAAAAACCGGGCAGCAGCCTGAGGTGGAGTGTTCTGACTAAAATTAGCACTGGTATTCTGATGAGGCTGGGCACACTGACCTGTCTGGGATGGCTGAGGGACACTCTCCCCGTGGAGAAGACTCAGGGGGCGCGGGGAAGTAGTTGGAAGCGTGTGAGGAGCAGGAGCCAGGGCCTGGCCCCTGCAGACCCGCCCCACTCCAGCCCAGAGACCGCAGAGGGACTCAGCCCCTTCTGGGCGCCAGTGCCCTGACTCCATCTCCAAGGGGTGAACTGGCCAAGGGGAGGGAGGCTGCCTCCGATGTCCGAGCAGCACCCTCTGCGGGGCCTGGAATGTTTATCCTGGCCCAGTGCCCATCCAGAGGAGACAGGGTTACCACTTTCAAACACCTGAAGGTCTGTCGTGGAGAAAGATGGTCCGCGTAGTGTAGGAGGGCAGCGCTAGCAACCATGCAGAGTGGAAGGTGAGAGGGGACAAGCTGAAGATCCCAGCTATCCCGGAAAAAAACTTGCGAACAGCCAAGGCTGCTCAGAAATGAACCGGGCTATATCGGTAGGTGATGAGCATCCCGTCGCCAACGGTGGCCAAGTAGAAACCAGGGCCCGGAGGATTCTTGTGCTGATGATGCCCTGTTTCAGGCGAGCCTCACACTGGGCCCTGGCTGGCTGGCTCCCTGGGGCTAAGGGGAATGGGATGGAGGGGGCACCAGGCAGGCCGCTGCCCTTCTGTGGGGGGCCTGGCTGAAGCGTCTCCCGGGGGAAATTCCACTGTAGTTTCCCAAAGGCTTGACATCTTTGGCTGGCCCAGAGTCCTCTGAGAAATAGGGTGATTTCAGCGACTTTAGCAAAGATGGAAAGAGGCTGGTCCCCCTCTTTGCCCCTTTGGGAAACTGTGTGGTCGCCAAGTCCTCTAGGCAGGATCAATGACAGAGGGAAGCTCTGCATCCTGAGAGGGCCCCTGGCTCTGGCTTCCTCCTGAAGGCTGCCTACCTAGGCAGGGCCGGCCCTCCCCTGCCCCAGCAATCCTTGGAAAGACCCGGGGGTGGGGGCGGGGGGGGCTTGGACTTTCTCTGCTCTGCCCTTGGTTGTCCTCTGTGGTTGGACCCTTCACCCTCCTTGGCTCCAGAAGGATTAGGTCTGTCTGCCAGCTGGTGAACAAAACAAGATGAGGGGGCCTGGAGAGAGGGGAGAGGCAAAACCAGGACACCTTTCCCCCCAACACACAGGTTTAAATGTAATCTAGGATTAATGGGGGTGGAGGGAAGAAGAGGGACTGGAAGCCAAGCCCAGGGCCGCCAGGGGAGGTGATGGTCAAAGAGCTTTCACATTACCTCACCCCTCCTGGGATCCAGGTGTCCTAGTTCCACACATGCACATGCCCGTAAGGTTCCAGCCTCCCCTCCTCTTTGGAGAGGGCTGTACGCGAGGCAGAAGCAGAACCTGGAGGCTGAGGCCCCTGGGGCGGAGACCCCACCTGGGCATGAGACAGGCATTGCCACCGAAGCTGACTTTCCACTGGCGCTGCCAAGGGCTGCACTGCCCTTGAGCCAAGGCACTCATGTACAGGGACAGGCGAGCGGCTGGAAACCAGGCCCCTCGGCCTCTCACACCGCCACTCACCTGGGATGCTGGCCCACCTTCTCCAGGAGACTCAGCAGGGCAACCAGCAGGGGCCCCTCTGCATCCCCCACACCCCTGCACCCCTCCCAGGCCGCCATCCCACTGCCTAGGCCGGCCACCTCTTGCCGTAGAGTAAGCTGCTGGGGTGGCCGGGGTTTCAGGTGTCGGGGATGGAACCCAGATAGGGTTCCAGGATTTCAAGTCCGTCCTTCCTTTCCCTCGTGGATGTATTGGTCTTGGGCCCTCAGAGCAGGAGCCCAGCTAGGAGGGCTCAGGGCTCAGAAACTTGAGGAAGTGCCAGAGCCCAGGGCGGGCTGGGGAAATCAGCTCTCTGTGGAAGCAGCACACCTGTCTAAGGGCATGGACTCTGGAGCCAGAAAGAGCAGGTCTGACTCCAGAGTCTGCTGATGCCAGCTGTGTGGCCCAGACAAGGGGCATCACCTGTTAGAGCCTCAGTTTCTTTGTCTGTAACGTGGGAATACTTGTTAGGAGTTAGGGGATTAAGCAGGAGTCAGCAGATACACACAGCAGCCTGCAGTACTGACCCCTCAGAGACTTGAGAAGGTGAAGGCCTGGTCCGATTCTGAGGAGCTCAGTTTCTGCGGCGTCAGGACCGACCCTTGGCTGAGGCCATCAGGTAAGCAGTCCTGCAGGAGGGAAAACCTTGAGCTGAGCCTTCTGTGCTGAGCCAAGCCTTGGTGCTAAGGAGCATCTACTGGGGAGACAGACACAAACGGCGAGGAGACAGACTAATTAGGGGCAGGCAGAGAAGCAGAGACAGGGCCCAAGGGAGGCAGTGGCTGTAGCCTGCAGGGCTGGCCACACCCCAGAGTCTGTAATTCCACCCAAGACTAAGTTATCTGGAGCAATGTGGAGATAGGGTCTTGGCGGAGGGAGGGAGGAATCTGATCTTCCCTGGCCTCTCTGCTCACCCCACTCTTGGGAGCTTTCCTTTGCAGCAGGTCCGCTGAGGCTCAGAGCCCATCTCCTCTGCCCACTACAAACCTGTTTGCCTCCTTCTCCTGCCAGGTCTCTCAGGAACACTGGCCCTGCTACCAGAGCCTCAGGAGCCCCCATGAGTGCCAGCGAAGGGTGTCCTGGATAGCGAGACCCTGGCCAGCCCAGGGGTGGGTACCCCATCATGCCACCCATCCTCCAGCGCCTGCAGCAGGCCACCAAGATGATGAGCCGCAGGAAAATCCTGCTGCTGGTGCTAGGGTGCAGCACCTTGAGCCTCGTCATCCACCAGGGGACACAACTCAGCTGGTAAGGGGTTGGGGCCTTGGCGGGGGGCGAGGGGCGCGGCGGGGGAAGACATGGTTCTCCTGTGGCCACCTGCCTGGTTAGCGCCAGAACTGAAAGCCCTTCTTCCCAGTCCATGCACCTGCCAGAAGAGTCTGTCTTCTGCTGTGCTTTCTTCCCTCCCTCTCTCCTAAAAGTGTTTTCCGTACATCTCTTCATATCTGCACAGCCTCCCAGGACAGGGGCTGATCTTCACTCAAAGGGCTGAGTGACTTGCTCAAAGTCACAGAGTTGGTCAGTGACTACGCTGGGGCTCTAATCTGGCCCGAGTCCTTTGCACACATCACAAGGCGCCTCCGCAAAGGTCTGCAAACAACTTCTCGCTATTTCTGCTGTGCTGGGCAAGTCCCCTCACTTCTCTGAGCCCGTTTCCTCATCTGTGAGATAGAAATGATGGTGTGTATGACCCAGCCTGTCACCTTGACACAGGCTACCATGTGACGACTGATAGGAGCCCTTATCCTACTCCTCCCTCACATGAACTCAACAAATCCCTGCACCCCCTCAGGGCCTCCACGTCCCCGTTTTCTACATGGTCTGCCCAGGAGAATGGTGTCGGCGGGCCTAATCCCCCTTGCCAGGTGACTTGCAGTCTTTAATGTCTGTGTAGACGTCATCATGAGCCCTAATCAGCCACAGACAGGAAATCTCAGTGGTGTTCTCAAAGCTGCTTAGAATGGTAGAGGAGAAACTGGAGAGTAACTCAAAGTCTGACGAGAGCTTATAGGTCACCTGTAATCCCAAACACCCTGTTTCCGGATTAAGGAAACAGAAATGAAAGCTTCGTGAAGACTAGGATTGTTATCTGTTTTTTATACTATCATGTTTCTTGAGTCTAGAACAGTGCCTGGCACATAGGAGATGCTAAAAAAAAAATACTGGCTGAGGGAACAAATAAAGATCCCAAGGCCCTAACAGAATCATATGACAAATGGGCTGCCTCAAAGCTCAAGCCACTCGTCCACAAGGCGAGGACCTGGTGAAAAAGCAAGCATGAAAAAGAAAACAGCCCCGGCTGGTGTGGCTCAGTGGACTGAGCACAGGCCTTCAAACCAAAACGTCACAGGTTCGATTCCTGGTCAGGGCACAGGCCTGGGTTGCAGCACAGCTCCCCAGTGGGGGGCGTGCAGAATTGATGTCTCTCCTGCACATCTGTGTTTCTCTCCCTGTCTTCCTCCCGTCCCCCCTCTCTAAAAATAAATAAATAAATAAATAACTTTTAAAAACGAGAAAGAAAACAGAGAGCAAGAGGATTTGTTGACTTTATCAGAGTTGCCAGATTTATGTAAATGATTTTTCTCCTTCGGGTCTTCATATTCCGCATCCGTAGAACAGAATTCCTCAAGGATCTCCCAGGACCATTGTCCCCCTATTAATTATCTATTTCTGTGTAACCAAACTGCCTCAAAACTTAGCAGCTGAGCAGATCAAACATTTATCATCTCACTTCTCTGGGTCAGGAATCCGGGTGGGGTTTAGCTGGGTGCCTCCGTCTCGAGGTCTGTTGTGGGGTTGCAGTGTCATTTGAAGGTCTGATTGGAAGGGCTCCCCTACTAAGCTCACTCATGTCGTTGTTGGCAGACTTGAGTTCCTCAAGCAGGACATGGACTGAAGGCCCAGTTCCTGGGGAACTGTTGCCACGTGGTCCTCCCCATAGAGTTGCTCACAGGATGGCCGCTTACTGCCCCCTGCATGAGATTCCCTAGAGAAAAGACAGAAGCCATAGTCGTTTGGTAATGTAATCTCACAAGTGACATCGGTCATTTCTGCCCTATTCTATTCCTTAGAGGCCATCAGTAAGTCCCGCCCATACTCAAGGGGAAGGAAATACACAAGAGCATGAATACCAGGAGGCCAGCAGGGATCACGTGGGTCATCTTAGAGGTCGCCTACCATACCCCTCTACTGCTCTGTGGGTAAAGCCCCAAATAAGCCACTCTGTGGCCCACCCCACAATCCTTGGGAAGGGGCAGAGGTCAAGCTGCACACCTGTCACACCCTCCTCCCTGCCCCCCCCCACCCCCTGCATCCTGCAGGTACCCCAGGCTGTTCCCTCTGAGTTGCCCGCCTCTGCAGGACTCGCCGCCACGCCCCAAGCACATGACCGTGGCCTTCCTGAAGACGCATAAGACTGCGGGCACTACGGTGCAGAACATCCTCTTCCGCTTTGCCGAACGTCACAACCTAACGGTGGCCCTGCCGCACCCGAGCTGCGAGCACCAGTTCTGCTATCCACGCAACTTCTCCGCGCACTTCGTGCACCCGGCCACGCGCCCACCTCACATGCTGGCCAGCCACCTGCGCTTCGACCGCGCCGAGCTCGAGCGCCTCATGCCACCAGACACCATCTACGTCACCATCCTGCGCGAGCCGGCTGCCATGTTCGAGTCGCTCTTCAGCTACTACAACCAGTACTGCCCTGCCTTCCGGCGCGTGCCCAACGCGTCGCTAGAGGCCTTCTTGCGCGCCCCCGAGGCCTATTACCGCGCGGGCGAGCACTTCGCCATGTTCGCACACAACACGCTGGCCTACGACCTGGGCGGCGACAATGAGCGCAGCCCGCGCGACGACGCTGCCTACTTGGCGGGCCTCATCCGCCAGGTGGAGGAGGTCTTCTCGCTAGTCATGATCGCCGAATACTTCGACGAGTCGCTCGTGCTGCTGCGGCGTCTCCTGGCCTGGGACCTGGAGGACGTGCTCTACGCCAAGCTCAACGCGCGCGCTGCCAGGTCGCGCCTGGCCAGCATCCCCGAGGCTCTGGCGCGGGCCGCGCGCGCCTGGAACGCACTCGACGCCGGCCTCTACGACCACTTCAACGCCACGTTCTGGCGCCGCGTGGCGCATGCCGGCCGGGCCTGCGTGGAGCGCGAGGCACGGGAGCTGCGTGAGGCCCGCGAGCGCCTGCTGCGGCGCTGCTTCGGCGACGAGCCTGTGCTACGGCCCGCCGCGCAGATCCGCACCAAGCAGCTGCAGCCGTGGCAGCCCAGCCGCAAGGTGGATATCATGGGCTACGACCTGCCCAGCGGTGGTGCCGGCCCAGCCACTGAGGCCTGCCTCAAGCTGGCCATGCCCGAGGTACAGTACTCCAACTACCTGCTGCGCAAGCAGAAGCGCCGGGTCAGTATGCGGGCCCGGCCCGAACCGGTTCTGGACAATCCCCCGCCGCCTCGGCCCATCCGGGCACTGCCCCGCAGCCCCCAGGGCCACTGAACTCTAGCACTGGGGCTGCCTCCAGGTCCTCCCTCATCTGGGCCCCAACTTCTCAAAGGCTTAAGCCTTGCGCCGTACTTGGAGGTGCATCTCCCTCTCTGAGCCCACCTCCCTAGGGTAGGTTGAACTCCACCTTCCGGGAGGGTGCTGATAGGCCCGATCGAGGCCCAGGCCATCCTGCAGTCTGAGGCCTGTCCAGAACTGTCCATTCTGCCTTTTTCTGGGTCTTTCCTCAGCAAATGAGTGCAGGCCACAGAGAGGGCCTCTGTCTGCCAGCCTCCCGGGGCTCTTGCTCTTCCTCACAGGGGTCAGAGGTCCCCACATCGTCTGTCTTCCAGGTTGCACCCTCGCCACAGACCTAAGCTGCTCCCAGACTCCCAGAACCAAGCGTTCTTGGGTCGGACTTTTTGTTCGGGGTTTTTTAAAAATAAAATATCTTTGAAATGTGCAGGTTGTATGTCAGATTCCCCACATTTGAGGATGAGGCAGACACCCAAGAATGACTGTGGGCACCATGAGGAGGGGGACCCTCCACTGCTCTTTGCAGAAGCTCACCTTTGATTGACTGAGCCACCTCAGCTCCACTCATTTCCTTTGAGAAGATCTAAATTATTTTCATTTGCTTCGGCAACATTTTTTGAGCATCATCTCAGTAACCTGGGGACACAGGTGAACAAGGCAGCTAGGGCCTTTCTTCTCATGGAGCTCATGGGAGCACGGAAACCGGAGCAGAATAAACAAAGAGGAAGGACTGCAGGGGGTTGGAGCAGAACAGCACCTCCTTGGGCAGAGCTGAGGCAGGAGGAGGGTCATTCCAGGTGAGGAGGTGCTGAACTCCGAATTTTACCTCCCCTTTTTGAGTCACCGACTTCACCACTGGCCTTCTTCCCACAAGGAGAAAACAACCCTGAGTCAAAGGAGGGCTGTTCCCTGCCTGTAATGTCCTTTAGCACAGCAAGCAAGACTCCCTCTTAAGACCAGCAGAGAATCAGGACTTTTTCTGTTATTTTCTTTTCTACTGTATGATATACAGCTACAGTGACGTACCCGGACAAGTGAACGTGGCTAACATGGCCTACTGTGTGCCAGCCACTCACACGAGGGATTTATATACCTCACCATGCAAGATAGGTAGCGTTGTATGGGTCAGGAAGCTGACACTTGGAGAGGTCCCACAGCTACAAAGTGGCCACTAGGATCTGATCCCAGACAATGTAACTTCAGAATCCGTGCTCCTAAGTGCCGTCACAGGGCCCAGGCTAGGCTGACCCCCAGGACCTTCCCCCAAAAGAACAGCAACTGGAGAAACCAAGACCTCGCCAGCAACTCCTGCCTTTATTTCCCACAGGGACAGTCGTTGACCTGTTTGGGCAACAGAGTTGTAGTGGTTGGTTGACAGGTTGTATGACGCACCCTCGGCTTGAAAGGGGGCTGTTTTGGTAACACCCCACTGTTTAGCAGTAGAACTCTGGAAGGGCCACTAAGGCAGTAACTATAGACACGTGACTGTGTAATTAGGCTTCTGGCATTAAACGGCAGTAAAACATTGTACTAGATTCAAAGTCCCCAAAGTTCCGATGTCGTCAGGGCTCCCCCAGGCCCGACACCCTTCACTTTGTAGATGTTACGGGTTGGCATGGCAATTCCAAGAGTCTTCTGGCAGGTGGAAGAAAGCATTCGGAGGGAAGGGTGCCTTTTCCCGCTTTGCCCAGAGGCACTATACGAGCAAGCAGCGGCCTCGATGTTGATGGTTATCAGTGGATGGGCAAAGTGGCGGGAACAAAGAGGAGGACAGGAGTGTCTGAGCTGCCTGGAGGCTCCCTGGAGGAGGGCTGTCTCAGCTGAGAACAGGGACCGGGGCGGGTGCTCCAGACAGGCACCAATGCCGGGTTACAAAAGGCCTTGAACGTCAGGCTTCGAAGTTCAGGTTGCTCTGCATGGGATGCTGCAATAAATGGAATGGTGGGAGATGACCAGCAGGGGAAGCCAGGCTGTGCCCAGAGCGGAGGGGGTGACCAACACAGCCCATCTGTAGCCCACTCCTGACACAGCAGCGCCCGAGGTAGGGATCTCTGTTGTAGCGGCTGGGAAGTCACCGAACTGGCAAGAGAAAGGCTTCAATAAAGTGCAGGTGCTGCGGGGAGAAGGCACGTTTGTGAGAGCAGTGACACTAGCTAACGTTTACTGCGCACTTGCTACATGCGAGGTGCTTTTCTCCGTGCTTTATGTATTTTAATTTACTTGATTCTTAAAACACTCTGGTGAGATACATATTATTCTTGTACCTCTTTTACAGAAGGGGAAACTGAAATTTAAAAAAAAAAAAAAAAAGGCGAAGTGCCCAGGCTCACCCAGCTGGAAGAAGCTGATCTAGGACAGAAAGCAGAGGGCTTGGGCTCCCAAGCCCATTTCCACCACTGGACACATTGTCCCACCCGCTCACACACACCCAGCAACCTCTGCGGGCTCGTTCTCAAAGCACTGTCTGAGATAAGCCCCTGGGAGCGGGCTCGAGTAGGAGGAAGGGGCAGAGGCAAGGAAGGCTGGGCGCGGAGAGAGGAAGCTGGCGCTGTGCGACCTCAGTTGGGCAGCTGCCCAGGAGGCGCTGGGGGAGTGGAAAGGGACTAGAGGGCAGAAGCACCTGAGGCAAGGGGGTGTGACGGAGGGAGGTAAGCGCGGCAGCCCCTTCCTCAGCCTCGGAAGCCTGAGGCTAGCTCCTGTGGACCGGCAGGATTGCAGAAATCCGAGGACCCCCGCCAGCCACCCCTCTCCTCTCCAGGAGCTCCTGGCATGCTCCGGTGGGCAAAGGACAGGACAGGAACAGCCTCCTCCAACCGCATCCCAGTCTCATGGGATTTTCACAACACACAGGTAGGGTGTGGGAGTCAGAGCCTAATACTCCATTACAATGGGGAGACTGAGTCCCAGAGAGGGGATGTGGCCTCCAGAGGTGGCCTAGAGCCAGACCAGAGACAGGAGGGAGGACACTCCCATAAGCTGGAGCCATAAGAGGCAAGGCCCTGGCCCTCTATCCCAGCTGTGTCACCGTCCCAGAGCGCCCTTCCCGGTGGGTGTCTCCAGGCTCATCAAATGCACAATGTTCAAAACTAAACGTCTCATCTTCTGCCCAGACCAGCTCCTCCAGTGCTCTCAGTTTCAGGGGCTGGCACCCCCATTCAAGCAGATACTCAAGCCCCAGTCCTTGGTGTCTCTGTAGTGTCTCCCTCACCCTTTCCCCAATGCCACCTATGTGTCACCAGGTCCTGGACATTCTGACTCCTGAGTAACTGGCATCTCCCCCTCTTTCGCCACCACATCTGTCTTTGTCCAAGTCTTCAGAGTTTCTCTACGGGTTATATCAACAGCCTCCTCACGGGCCTGCCGGCCTCAGGCTCCCCGTAGCAGACGCAGCCTCCTCTCCGTCAACAGTGGGTCCTTCCTGAAGCCCCTGAGCTTCGTTCGGAGCATTGCCCGCCCCGGCCGGGCCCTCAAGGCCCAGCCTAGCTTGACCCAAAAAAACCTTTCAGCTCCATCTCCCGCGGTCCCTCAGCCCCCATCAGGTTCCAGCCACACTAGATTATGCCGCATTCCCTGGATGCGGTGGTATGTCAGAGCTGGCTCTTACTAGCTCTCTTTCTTTTCTTTTCTTTTTTTAAGATTTTATTGATCTTTAGAGAGGAGAAGGGAAGGAGAAAGAGAGGGAGGGAAACATCAATGTGTGGTTGCCCCTCATGCACCCCCTACTGGGGACCTGGCCCGTAACCCAGGCACGTGCCCTAGATTGGGAATCAAGCCAGTGACCCTTTGGTTCGCAGGCACCCAATCCACTGAGCCACACCAGCCCGGGTTGGCTCTTACTAGCTCTTAAAAGCTGAATTTTACCAGCCAGTTGTTGAACACAGTTAAATTATATGAAAAGTTAAAAGTGATATTATTGTTATATAAACTTACCATTAAATCAATTATATTAATAACAAAAGTAATAAATACAACTCATTACTTCCTAATTAGTTTACTAGATTTTACTATTATTTATACTCTTACGGGCATCTGTCTCTATGGTGTGTGTCTGGTGGGAGTCCTAGGAATCATGTGCTCCCTGTGCACATCCCATCCAAACGGCATTCAGGGACCTTGCGCTGGTGGTGGTAACCAGCTGCGGTGGGAGTAGTTACACTGCAAATCAACAAGCATTATAAATCAGAGACTGATTTATTGCTTTGTTGTTCATCCAGACCAGGGGTTGGCACAGCGCAAGCCCAATCCGGCCCATGACCTGTTTTTGTAAATAAAGGTTTATTGGAACACAGCCACGCCCATTCATTTGCTTGCTGTACTGTGGCATTTTGCACTACAATAACAGAGTTGAGTAGTTACGATGGAGACTGATGGCCTGCAAAGCCTAAAATGTTTACTACTTGTCCCTTCATGAGAAAACTTTGTTACTCATTAACAAAAATAAAAACATCAACCAACACTCACATCAGAACTACATGTGGAGAAATGGGTGTTAAACACTTACCAGCATGTCACTGCCTGAAGGTGCCGCACCCATTCTAACCTCCATTCTTTGCCCTCAATGCTTTTTACCTTCTGCTCCACCTGGAGAGTTCGTATCCATTCTTCAAAACCCAATTCCAATGTCCCTTTTCTCATGCCGCCTGTATCTGTTAGCTATGTGCTATGTGACAAACCACCCCAAAATATAATGGCTTAAAAAAAACTTACTATTTCTCACTAGAGTACGGTTCATCTCTGCGGTTCCACTGCCCGGGCTGAGCTCGACTGATCTCATTAGGCTGAGCTCACTCACGGATCAGCCAGCAGGGTGGCTGGGGGCTGGCTAGTCTAAGATGGCTTCTGCCAAGGCAACTGAGCTGTACTCCATGTGGTCTCTCTCAGGATTTCCGTTTGTTTATTTAAATAACAAACATTTATTTCTCACAGTTTCTGGAGTTGGAAGTTTGAGGCCAGGGTGCCAGCATGGCTGGTCTTTGGTGAGGGTCCCCTTCTAAGATGCAGAAAATCATTTGCTCTTCATTGCCTCGCATGGTGGAAAGAACGCAGAAAAATCTGGTCTCTCATCTCTAGCAGATGAGCCTGGGCTTGTTCTCATTGGCCAAGTGTGGGCCCAAGAGCGTTGGGGAAATGGTCAAGTTCTCGCGAGTCTTCAGCACCGCTGCCACATTTGACTGGCCAAAGCAAGTCACAAGGCCAGTCCATATTCGAGGAGTAGGGACATGGATGCTACAGCGTCACATTTCAAGGGGCATTTTGGATAGAAGGTGGGGGCAGAACTGGGGCTATTTTTATACGCATTCTACCACGCTACTTGCCCCTCTGTCCTCTGACTGTTCACACAGCACGACTTGGAAGCAAAACAGCCTGGCAGGAGCGCTTGGCTCAGATGAGGAATCTACCAGAGACATTGATTCCTTTGCCTTTGTGCACAAAAGCACAAGAGACATGGGTGGAGCTCTAAGGCTCTTCTAACAAAGAAAACTGCCAGTTTGTATGTCTTTTAAAGTTACTATATCAACCGGGATTTGATCAGAGAAACAAAAGTGTCGGGAGCGATTATATATGCTAAAGATGTATTGTAGGGAGAGGGCCCTATGTAATTGTGAGGTTTGGTTGTGTGAAACCATTGTCTCTTTAGCTGGTGCTGGAGCCTAGAGCAGCAGACAGACAATTGGGATGACTGTGAGGTGCAGCGGTGGCGGGGTGGGGTCTTCTGGCACCTGAGAGGATGAGCTAGAACCCACAGCATGGACCAGAGGCCGCATTCATATTTTGCCGCATCTCAGCCTCCAACTTTGATGACGCGTGTGGCCTACAGGAGAAGCTGGCACACTGTCAGGGAGCTGAACATACACCTGGAACAGGAGGGACAGAAGTTGGAGGATCTCGGGAAAGCTGGCGGAGCCGTGGAGCCCGCTGCTGCCAACCAGGCAAGCTAGCAAGCAAGGTCATTGCGAATGAGCAGCAGCTGCTGCTGGTGGCCCCGTGCCAGCCTCCCTAGTGGAAAAAGGAGACAACTCCTGTTTCACTCCTACTCTCCAAATCTTGCACAGAATGTCACTTGTGGCCCCCGCCAAGTTGGGACTGCAGGGAAGAAAATTCCAGGAAACACAGCCCCAGCTCAGCTAAAATGACACTGCACAAATTCACTGCAGCTACAGATGTTAATTCGTACGCTATACCCATGGAGAGCAGTTAGCACCGGGGGCCTTCAGAGAGCCAAGGGCGCATCACCGAGGCCCTCAGATGTGTGCTGTGGTTATGCCCCCACCCCAGAACGTGCTGTGAGACCAGTCCTCGGTAGCTGGCGGAATCTCCCACCGGTTCCCTGACATGGCAAAAAAGAGGGCCAAGCGGAAACCCCTGGAATTTCCCCCCCCACCCCTGCCAAGTTATAAACCAAAAGTGATAGCACAACCCTGGGGAAATCACCCAGACTAGTGCCACCACCAAGGACGTGAGATATGCAAAGGCAGTGATTCCAAACACACTCCCTTATAGCTCACCTTTCTTCACAGGTGAACAAGGAGACTCGGTGATGCGGTGATGCCAGTCACAGCTGCGATTCTAGATGCGATGTCTTTATTGGAGAAAGTCAGCACAAACCCCAGCAACTGGTGTGTGGCTATTGAACTAGCAAGTGCTTTCTCTTACGGTCCCCTGAGTATGGCAAATTACAGTCAGTTTGCATTTACATGGAACTGGCTTTTTCCATTCTCCTGCAAACTGCAAGGTCCAGAGGGACCGTAACAGTTTTGACAACACAGAACACTATACCGGCACATTCAATTGATGCCATCATGCCAACTGGACTCTGAGCAGCAAACGTCGAGCACCTCAGGTGCCATAGACATAGGTGTGCCAGAGAGTCAGAGATGAACCCTGTGAAGTTCAAGGGCCTGCCACAGCAGGAAGGCTTCTAGGGGACCAGAGGTCTAGGGAATGTCAGATATCTTCTAACGTGAGAGACATGTTGCTGTCCCCTACACCATACACCGTAAAGAAAGAGGAGTGATATATGGCATGTCTTTTGGATTTTGGAGACAACGTACATCGCTTGTGGACAAGGCGCTTTGACTCATGTACCGGGTAAACTAAATATGACAGTGTTAGGTCTGGATCTAAAAAAGGCTCTTCCAAAGGCTGTGATACAAGCTGCCCTGCCACTTGGGCATTATGCCTGGTATATCCACGTGCCTGACTTAGGTGTCAGCCAAAGATGCCATGCGGTACCTCTGGCAAGTCCCAATAGGAGTATCATAGTTACAACCCTTGGAGTTTTAGCCATGCTGGCCTCTGCCAACAATTCTACATTCCCAAAAGCAGCTTCCGGCTTGTCACTGGACCTTGGTAAAGGCTGAATGCCTGATTTATGGAACACCAAGTGATTATGGGAACGAAACATTCTTGATAAACTGGGTGTTCTCTGAGCCCCAGAATCGTGAAATTGGATTTGCACAGTTGCACCCCACTGGAAACTGGAGCGGTGTACACGATACTGGGCCAGGCAGATACAGAAGGTACAAGCGACCCGCCCGAGCAGGCGCTTCGGAGTCCCATGGTGTCTGTTTCTACAGCCGAACCTCCTCTCCCCTAGTTTACACCCAACAGCTTCAAGGGGAAGAGAAAAAATGACCCGTCCGATTTAGGGAAGGCTCTGAGCAGTGAGCCAGCGCCAGCCGCACCCTGAGGGGCCCTGGCAGCTGGTGGTGAAGGAAGGGGGAATGCCCCCGGTGGGAGGAACGTGGGGCAGTGCGTGTGCCATCCACTCGGTGCGGAAGGAAGGGAGGCCTGTGATGCAGATTGACATGAGCTCATGAGCAATATCTGATGGGCCGGCCACTTGCCGAGACTTGGAAAGAACACAGCTGGGAACTTGAAGACGTGTTGGTCTCAGAGAGAGGTCTGTGGACGGCCTCTGAAAACAGCCGCAGAACGGGAACGTACTCATGTCTCACGTAAACCCCCGTGAGGATGCAGCCGGCGGCAGAGGACCCCTCACTGCATAAGATGGCCTGTCCTGTCGATTGAGTCCGCCTTGTTCCCCTGGCAAGCTGGTGTTTCTCAACGGACCCACGGGAAGGGCAAAGCCACTGGCCTTCTGTGTGTGATAGATTTCTGTGCTCTTTCTCTAGCTTTGCCATTGACCCGATGGGTCACTTTGGGCCATTGCTTCCCTTTCCTTGACCTCAGTTTCCCAATTTTACAATGAAGGAGTTAGTCTCGATGATCCTTGGTTCTGAACTGAAGCCCAGCAGGAGACATTTGCGGATGAGGCCTGGGAGGGGGCCTGGTGGTGACGTCATAGAGGGAAAGTTCTGTCAGAAGAGTCAGGCTTTCCTAAGGGCCCCGCGGCCACGGCTTCGGTGAGAAGGGCCATCCGGCCGGCCGGGGCTTATGTCTTAAGCTCTTTGTGTTCAAGGTTCCCAGCCTAGTCATGGATCAACCTTCGATGGCTGAGAAGGCTCAAAATGAGGCAGAGACCAGTGACTTAGATGTGTTCCCTGACCCTGACTCATCACCCCCGCCCCACAGGCCGGGTCACAGTGGGGTCCATCGTCATCACCAGCCCCATCAGCGCAGTGGGTCCCATCACCACGGCGGGTCTCACCCCCATGGTGAGTTCCAAGGCTTCCCTGACCAGGCCACCTCCCACCATTCCCAGCCCCACCACCACGCCCCCCATCATGGTGGAGCCCACCACTCAACACCCCTTGCCATGGCTGCTTCCGGTGGCAGTTTCCTCTCCCACCATTCCCACGCTGAGGACTTCTTTGACAATGAACACCTCCAGGGTAGCAGAAGACTTAACAGAAGGCCCCACCACCACGGTGGGCCCCACCACCACAGCGACATTTTCCACCACAGTGAGCTCCGCCCCGAAGGTGAGCCTCACTATTACAAAGAGCCCTCCCGTGAGAGTGTGGCCTCTGACCGTGGGGGGCCCCCGCACCGTGAAGCTTATGACCACAGTAGGCACCGTCATCATCAAGCCCGCTACCACGGAAGGCCTCTTCATCATGGAGAGACCCATCCCCCCGCTTCCCACCGCGGTTCCTCCCACCACCGAGGCGAAACTCACTACCCCAGCGAGCACCGCCACGCCCGCCGCGGCGAGCACCGCAGCAGAGAGCACCAGCACGGCGCCCGGCCTCACGACGCCCCCCACAGCGAGCACCGTGAGGAGCACCACCGCGCCGGCTCCCGGCTCTTCGGCCGGCACAGGTCCCACAGCGCGGTCAGCGTGGGCCCGGCCCACTCTCGGGCGGCAGGCCCCCAGCCCCGCGGGGCGCGTGCGCACAGCGTGACCCACGGCTTGACTCGATCCCGCGAGGCGGTGCACCCGCCTGCCTCCAAGGCCCCCAACAAAGTCCATCCTCAGGATTCCCGCTCTAAAGTCTCAGGAAGCTGGACTGAAGATGAGCAATTTCAGAAGCGCAAAAGTGAGTCTTTGCCCTACCTGCAGCTCCCACTGCTCGACCCAGATTCCGGACCTGTCTCAGGCCCTGCACCGGCCTGGCACAGAGCATGAGGTTTGACTCTCACCGCAGGTATATTTCATTGGCTATTCACTCACCTGATAGCTCATCATCCAACCGTTCCTTCCTAGAAGTGGGCACCTCTTCAGGCCATCGGTTGGTCGTTCATTCAATCACTGCTTTATTCATTCACACGTTCACTTCTCGAACATTCCCTCTTATGAGTACTTAGCCTACCTGGACCCTAGCAGCACAGGGAAGACCAGCCCCTAAGGGGTTTCAAGGCGCGGGTTGGTCCCTGAGCCAACTACCCAGGGATGGAGGCCTATGCTCCATGTCGGAACATTTGTGGACTCTCTTTGTCCACATTTCCCACACTAAGCTGTGAGCTTCTTAGGGACAGACCCTGGGGAGCAGTACCTGAATCAGGGCCTTGTTTGGGGGCAGGGTGGGACCTTGTCTGTTAAGGCGCAACCCCCCAACCTTGGCCCCTAGGAGTTCGATAAGCGTGGCAACCATCCCAGGAACAAGCAGAGAGGGGTGAATGTCTAATGGACGGAGGTGGGGAAGGCAGCCAAGAGAAGATATTTCAGCAGAATCTTAAAGGGAGAGGGAGAGTTTATCCAGAGGATGGGGTGGTGTAGAGGACCAGTTTTTCCACACAGAAGTTGCCATGCAAGTAAAGAAGGGCATGGAGGTGTGGCAGCATGACCCCTCGCGCTCAAGCAGACCCCAGACCGCAGACAGGCTGGCATTACTGGGGAAATTACAGGAGTCGGGCCTGTGGCTCCAGTGCCAGTAGAGGACCGACACTGAGGCACCTTAGTGAGCGAATGGGGAGCCAGGAGGCAGGCGCGAAGGTGAACCACAGCCCAGCCCGAGAGGAGGCCCGGGCTCCCCAGGCCTCCCTCCCACACGAACTTGACCTTTTGGCCCCCTTATAGCCGGCAGAGTCCAACGGGCTCACAAGAAGCTGCACAATTGGTTGTGGGAAAAAATCAGCTACCTCTTTGATGGCCTTCGGAAGATGCTCAGGAGCCTGACTGACTCCCTGGTCTTTGACGCCTTCATCTTCCTCGTCGTCTGCCTGAACATCATCATGCTGGTGGCCCAGACCTTCGCTGAAGTCGAGATCCGGGGCGGTAAGGGCTGGGAGCCCCATTCCTGTGGCGAAGGCTGTTGATGTTGTGTCAGGCTTCCTGGTCAGCCTGACTCAGTGTCTAGTGATTCATGTAACTTACCTTCTTTGATCCTCACCCCTGGGAAGCCAACGACATTGCTCATTGCTCTGTATTAGGGATGAAGTCAGCCAGGCAGCCAGAGAAAGGCCTGCTGAACTAGAGGAAGTGCTGTTTGTGGCTACAGCCACGAGGTGGCGTGTCCGCTCCAAATATGCTGCTTTGTGCGGAAGAGTGCTGGGAACCCGGGTGGGCTAGAAGGGCCAGGAGATTCTGAGGAGACCCTAGAAGGGTGAGAGTGGGAAACCTGAGAAGACAGGCGGCCCCTGAAACCCTGGGAGCAGGACAAAGGAGAGGACAGAAGCTAAAGAGGGAAGAAGAAGAGGAACGGCTGATATTTCTCTCATGCTGTTTTAGGCTCCGTTATGAGCATTTGACTGTGTTAAATGTCGTTTGTGCTCACAAGAACTCTACCAGGCCAGCTGTTATTATCGAGAAGGAAACTGGGGCACAGACAGTTCAGACACACAGCTATTTGGGCAGAGCGAGGCTCTCTTCAAATGGCTGTGTGTAAGATTCACAGGGGGAAGAGGAGAGAGGGACCTGGGCTGCCAGGGATGACCCCGGGCAACCCCTGGTGTCCCCACAGAGTGGTACTTCATTGCCTTTGACTCCATTTTCCTCTCCATCTACGTGGTGGAAGCTGTGCTCAAGATCATTGCTATGGGCCTCGAATATTTTTCTGACTCCTGGAACAATCTGGGTGTGTGGGGATGGGGCCTGTGTGTGTGTGTGTGTGTGTGTGTGTGTGTGTGTGTGGTGGGAGCCACTGAACTGCCTGAGGGAGGCTAAGGACAGAGGGGACAGGAGCAGGGGTGCTGGCGCTGGGAGGACTGTGGGTCACACTCAGGCACCCTGTGCCCTCAGACTTCGTCATCATGGTCATGGCTGTGCTGGACTTCACGCTCATGCAGTTCAACTCCCGCTCCTTCAAGCGCACCATCTACAATCAAAGTGTCTTCAGGATCTTCAAGGTCTTCAAGAGCCTGCGGGCCCTGAGGGCCATTCGGGTCCTGCGGAGGCTCAGGTCGGCTGGGCCCCCGCTGCCCGCCGTGCTGTGGGGGCTCTGAAGGAAGCGGGGATGCAGGCTTGGACCTGTTGCAAGGATGGGGGCAGGGGAGGCCGCAGGCTCCAGCCCATTTCTGAGCGGCCCCGTCGGATCATTCTCTTCATTTCCCAGAGAAGGACTGGGACTCTTCCGAGTCACGAGCAAGTCAGGGACCTCTTGGGTTCAGCGTCAACTCTGGCTCCTGGACACTGATCCCCACCACCACTGACTCCCCCACTGTCAACCTCTGCCCACAGCTTCCTGATCAGCCTCCAGAAAGTGACCGGGACCCTGGTGCGGTCCTTGCCGTCCATCGCCGCCATCCTCGTCCTCATGTTTACCTGCCTCTGTATCCTGCACTGCAGGGGTTGGGGTGGAAGGGAGGTGGGGGTGGGAACCAGGGGCAGGAGGACAGGGTGAAATAGGCCTCGTGAGCCTGGTTTAGCCCTGACAGCCAGTCCTCTTCTCCGTGGTGCTCCGGGCCCTCTTCCGCCAGTCTGACCCCAAGCGCTTCCAGAACATCTTCACCACCGTCTTCACCCTCTTCACCTTGCTCACTCTGGATGACTGGTCCCAAATCTACCTGGAAAACCGGGCCCAGGGTGGGGCAGGTCCCGGGCCAGGTGGGGGGCAGGTCCCGGGCCAGGTGGAGGGCAGGAGGCTGGCTGGGCGGGCAGGCAGCCCCTGAGGGCTGGTCACCCCATCTCCAAAGTGGGGCTTCTGACTCTGGCTGGCAGCGGTGCGGTGAGGGCAGGCAGGAAACTTACTGCTCCAACTCTCCCCTCTCCCAGGGGCCTGGTACATCATTCCCATTCTCATGATTTACATCATCATCCAGTACTTCATCTTCCTCAAGTGAGGATGCTGCCCCTGCTCTACTCCCCAGCTCCGCTCCCCTCCCTCACCCAACCCCGGGGCAACCCCTCCCCCGCCTCTCACCTTGGTCATGCTCTGATGAACGCAGAGAAGGGTGCTGGCCTCTCTTCCAGCCTCGTCCTTGAGAGTAGCCCACTGTTCCCCCCACCTCCAGCTTGGTGATTGCTGTCCTGGTGGATAACTTCCAGATGGCGCTGCTCAGTGGCCTGGAGAAAGTGAAGCAGGAGGTACCAAGTGGGCTGGGGCAGGGAGACCAGTCAGGGAAACGTGAGGAGGGGGTGCAGAGGCCGGAGGGAAGGCAGGCGGCCGCCCCAGGGACGGGCAGGCATGGGGCTCTGACAGGACTGAGGCCTTTTCTTCCCAGAGGGCCGCCCAGATCCATGAGCCGTTGCTGTATGACTCGCTGACCGAGCTCCGCAAAGCAGGTATCAGCCCTCCCCCGACTCTCGGACACAGGGATCCAGGCTCAGCTTTAGAGTTTTAGAATCGGAGGCTCAGGAGGACTTTTTTTTCCTCCTTCCTTCCTTCCTTTCTCATTTTTACTTTTTGAGAGGGGAACAGGGGAGGGGGGGGAGAGAAACAAACATTGACGTGGGAGAGAAACATCAATTGGCTGCCTCCCCGACGAGCTTTCAAAGCTTACAACTTTGGTCCAGAGACTAAGGCAATCCTCCAAAAGCCAATGAAACTGAGAGGCAGTTCTTGAAAGACCCGTTGGTAAAATGACGAATTAGCCCAATTATGATTTACCAAACATTCATTTCTGTTAATAACTTAAGTTTATAGCAGTGGTTTTACACGGGATGTCTTCAGCCGTCTGAGGGTTTTGTCAAGGTCAGATACACGTTTGTCCAGAGTTGCTCGCAAAAATGAAGTTTCCTGTACATATTCACATTTGCACGCCCGACTTCCTGGGCGAATTGATTTTGAGCCCATTACTCTGCTTCCTGCTTAGAGACAGATCTTCAGAGCCCTGGCTGGCGTGGCTCAGTGGACTGAGCAGCAACCTGCGAAGCGAAAGGTCACCAGTTCAGTCTCCGGTCAGGGCACATGCCTGGGTTGCAGGAGGTTCCCATTTAGGGCCATGCGAGAGGCAACCGATGGATGCTTCTCTCACACGCTGATGTTTCTCTCCCTCTCTTTCTCCCTTCCTTCCCTTCTCTCTAAAAGTAAATTAATAAAATCTAAAAAGAGAAAAAATCTTCAGAGCTTTAGAATCTGAGCTCCAGACTCCCAGTCTTAGGATCATTAACACGAGAGAAATAAAGGTCCTTGGGGGTCACCTGGTCACCCGCCCTCTCCATCAGGGACAGACACTCAGTGCAGAAGAGCTGAAGCGAAAAATTGATTGGCTTAGTATGCACTTTTGCTCCGATTGATCACCTGTCTACTTCTGAACCAATCCCTGCAGCCAGGAGGGCAGGTTGTTCCGATGGACCAGGCCGGAGTCGAACACACAAAACTGCTACACTCCATGTCTGGAGAAGCAGGCTCTCTGAGGGCATCCCGGGCAAAAGCTTGTATATCCCCATGACACATGGCGTTTCCTCCACTCCCTCTCAGTCCAGGCGCCTCCTTGACCTCCCTGCTCTTTCTCTACATCCAGAGCCTGAAGAGGTGATAAGTGAACACAGCAAGCAGAAGCGCCTCATCGAGAAAAAGTTTGGGACCATGACTGAGAAGTAAGGAGGCCCAAAGGGAAGAGAGGCCTTGGGTCTAAGGGGAGAGTTCTGGGGGCCTGGCAGCTGGGCTGGCAGGGGAACGTCCACATGGGGCCCCTCTCTGGCAGGGCGTGTGTAGAGCCTGTGGGTTAGATGTGCAGAACATGAGTGGCTTCTGTTCACCAAGAGTTATCCTGTGCCAATGAGAGAATCCGGCAGCAGCACCGAAAGGGCCGCGAGAGCCCCGCTGAGGCCAGGGCCCGCGGGCAGAGGCGGCAGAGAGGCCCTGGAGGGCAGCGGTTCTACTCTTCTTCTTACTGAAGACGCATGCCCCACCCCTGCCCTGGGCCAGGCCCTGCGAGGACCCCAGGGACACAAAGAGGACACAGAAGAGCACCCACTCACGAGGGCCCCACCTCTGCCGTTGTGTTGCCCTTCAGCGAAGTGGAGGGATGAGGCGGGTGGGCCAGGGAACGGCTTGGGTCAAGGCTGGTGGGCAGTACCCCATTTCCGTGGACTTGAGCGGTCAGCTGGGCCAGGACAGCTAGGGGCTCAGGGCTGTGCTCGAGGTGGGGGCACCTTGGCACAGACTCCTGCTGCCTGGCTCTCAGGCCTGGCTCCCAGAGAGCCCTCTCTCTCTGAAAATGGGGCCTCACCCCACTTCATCCAGGCCGGCTCCAAAGCAGCAGACAAGGCCACCTGAGTCCTGCACCCACCAGGCTCTCGGCACCCACCAACAGGGCCCAGCCCCAAGGGCCTTCCGTCATCAAGCCTTTGCCAACCTTGCTTATGTTGCTGCAGCCACTGCCACCCTCACACCCTTGCTTCACCCGCGGTGTTTCCCAAGCTGAGCACATACTCCACCTCTGGGCCTTTGCCCACACTGTTCTCTCGCCCTGGAATGTTCTCCGGTTGCCAACACTAGGCTCAAGTGACCAAGAGTCGGGAGAGCTGAGTTCCAACCCTGCGCGCCCCACCTCCCAGGCCTCCCGTCCGCCCTCCAGTCTCCAGCTGTCGGGCCGCCAGCCTCACCTGGGCCCGCGGCGGCCCTGCCGTACTTCCTTTGGGGGTGTCTTGGCCTCCAAATTCTTCCCCACTAGTCCACCTCCTCCAAGAGTGCTCTGTGTTGTGTTATTTGTTTAAATCATTTTTTAAATTTTTATTTATTTATAGAGTGGCCTTTGTTCAAAATCAATTTTGGCTTTTCTCTCCTCCTCTGATTTGGGACCCCTACAAGGGCTTCGGCCACCCTGAGGATAAGGTCCAGGCGCCTTGCTTAGACCTTGCGTGGGTGTCTCCACCTCCAACCCGTCCATGCCCTGCAACCTCCCTCCCTGAGGCCTGCCCTGGCGCCCCAGGACCGGCCCCACTGTTCCAGACTAGGGAGCCGCGAGCCCTGCCTGAGCCCGCAAACGCTCACATCTTTCAAACTCAGCCAAGTGGTACTTGCTCCAGAAGTCTTTCCTGGTCCTGGTTTTGCACTCGTCACAGTATAAACACACTTGTTTTGCTTTTCTGGCTCTGCCACAGACTGCGCTTCTCGAGGGCAGGGGCTGTTTCTTGTTTATGTCTATGTTCTCCAAGCACCTTGCAGTGCAGACTGATTTCAGTGTTATCTGATGGATGGATTGGTAGGACGGGCGGGTGGTAAAGGCATCAGTGAATGGGTAGTAGGGTGGGTGAACGGGTGGGGATTTAGTTGGATGACTGACTGCACAGCATGGTGAAGGGGTGAGGTGGGGGTCCAGGGAAGAGCTGGTGGATGGAGGGATAGGTGAGTGAGTGGAAGGGTGAGCTGATCAGCTGGGCAAGTGGATGAGTGGGGGGTGAATGGGTACACGGAGAGGCATGGAGTAGTCGGAGGGGCCAGCAGATGGGGGATGGGTAGAGGGATGGATGGTTGGGAGGATACACAATCAATACCCTTTGTGGTATAGACAGACTCGGGGGTGGAGAGAGGCAAGGCCACACTCAGAAAAGCTGTGGCTGTGGCTAGAAATGGAGGTCGAGGGTGATGTGAGTGTGTGGGCGGGGGCAGGAGGAGTCAGCCAAGAGCCATCTGGGGGCTCCATGGCCTCGAATGCCCAGCCAGGCAGGGGGGCCAAGGTTCACGTCTGCCTCCTCCCCTCAGGCAGCAGGAGCTCCTGTTTCATTTCCTGCAGCTGGTCGCTGGGGTGGAGCACTACCAGCAGAAGTTCCGCTCCCAGGCCTCCGTCATCGACGAGATCGTAGACACCGCCTTCGAGGTGAGCTGGGCAGGACCAGAACGGATCCTGGCAGGCCAGGCGGGGCAGGGGAGGCCATGCCCAGAAGTGGCCCCCAAGTAACAGTCCCACGGGCGTTTGAGAAGGCAGACGCTGGCGGCTCAGCCACCCTCCCATCTCGCCCCACAGGCTGGGGAAGAGGACTTCAGGAAGTGATCCCTGGACAGGGACAGTGGATACAGACTTCAGCCTCTGGCATGCTGCCCACTGGGGCTGGTCGGGACAAGTCCGCAGACATGCCGGACTGATCGTCAAGGCTGTAGGGCTGGGCCCCAACAGAGTGTTAAAACCCTAGCTGGCTCTGTGTCTTCACTGGCTGGGCTGAGGCATGGGGCCGGAGAGTGCGCGCGCGCGCGCGCGTGTGTGTGTGTTGCACGTTGCACGTGAAAGACGCTGTTCGTGGTCCCCTCCAGCCCCGCGCACCCTAGCCTGGCCCAGCAGTGCATTAGCAGCAGCCAGAGGGACGAGCTGGAAAGTGGGAGGCTCAGGGTGGGAGGGAGGGTGCACCGCCGTCCTGCTTCAGGGAGAAGCCCTCTCTGGCTCAGGAATCAGGACAGAAAGAACCAGCTGGAATAGCCCCGTTGTCAGAAACGGGGGTTCAGAGCTCAGGAACTCAGGCCTACCAGCACCTTCAGTATCCATTATGAGGATGTCGTGAACCCCGGGATCCCCCAGTGCCTGGGCCTGTGCAGGGTGCCGGAGACCAAGCACTGCGTCAGGCACACGCCCACCAGCCCTGGCTCTGGGGGCTCCCGTCCTGAGGAGGGGTCTTCCACTATCTATAGCACCCATGTCACTCCTGGTAGAGTGAAGCCATCATGCAGTGCAGGCTGGAGGGTGTCAGAAGTGGGACTCCAGAGTGGGGAACGAACCTACATCTCTAAGCTGGACGTGACAGTGGCAGAGGCTCCAGGCCCCAAAACAGAAGCAGCACCTCCTTCCCCCTGGCCTGGCCATGGGCATTGGGATGGCCGTGCAGAGGACATGCCATCTGGGGTTTGGGCACAGATGCCAGGGTGGAGAGGCCACCTGGCAGATGTCTCCAGGCCTCGCCTCACACATTCATTCAACAAGCATTTCCTGCCACCTGCCCTGTGCCAGCCACGAGCTGGAAGCTCCTGCTCAGTGGTATGTGGGAACCCCCCCAGGCGGCAGCCTGGCCACATGCCCCTGGTCGGTCTGAGCTTCCAATAGACAGGCCGTATCTCTGACTCCTGTCAATCCCAGCTCCTCAGCTCCTCGGTCTTCCACGTGGAAGTCACGTCTACTTTATACCTCCCGGTCTCTGCCTCTGAGGCCTTTAAGGCAGAGGGCAGGGCCTGGGAGTTGTTCCTCATTAGGTCCCTGCGTTGGGCAGGGACCAGGCAGCCACAGCAGGGTGTGAGGCCTCGCTGCCAGAAGCCGGTGGGCAGGGGTGGGGGTGCTCGCCACAGCCACCACGTTCTGCCTGCCTGGGGCTGACAGTGCCCACACCTAGTGCTCCCAAGGGATCCAGTCCCCCTCCTGTCCCAGGCGTGGGCGTGGAACAGCTCTGGTGGAGCAGACCGGTCTCTGGAGTTGTGTTTGGGGCTTGTGTATATGTCGCCCGGTGGGGGTGCTTCTGGGTTGCTAGGTTGTGTTTGTGTTTTTCTTTAAGTGTGTGGTGTCTGGGAGCATCTGAGTGTATGTTTTGGGTTCCTCTGTATGTTTCATGTCTAGTGCGTTAAGGAGTGTTAGGTGTGTGTGTGGGAGGGTATGAATTGTAGCTGTAAATTCAGGTGTGCAAAAAATGTTGTTACTCTGTTTTCCTTAAATTATGGCTGCCCTTTATTCCTCCTGTGGGCAGATTTGACCTCAGCCCCTTGGAGCTCCAGGTCCAGCCCCTTCTGGGGATCCTGCCCGGTGCAAGCACTGGGGAGTCCCTCTGGCATGTAGTCCACGACATGCACTTGAGAGTCACAGTCTCAGCCCTCCTGGTCTCGGCCTGCAGGGGCTCCGCCATCTCTGAGCTACATGTGGGTGTGGGAACGCCCCCCCCAAGGTAGAGAAATTTCATAGGCTGGGAGCTCAGAGTCCTGGGGCCGTGAGGGCTGACCTCCCCAGCTCCCCTGCACCCTTTTATGCCACCCTGAGTCATCCTAGGGGCTGAGAGGGAGGAGCACACAGGCACTCCCACAAAATTCACCGACTCCTACCCTTTCCTCTCCGACGGGGTGCCATCCCTCCCTGTGACTTTGTCCCCCAACCCTTAACTCTGAGAAGACTGAGAATCTGGAGTATTGTTTCTGTCTGTGACACTGGGGTGCTTGAAGGGCTCCAGATTTGGGGTTGAACCCTGTACCCCTCAGTGCCATCTGGGTTGGGGCAGTAGCTCAACGGGGGTGGGGGTGGGGTGGGGAGCTGCTAGGAGTGAGGGGTGGACAAGAGAGAGGGAGGGGTGAAGCACTCAGAAGAGACAGATGCAAGAAGCAGTGCTAGCAATTTATTGCAACAGACATGGCCCACTGACCTGAAGTGCCCTCCACCGATGGGCCCGCTCCCGCCCACACCCACGGCTGCAGGGGTCGACTACACAGGCACACAGTGGCTTTTTAGAAGTCTGGACGTGTTCTCCCAGGGAACCACTAGGATCTCAAAGTCGCAGCGCAGCTCCTGCAGACAGGACATGGGGAGAAGGAGGGGGCGGGCCTGGGTTTAGGCCCGCCCCCTCCCAACAGTCTGCCCGGGGCCTAAAATTAGGGGCAGTCACTGGCTCAAGGGTCAAGTCAGGTGACAGAGACTAGATCCTTGGTCTTTCTAGCCAGCTCTCTCGACGGGCAAGCCCCAGTCTTCTCTCTGCACCCTGACCTGGGGCTGAGTCATCCAGAAGGCAGGGAGAGGTTCAGTCTGGCCGGCCAGACCCGTTCAAGCTGGCCGGCCTGAGGGTCTGGGGGTTGGGAGTATGGGCCAGCGCGCTGTTACCTCCTCCTGTGTTCCTGCGGCCAGGGGGCAGGTGGTGAGGTTCACATGGTCTCCCATCACAGCGCTCTTCCGGCAGGCTGTGCTCCCCAGCTCCACGGTCAGGTAGTACTTAATGCCAGCCACCAGCTGGGACGGAGGGTAGGGGTGGGTCAGAGGTGCTGGCACAGCACCCTGACCCCGACCCCGACCTCACCTCTCTCCAAAGTCTCCCATCTCCCCTTCCCTTCTCTTCCCTTCCCCTGGGTGCATCCAGCACACTGGCCATGGGTTTCAGACCTGGGACAGGACCACTCTGAGGGGGACCCCTGGGGAGAGGGGCAGAGGCCTAGGCCAGGAAGGGTGGCGACTCTTGTGCGCGCAGCGTGCCGAAGCCCATGGCCTCATCTCCCTCCGCCCCCTCCCCCGTCAACTGGGCGGGGCCGGGGCTCGTGTGAAGCCAGTGAGGCTGCTGTGCAAGATCAGGGGTGGGTCCTGTTTGAAATTTAGGTGTTTTGTTCATTGCGAATTTCTGGCATGAATTTGATTTTTAAAAATACGCTGTTTGCCCTGGCAGGTGTTGCTCAGTGGACTGAGCACCCACCTCCAAACCAAAAGACCATCGGTTGGATTCCCCGTCAGGGCACATGCCTGGGTCGCGGGCCAGGTCCCCAGTAGGGGACGTGGGAGAGGCAACCAATGGATATCTCTCGCACATCGCTGTTTCCCTCCCTTCCCATCTAAAAATAAATAAAATCTTTTTTCAAACGTCGTGTTAGAATATTCTGATTACTCTCGTGACCCTCCCCTAACCTGGCGCCTCCCTGGTCTCAGTCCCACCGCCCCCTGTCCCACTGTCTCATCCCCACCTGGCTCTGCGCCTTGAGGATGCGTGTGTCTCGGAAGTAGTAGAGGCTGTTGCTGCCCATGTTGTAGGTGGCCACGGCCATCTGTGCTGCCTTCTGCACCTGTGGATCATTGGGCTCCAGGTCCCTCCGTCCTCCGACGACCTCCCCTGGCCGGGCCCGGGTGTCGCGGGGCAGCGCCAGGAGACAGAACGCCAGCAGGGCCAGGCCCAGCGTCCACGGGAGGTTAGGTTGTGCCATAGTCACCAGTGCCTGGCTATCCTGGCCCCGCCGCTTTTAAGGCTTAGGGACCCAAGGCCCCGCCCGACCACACACGGCCCCGCCCCCGTGGCAGCTGTGCGCCCCCGCGCCAGGACGGATAGCGAGGGCTGCTCAGTCTAGCGAGGCCCCCTTTCCAGCACCAACGGGAGAAGCAGACAGGCCCCCAGCACACCTGTGCGCCACGATTCTTGCCCTGCCCCCCAGGACACACCCCGTCCTGTGAAGGAAAGGACAGCGGTGGTACCACCATTGGGACAGTTCACAGGAGGCCCATCCAGTCTGAAATATCAACAGCTGCGGGCAAGGTCTTACTATTACCCCAGTTATTAACCGTACCTTGGAGAAGTTACTTAACCTCTCACTGTCTCACCACCAGCAGAGAAGGGCATTTTGCTCTCCTGTAAACAGGGCGCTGTGAGGATTCAACAGGCAGCGTGCTCAGAGGGGGCGTGGTGCCGTTGGCAGCAGGTCAGCAGGGGCTCCGCTGTGCGGAGCTGGACGCTCTCTAACCCCCGCAACCAGCCTGAAGTGGGGGTGTAGGTTTCCACTTAACAGGGGAGGAAACAAGACACTAGGGACAACTGACATGCCCAGGGACCCCCGATGGCAAACAGTAAATAGTGGCGCTGGCTTTTCAGCCCCAACAGTCTCACTCAAATCTTTGCTTAAACCAGCCCGAGACCGAAGAATGAGGATTGGCCCGAAGGAGGGGTATGCATCATACCAGCTCTGCCACTTACTAACTGGGCAACTTCTGACAAGTCCCTTGAGCTCCCAGAGCCTCAGTGTCCTCATCTGAAGAAAGGGGACAACTATTCTTTTCTAAGGTTATTCTATTAATGGCCTGAGACTGGGTCACCCATAGCGAAGCTGGGCATGGGCTGGAAGTACCAGCAAAGCGGGACTATAATTTGGGGCGCCGGGGGTGGGTGTGTGTGTGTGTGGATCATCTGGTAATGCATTAAAAAAAACCAGCATTGAAGTAACCACGGAAGAAGTCTGGATTCTATCTCTGTACTGTAGCTACAAGCATATTTACTTTTAATCATGCTGCTGGGGGGGGGGGGCAGACCTTTTGCCCGTGGGACACTAGTAATCTGCTCAGTGTCTAAAGGACCTTGATTGGGGCTTGGCAGAGGTAGTTGTTCACAGTATGTGACAAAGTTCATGCTTAATAAGTGGTCGTTATTACAGCTGATTGTCAAATGACAGGTTTGAACTGCATGAGTCCCCCTTACGCATGTTTTTTTTTCAGTACTGTTAATGTGTCCTCTTACGATTTTCTTAACATCTTTTCCCTAGCTTAGTGTAAGAATACAGTATATAACACATGTGACATACAAAACATGCATAAATACGCCATTTAGTATTATCAGGGAGGCTTCTGGTCAGTAGAGAGCTATCAGTTCAGGGTGATGGCCAGTGCTCAGGGGTCAACTGCACTGTGATAACTGATTAAGCACCCAGCATCTCCCGGCACCATAGTATGGTCACTGCCTAGTTCAGTGGCTACCCCACCCTTGCAGGCCAGCTGTGAAAACAATCTTGGGATTCCAAGGAACTGTCACAAGTTTGTTGTGGACTCAGGTGTTTCCCTTAAAGAGACAGACCCATTTGTTAGAGAGCTGGCAGCTCGAGGTTGGTTTGGTGAGGAGGCCAAGGCCAGGCAGGAGCCTGACTTGAGAGAAGCCAAGAGGGAGGACAGCAAGAGGCTCGGGACAGCAACACAGAGGAAAGGACGAGGCAACCCAAGGGGCCAGGGGCCTCCTCGGCTTTTCCAGGTCTGCTCTCCTGTCCCCTGGGAGTTCAGCCAGTGGAGTTCGGCCAAACTTACCTCCAACAACTCCCTGGAAAATTAGCCAAGACCCAGCTCACTTGCACCTACCTTACCTGTCACTCCTCTGTGCTGCCAGCGAAGTCTTCTGCACCCAACCTAACAATTACCAAAGACTTTTCACCTGGTCTACTCTCATAAGCAGCACAAAGTAGTAAGTGTCATCTTTATTTTGCAGATGAAAAGAGTTTTATCAGAGAGGTCAGAACACTTGTCCAAGGTCCCACAGCTAGAAGCAGTGTCTTAGTGAGAAGAGGGATGGAGGAAGGGAATGAACTACTGAGCTCTTCGTGGTATGTTCCAGGGACGCAACAGGTGTCCTCCCATCCTCAGCTCTGCAGGGGCAGTGAGTATTTCCTCTTTTCCCAAGGAGGACAAGGGAGGTCAAAGCAGAAGGGTCGGTGGGGGGGCGGTCTGGTGTGGCACCCAAGGGCCAGCATCCCAGTGTGTTAGTCCCAGGCTGCCCCACCAGAATATGAGGCCTACTGTGCAGGGGAGTAGCCCTGGAGGTGGGGTACACCGGGAGGATTTCCCAGGGCTGGGTCTCATCCGGAAAAGAGCCCTTAGCCTGGTCTCCATCCTGTTGATCATCTAAGGACCACTCTGGCTTCCCTGAGCCAGGTGTGAGCCCGAGGTTGGCCAGCCCCACTGGCCACAGCCTCCAGTTTCGCTGTAGCCCGGACATCCCAACCCAGGTCGTCCATGGCACCACTCGCTTGGCCCTGGCCAATGGGTCTCACCCACCAGGGTGGGACCTCAACACTCCCTTCACCCTGGGATCAGGCCACCCAGGGCCTTCATGCTGTCCCCGAACCCTCTTCATTGAACCCTTAACCTTTATTCCCTCCCCCAGGACTCTGCTCCCCTTTCCTGCCAGACCCCTTCCCGGAGAGTCACTGTGGCGAGGACAGCTGTGGCGGGCAGCCGCGCACTCCCCTCTGCTGAGAAACCCTCCCAGCGCGGGGGCTTCACGTGCCTTAGGGGCTGAAGCCTCACCATCCTGCACAGCAGAGGGGACTCGGGGCCACGGGGCACCTCGCTGCAGGTCGCACAGGGAATATAGGAGGCACGGAGGCCAGCCTGGGTGGGCTGGCTCTTACAGGCTGCCACCGGTCAAGGTCAGGAGTCATGGCAGACAGTCCTGGTCCCTGCAGGGAGGGGACAATGTGAAAGGGAGGGTTGACAGTCATGAGCACGTACTGTGTCTTCATACTACCTGGGCTGCCACCAGGGCTGATGTGTTGGGCTTGGGTCCACTCCTTCCAGGGGCAGCGGGACTCCCTCAGGACACCAGAGTGCGTGGGCAGGATTCGCCCCAAGCGCGGGGTCAGATCTGACACTCACAACTAGACTGGCTGAGGGGCTCAAGCCCTGGCTCAGTGCAGTGGCAGCAGGGGATGGGGGGAACAATGACACTGAATCAATACTTGCTAACTTCCAGGCCCACCTACGCCTGCCAACAAAGCAGGTCCTGTTGGGCGGTGTGGGCTGACATTTTAGATAACCTGGTATCTCCCTGTCCCCACCTGGGTCCGTTTCCTCCAACATGCAGGCCTGCGGGCGAGTTGGGGCTGGCTCTCAGAGGCCACATTATCACATTGCACATTCTAGATGCCCTTTGTCTCCTGCTACTCCAGAATGATCCAGGAAGCTGTGTGGGATGCACTAAAGGGCTCAGATAAAGGCTTTGGGCCTTTCCGAGCTGCCACAGGTACTGCCTGAACCCTGAGAGAGAGTTGAGAAGAAGGTCCCGCCCCTTGAGTGATAAGGCCGGTGGGAACGGGAGCAGAGCAGAGCAGGGATGCAGGCAGCACATCCCACGGCTCTGCCAGACGGGCCCCAGTGCCAGAGCCACGGGCAGCAAAACCAGGCAACCAGCGTGGGCAGGACCCTGGGGAGTGCGCTGTGGCGGAGGAACCGGCCTCCACTGCCCGAGTGCCGACGACAACCCGGCAGAGTCAGGGCTGAAGCAGGGGAGGCTGTGGCCCTGCCGAGCACCAGTCCCCCAGCCCCACCACCCAGCACACTAGGCCCTCATGGCACCATCATAGTACAAGGGTCAAGGCTGAGGGGACTCTGAAGTGAACTTGGACCCACCCAGGAAAACATCAGAAACACAGTATGGCCTGAAACTCCGGAGACAGCCCATATTACCACCTCTGTATGGGCTTCACGCTGGCGCCTTCCCAGGAAGAGGCCTGTAATACAAGCCGGGCCCTGCTGACCACCTGGTGCCCTTCCAAGGGGCCACTCACACTTCCCAGAGCCAGCCCTGCACTCAGCCCTCACCTCTAATAATCACCACCGCTTCCAACTACTTGCATAAGTACTCTATCTTCTGGTCTCTAACTCTGCTTCCCTTTGATTCTTCTATTGTTCCGAGGCGTTGCTAACAGACTGAAAAGTGCACAGAACATATTCGTTCACTTTAACAATTAGTGCCTGTATTACCACCACAGGTCAAGAAATGGAAGCTGCCACTGCCACTCCCAGGCTGCCCCACTCCTCGCCTCCTGCCCCCAAAGGCAATCATCGTTGACTGTTGCAATTAAGTTTTTCTTTCTAATTTCACCACCTACGTAGAGATCCCCAAACAACAATTTACTGAACTTTACATGAACGCACACTACTGGATGTTTTGAGGTTCAACCCTTGTATCACAGCCAAGTTCACGTTCACTGGTATTGACAGCCATCAGTTGTTCCAGCTGGGGGCTGCCATACACAAAGCTGCTGTCTAGGCTCACAAGGTACTGGAGCAGCTGTGGGAGTCCTGTCATGGCCCCAGGACAGTGGGTCACAGGGTGGGTCTTCAGTTTTACTAGAAAATACCCACCTGTTTTCCCCAAGGGTTCACACCAATTTACTTTCCCATCAGTTCCCGTCGCTGCCCTCCCTCATCAGCACCAGGTACTGCCTGACTTCCCAGCGAGCGCACAACAGCATCTCGTGTGCACTTCTGATGAGTCTAACGAAGCGCCTTTGCGCAGGCTTGTTCGTCATCTGGGCGTCTTTCAAGCCTCTTACCCAGTTTTCTACTGCTACTTGCTTTCCCCCCACTGCAGTTTTGTCTGGGCTCTGGATGAGGCCCTTTGTGGTTTGTGTGTTGCAAATGTCCTTTCCCCCTCTGGGTTAGTCTCGCCCCTCTCTCTGTTCGTGGTATCTTTAAAGTTTCTATTAATGCAGTTGAACTTTTCAACTTTTTCTTACATTTTCCCTACCAAGACCACAGAAATCTCTCACAGTATCCCAGTTTCTGTATTTAATGTCAGTCTCTCCCCTAACCAGACTATAACCCTCCTGTGACAGTACAGGGGATTACAACTGGACTCCATCTTAACGGAAAGAACTGACGTTATAGGCCCGACTCCTTGCTTTCTCTAAAACCCTGAGCCACATCTCTAAAGGAAAGAACGTACAACCATAACATCCTTTCTTTTTTCTTTTCCGGTTGTGCCAGTGAGTTATAACTCAGTGTGTGTCTTTACACACTGGGCTTAAGACTCATGGCTTTTGCTTTAATATTGCACTTCTTAAACCCAGCTATCACAACATATCACAAGCCTTTGATCCAAGGCTAGGATATAGATAGCTCGGTTAGTATCAAGTGCTGTAACATCCTTTCCTAACACCGTATTCTGCAAAATAGCTATTTTATCAATTAAATGGCAGCTGCAACAATCGCGCAAGCATTGTTTTACAGGCCCTTTGAGTGGCCCAGGCCATGGCAAACACCTTGTGACCACCTCAGGGATCAGCCACTACCAGATGACACCCGTTGGGTCTGGCCGTATCTGCATTTCCAAGCCCTCGCCCATCCCAGGCCCCAGCATAACCCATCCACAAGAGCCCCGCGCCTTGGGGAGCTCGACTTCTCTTTTCTGGCCAACTCCCTTGTTCACATTTTTTTTTAACATTAAAAAAAAATGTATTTATTCTTAGAGAGAGGAAAAGTGGGAGAAAGAGAGGAAGAAGAACATTGACTGGTAGCCTCTCATTCGCATCCCAACCAGTGACCTTTCAATTTGTGGGCCAATGTCCAAGCAACTGAGCTGCCCAGTTAGGGCCACAAGCTCTTTAATAAACTCTACCTGCTTGATCTTATACTGAGTTCAGTACTCACTTTTATGACAACGAAACTCAAGAACCTGACATTCAATGTCTGGTGACACTCAGGAAAATTCTGTAAGCAAGTAGCTCCTCTTGCTCTACTGAAGGACTGAAACCCAAGCAGGGTTGGGTGCCGCACTGGTAGTATTTCATCTGATCGTTACGACCACCTCATTTTCCAAGTGGGGAAACTGAGGCTCAGAGAGGCTGAGTGGCATGACCAAGGAACACAGGGCTCTCAGGCGCGCGTTTCCAAGCTGTCTTGGGGGCCACTCTGGGTGCCTCCTACCAGTAAGTCCGCGCACGTATTACTCATTAGTCTCTGAGTCTCTGGTTTCCTCACCTATAAAAGAGGAGACAATTACTTATTGCGGAAGAGAAAAATGTCTGCAAAAATCTAAGCTGGGGGCCTGGTTCACGAAGTGTTCAACCAAGAACAGGGTGAAAGTGCACCAAATAAGTGTCCGCACACCCTCCCAGTTGTGATACCCATGCTTTTTCTGCCTCCCTAAGACAGCAGGGCAAGAGCCCTTCTCACTCATCCCAGAGACCAGGAAAGCACATGACAATTAGCAGGTAAACTTTTACCCACGTTGGGTCCCACCCCTTCCTGGTACCTTTGACTCCCACTGAGTTTTCCACCAGGTGCTCCCTAGCCCAGCTGCTGACTCAACTGGCAGCTGGAACACCACAGCCCATCTGGATCCCAGGAAGGGATCAACCCACACTCTCTCCCACGTTACTAAGGGATTGAGACACTCCAAGGCACCGATCTGAGGCTTGCGTGGCGAGGGTGGCTGTCCTCCGGAGTGAGGAGGAAGCTGCCAGTTTCGGTCTGCACCGATAAGGAGTGCAGCAGACCTACCAGCCCTTGGGGAGAGGCTACTCCCAGCGCAGCTGCTTTTCAACCCACAGAGCCCAGTCTTGAAGGCCACTGACTTTATTGATTCAAAAAACTTTATCTAGACAGTGACTGTTCTGCCAAAAGAAAAGCCAGATGGCATAAAACCAACTACAGGTGAGGGTGGGAGTGAAGGAAAGGGCCAGGGATCCACTCAGAAAAGCTGGTGATTATCGATCTGAAACGGGTAGGGGAAGAAAGGGAGATGCATGCAAGAGCAAGGATTCCAAAAAAGTTGAAATGGTGAGGGGAGAGAACTCCCACAAAGACCCTGGAGGGCATCGGAGGTGAGTAGACAGCAACTGTTTCCTTCGTAGAGGACGAGGGAGGAGCCCCCACGCAGCTGCGAACTCTGGAGACTCAAGGCTGGGGTCAGGGACTGGGGGCTCCCCAGGGAGCATCACAAGAAGGCGTCGCACCACTCCCGAAGGCACCCGAAGCAGTCCCGGGACTGCTTGGCATTGGCGCCACATGTGTCCTTTAGCCATTCCCGGAAGAGATCTTCATCTTTCTTTAGGACCAGAAACTGGCCAAGGACCACGTAGGCCTGCAAAACAGGCAAAGTAAAGGAGAAACTGCTCAATGCTCTGAGGCTAAAAGCAAGAAGGCCACCTCTGTGCAGTTCGAAGCGCACGAGCCGACGAGGCAGGGCAGGCCCTAGCTATTTCTTCACATCATGTATCACTGTCTACCTCCAATAGGTAAACTCTCTCAGCCACTCCCAAAATGCCGTGCCACACGGTGGGCGGCCACCCCCAGCCCTCCCCAGCTGCACGCAGCCACCCACACCTTGTCAAAGCCCCTTTCCTCCAGCTTCTTGCCCAGGACTTCACCAATTCCGGCCAGGCTCCCCACTGGCTTTTCCCCCATGGGCTCTGCCACGAAGTCGCGGTGCTTTTGGGAGGTTGTCATCTTGATTAGGATTAACCTGGGTATCCCAAGAAAAGTTCGGTTAGGGCTGAAAAACCGGGACCTCCCGAAGGCCCACCGGCCCAAATCTCATGTTAAGAGAAAGCCAAACCAGCCATTATGGTGGCTCACTCGTTACCCCTCATTTCACAGATACGAAAACTGATATCCAAAGAGTGTTTCCCCCACTACTAGAGAAATCTCTTCCATTCCCTGCGGGATGTGGATTTTGGTATTTCCCTAGAGGAAAGACTATCCTGCCCTATCAGGTGGCGCACGCAGGGCAGTGGGAAAATCCCATCAACAGCCAGCGCTCGCCCTGAAGGTGTCACATCCTCTGTGACCTTGGCTGGCAAAAGAAAGCGTTGACACAGCCTGAAACAGCTACTTGGCCTGAAATGCAAACAAAGAATCCCCCCGTCCCATTCTCCCCACGAGCTGCTCACAGACGCAGCCAGAGCGCGTACACGTGCGCCCACCCCACCCGGTCCACGCCTGCGCTCCGGCCGCGCCCCGCCAGCCCCGCCCCGCGGCGCCCACGCGCCGCGTCCCGCGTCCTGCCGCCAAGCCCTCGTGGAGGAGCCATCCTTTGGCCGGCCGCAGCGCTCGCAACCCCTCTCCTCCCCTCCTCCGTGCACCTCCACTGTTCCCCAAGCCAGGTCCTTCTCCGCGGCTAGCACTCACCCACAGCTTTAGCTCCTGTAACGGCTCCTCCCGCCGCCCGGCCGCTCCCGCTAATACCTCAACCCACTAGAACTTTCTTCCACTTCCGCTTCCGGGTCGCCTCAAGAGCCGCCTAAAAAGTTAAATTTGGCAGTTCTAGCCCCTTAGAGCCATAGAGATGAGGCGCTCTCGACCTCGACCGCGACCTTAGTAGGCGCTCTTTTTCCAGTCAATTCGCGGAAAGCCAGGCTTCCTTGTGCAGTCTCGGTTCTCGAGCAGCGTTTCGATCTCAGGGAGAAGAAGCCTCAGTGGAGAAAACTTCCATTTCCCCGCTGCACGGAGTCCGGAACTCAAGGACCCAGTCTTGGCCGACCTGGTGGTGGGAAGAGTTAGAGGAACGGACAAGGAGGAAGTAGTGTGTGGCCGGAGGCTTACCACAGAGCGCCGGAAGTACGGCGCCCGGAAAGGTCCGACTTAGTCTGACCCGTGTCGCCCTTATCGTAGCAGGGCTTTTAGGCACCTGGCAGGAACCGAGACCTGAGCCCAAGCCGACCCCACCGTTGTGACAGCCGGAAAGTCCTTTTCCTGTGCTTTCGTTAGCTCGTCTGCGAAGTGAGCCGTGAGCCAGCCTCTCCCAGCGTCCAGTTTGGAAAACGGGGTCGTTCAGGCAGCGCCCGCGGGAGAAGAGGATCAGAAAGTAAGTGTGGGTCTCTCTCACAGCGTCTTTTCCTCCGGGATAGGGAGGAGACGAAGGCAGGAAACGGCAACTAGAGGGAGCACTTCGGAGTTTTTTTTGGAAACCGCCAGTCCTTGTCATCTCAGAACCCAGGTCGGAAATACAGCAGATGCCCTAAACCAAGCCGGCCTACCTCGCCCTGGCTTGCTAACTCGTTCCTGGCCTCGACCATTGCGGTGGTCTCCTAACTGGTCTCTGTCTGCAGTGTGTTGAGAGATTGCGCCGTCTGTGTTGTGTAGCTGTGCTACCCTGGGATGTACAAGTATGTTGAGGACCATACAGTTTATCTTTTCCTGCCTGAGCAATTGCTAGAATGATTTATTTAGTTTTTGTGGTTACACTAGTACGTAGAGCAACGTGCGTTATTTGTGTGTGTCATACTCCGTGTTAAGTGCTTTGCTTACGTCATTTCATCCTAATAACAACGTTCTGGGTTAGCTCTTGTTTTTCTCAGAGGACTAGAGAAGTTGAACAGTAAGGATTGTTAACGTGAGAACAGCCAGACCTGGAGAGAATTTTTATGAGTTTATTTGAGCCAACGTGACGACACATGCCAGGGAGCAAGATCTGAAATGCTCCTGAGAGTTAGTCTCGCGGTTTCTTTGATGCACTTGAAATTGAGGGATCTAAAGAGATTACATGAGGGTAGGAGAAAGGAAGGTAGGGATTGGATTACAGGGTAGTTAATGGGGTTATATGATCCTTGAGGTTGGTCATGCTTTGGAGGGGTATTGCTTGGCTGCCTTAAAAGCCTTTCAGTGCCCTGACTGGTGTGGCTCAGTTGGTTGGGCATCATCCCTGAGACCAGAGAGCCACCGGTTCAATTCCTGGTCAGGGCAGAAGCCTGGGTTGCGGAGTCAGTCCCCAGTCAGGGCCCCTCGGGAGGCAACCAGTCGATGTTCCTCACATCGGTATTTCTCTTCTTCTTTTTCTCCTTCTGTTCTTCTCTCTCTAAAAATAAATAAGTAAATAAAATCTTTTTTTTTTAAAGTCTTTCTCTTAAAGAAGTTATAGACCTGAGGCATAACTACCCACCATGACCTGCCCATTTAGGAACACCCTGTGAGATCACTTTCCACAGAACCCCTTTTTTTTAATCTACAGGAAATAGTCAAGGTAGGATTTCAATGCAAGCAATTAGATTTCAGAGCTCATGTTCTTAACCAGGACACTGTGTCACTTTTCAGTAAAAAGTCCCTCCGCATCTTCACAACAGTCCTGGGTTCTCACCCCACCATCCAAGAAACTCAGGAAGAGGACTTGACAGCCTCTGGATCCTCGCCGCCCTGGCATAGGTCCCGGCATGTCTCAGGCCACCAAAAGGAAGCACGTGGTGAGGGAGGTGCTGGGGGAGCACATGGTGCCCTCTGACCAGCAGCAGATCGTGAGGGTGAGTACCATTGGGCACAACCTCCTGTTGGGCCCCTACGGGGGGCGCAGGGTGCAGTGTCTCTCACTGGGTCTTCGAACTGGCTGATGAGGCCCACTGGTTCTTGGTTTCCTGGACCAGGTACTCAGGACCCCAGGGAACAATCTGCATGAAGTGGAGACAGCCCAGGGGCAGCGCTTCTTGGTGAGCATGCCCTCCAAATACCGCAAGAACATCTGGATCAAGAGAGGTGAGAGAGGCAGCCCTTTAGGAGGTAGAACCCTTCCTGTGACCTTGGCTTCGCCACTGCAAGCTGGACTGACTGAGCTGTTTCCCTGCCTGCAGGGGACTTTCTCATCGTTGACCCTATCGAAGAGGGAGGAAAGGTGAAGGCCGAGATCTCGTTTGTGCTCTGCAAAGACCATGTGCGCTCTCTGCAGAAGGAAGGGCTCTGGTAGGTGGTCCCCTTGGTCACTGGTTGCCTGATTTGGGGGGGGGCATTGACTTCCTAGCTGTGAAATTGGGGAGGGAAAGATCATGGCATCCCAGGCAGGGACAGCTGGAAACAGGTTTCATGCTGAGAGATTTCTGTTCTTTCTGACCCTGGCTCTTTTTTTGACACAGGCCGGAGGCCTTCTCTGAAGTGGCTGAGAAACACAACAGCAGCAGGAACAGGTCAGGATATCAAGCTTTGGGGTAGGGAAGGCAGAAAATGGGGACCAGGCTTTAGCGCCTCCAGGGGGATAGAGCCTGCCTTTCTCCCTGGGGAGGGCGCCTGACCGCGTTTGCATGTGCGACCAGAAAGGTAGAAGGTGCGGGTTGAAATCCAGGCCTTCCGCTCATAAACCGGCACCTGAAGAAGCAGGTTCTTACTCTCTTCAGCCCGGATTTCCTCACCTACAAAATGGAAGCCTCGTGAGGATAAAAGGAGCTTGTGAAATTGCTTAGTGTAATATCTGGTGTGCAGTGCGGGTCCATGGCATGTTGGTAGTGGAGTCGCTATTATGGACAGCATTGACTCTAGTAAACGTTGAGGTGGGGGGCGGGTGGTCTTTAGCCTCTTTTCTTTGGCTGAGTTTTTCTACTCTTTGCTCCGACTCCGTCCCTGTCTGACTCACTGAGCCCCGACTGCTTGGCCGTGGGGTCCTCCTTTTTGTGAGGCTTCTTGATTGCAGGTCTGGCTTTCCCAGAAGGCATTGGGCTGACTCTGTCCCTTTCCCCCATGCAGACAGACTCAGCCAGAGCTCCCAGCTGAGCCACAGTCATCAGGAGAAGGGTCCAGCTCCGAAGACGATTCTGACCTCTTTGTCAACACCAACCGCAGGCAGTACCATGAGAGTGAGGAGGAGAGCGAAGAGGAGGAGGCAGCCTGAGACCCCAGGACCTGCTGCTGTTACTCAGAGACTAGTGCTCGGCTCCTCTCAGCTTGGACATCCCCAGGGTGCTCTGCAAATCTTCCCCCCCCACCCCGGATGGGGACAAGGCAGGACCCCTCTCTGAACTGACCTTGTGACCTAGGAGAATTAAACCCCTGGTGGGTGGTGATGTGTGCTGGTGTCCGAGTGGCTCTCTGGAGGGCGGAGGGACCTGTGGTGAAGTTAAAGATTTCTCCATGGCGGAGCCCTCGGGGGCAGGTGGGCTGAATCGGCAGGAAATAGGGAATGGCTGGAGTCATTTCTGGGGTCTCTGTCACTCTCACTGGGCACCTAGGAAGGGGCAGGCACTCGGTAAGTGTCAGGCCCTATGCTGCCCCTCCTTGCATGTATTTTGTAACCGGAGGCAGTCCTGCTTTATTGCCTGCTTGTAGTCAGTGCTGATTCAGGGTCACAGCCATAGGACCTAGTCCCAGTTACCTCGAAGAAACACTCAGGATGAATTTCATATAGTGCCTCACAGGCTGCTTCCCCTGGCTGTCTAGTCACCTGTGGCTGCGGGAGGCCCACCTCCATGCAGCTGTGTACGCCCCCTGGTTGCTGGCCCGTTGTGGCAGCTCACCGTCACTCCTCAGCCCTCTTGTGAACCACGGCATCCCACTTACGGTGGTTTCGTGTGTATGTGGTCTAACCTCTGGCTATACACTCTTCCTCTTCATTGCTGGTATTGACTTTTCTTTCTCTTTTTCTTTTCTCTTTTTTTTTCTTTTGAGATTTTATTCATTTGTTTTTAGAGAGAGGGGACTGGAGGGGGAAAGAGAGAGAAAGAAACATCAGTGTGAGAGGGAAACATCGACCGAACCTGCAGCCCAGGCAAGTGCCCTGATGGGCACTTGAACCAGCAACCATTCACATTGTGGAAGGACACCCGTCCAGCTGAGCCACCCCAGTCAGAGCTGGTGTTGACCTTCTGGTCACCGCTCAGACATCCAAGAGTTTATCTTCTGGCTTAGAGTATTTTGCCTCTGCGTAGCCTTTATTTTCTACGTCCCCTGGGTGGGCCTGCTCGGCACTGTGTCCCTTTGGTCCCTTGGTACCCTGTCAGTAATGCCATTGTTTTCTGTTCCACGCCTGCTTCCTACATCCCTAGTCCCTGGGCCCGTGACATCAATAGAAATTGCAGCACCTTTCAAATTCAAATACCTGTACAACCACCACCTCCTGGCTTTCTTGCTTACTTGCTCTACTGCCGCCTCTGCAAAAATTGTTTATCTTCGTCCTCCAGCCCCACCACATTCTCACCATTATTCTCCTTTCTTCACTTTCCTCCTTGTGCAACAGGGATTCCATGGGCCACACCCTCCACTCCCTTGTCTTCCTCCATTGTGTTCATCTCCTAAAGCCTACCCCAGCCAACCCAGTCATTCACCTCTGTGCCTGTAACTGTTAGAGAAAACCGCCAACTGTGCTCACTAATTTCACCTTAGAGACATCATTACAAACTTCAAACGGACCCTCGGCACTACCTAGCGGATCTGCTTTGGGGTGTATATCAAAGCTTCTTACCTTGCCTATGCATTCCCCCTTCCTCTGCGAGTTACCACAGCTTATACTTCATTAAGAAGTAGTAGCCAGCCCTACCCGGCATGGCTCAGTTGGAGCTTCATCATGTAAACTGAGGTTGCACGTTCGATTCCTGGTTGGGGCACATGCCTAGGGTGCGGGTTCAGTCCACTGTTGAGACGTGTACCAGAGGCAACCAATTGATTTCTCTGACATCGATGTTTCCTTCTCTCTAGAATCAATAAGCATGTCCTTGGGTGAGGATTAAAAAAGAAGAAGAAATAGTAGCCATTGGTGAGAACTCTCACCTCCCCCTTACCAACCCTACGGATGTGCCCATGGGTCTTCTGTCTTTTTACTTCCCGTTGTGTAACCCGATGGGACGCCAACCTTTCCACATTTGTCTGCTATTCGTTCACTTTTTCTTGTTTGCTTAGTGTAGCTTTAAATATATGTGTATATGTATATATTTGTATGTGTAGATACATGTTTAAAAATGTATACATAAGAAAAACTTGAGGTAGAGATATATACGTGTGTGTGTGTTTTCTGACTTGTTTGTGTTTATTTTTTATGGGAAGTAGCTCAATTTTTCGTAAAGGGATGGCCACTAGTCCCTATACCATTTATCGAATGGGTCATTCTTTCCTCACTGATTTAAAATACTGGTTTAAAATAAACTACATTCCTGCATATATGTATGGATCTCTTTGAAATTTTTAATCTGTCCTGTTGATTTGTCCACATAACCACATTTTATAGCATGATTGATATAGCGCTGTCATTCCTGCCCCACTGTACCTTGAAAATGTAATATCTTTTTTTACATAAAAACTTTAGAGTGGGCTTGTCAATTTTCATTTAAAAGTCCTGTTGAGGTTTTCATTGGCACGGATTTAAATTTCATAGTTTGATTTGGAGACAAGTGCTACCTTAACACTTTTGAAATCTTTAGAAAGCAGTTTTATTTACTGATTTTTAGAGAAACATCAGTTTTTTCTTCCATTTATTGATGCTTTCATTGGTTGGTTCTTGTATGTGTCCTGACCGGAGATCGAACCTGCAACCTTGGTGTATTGGGACTGAAGCGCTCCAACTGAGTTACCCAGTGAGGGCCCTTGAATCTTCGTATCCAGAAATGAGGTTATGTTTGTCCTTTTGTAGAGTGTTGTCTTCTTATGGGTCTCTAATGTTTCCAGCTCAATTTAGTCTTAGGAACCTTAAGAGTTATTTACTGTTACAAACGGGTCTCCTGAAATTACGTTTCTTAACCGTTGCTGGTGTACAAGAAAGGTGTCGGTCTAGGCTGTGGGCTCGCCTAGCTGATCTAATTGCATTTTCTAATTCGAATTCACTCTTCAGTTGATTCTCTTCTCTTTCTGATTAAAAGTCAGATCTTCTACAGGTAGATTCATCTCATCCTTTATGCTCATTTCTTTTTCTTGGATTATGGAGGCCTGGACCTGTAGTATAATATTGAATGACACCCTTACTCGCTCCTCTGTTAGCAGGAGTGGTTCTCCTGTTTCATGAAGAAATCCGAGTCTTGCTTTAGGTTTCTGGTAGATAACCTTCATTAGGCTGAAGGTGTCTCCTTCTGTTCTAATTTACTGTGGGGTTTTTCCTTTATTCAGTACATCATAATGAGCTTTGACATCAGTTGAGAGAATCAAGATTCTGTTTTATTGTACTGATTTTCATTGATAGGTTTCCTAACATAGAACCATTCACATTCTGATGTAAACTCTGCCGAGTTTTATATTTATTTAGTTGGGATTTTTATATCTTTCTCTGGACCAGTTTCACTTTTTGTTTTAATGATCTGATCTCCCTGTCCCATTTCGATAGGAGAATTATGCCAGCATGTGGAATGGGTTTAGAAACGTTTCATCTTTTTTTCCAGCTTGAAGCTTGAATTTCTAGAAAGGAATTACTTGTTCCTTCAAAGTTTGGTAAAATGTATTTTTAAAAACATCTGTGCTTGATGCCTTTTTTTAGGGGTGAATCTTTGCCTTTTAATTTTTTCTAACTCAAGTTTTCTATTCTTGAAACAATTTTGATAACTTTTTTTGAGAATCATATATTCCACGTATATGTGAGGCCTGGGGGCAGAAAGTCATGCATAGTAATTTGTATTTAGGGCTTTCATAACGTACTTGTAAGTGACAAGATCCGATGTGAGTCAGCAGAAGCAAAGGAGCTCGTTGGCCTGGGACCTAAGAGCGGAGCTTTAGGCAGAGCTGGCCGGCCGCTGGGAGTCCCTCAGGGCGCTCTCCTTATTTGTTTCTCGGATCCTCTCTGCTCCTCTCAGTTGCACCTTTCTCCCTGCAGGTGTTTTCCTCAGGCAGCTCCGGTCTCCACTCAGTCCTTGCAAAGAGTTCCTTCATCAGGATTCATGAATCCCAGGGAAGACTAACTGGTTTTGCTCAGTGGCTGACCTCTCCTGAGCAAACACTGTGGCCAGGGCTGAGCAGGGGGTGGTTAGGGGGTTGGGGGGTGGCCAGATGAGCCACACCTGATCCATGTGACCTGGTTCTTATACTAGGAAAAGGACAAGGAGTGAGAGCAAATCAAACCAGCAAGCACCTGTCCTGGTTTCTGTGTGTTTTCTTTTGTTGTTGTTTTTTAGGACTGGCTTTGCAAAATGTCTGTCTGTTGGCCTTTTCCTGTTTCTTTGGGCTTATTTTCTCATTTGTAGCTCCTGAGTTGTGTGTTTTGTTGATCCCCTTAATCTCAGTCTCGTTTTCAGTATATTTAGGGCTGCAGGTTGCCCTCTAAGCTCTGTGGCTGCTTTGTGTGACTGTTGCCTTGGGCCTGCACGCTTGGCCTTAGGTTTCCTCCAGCTCTTCTACCGCGGATCGCATGGACTCTCTTCTCCCCTAAAACCTTTTCATCTCCACTTCTCCATCTCTTATCAGCCATTTAGCTCCCGGGAGTTGGAGCTCAGAGTCCTGGTGGAGGTGGAGTCCCTGTGTCCCGCGTGCCTCTCCCCATTGTAAGTCCCACCTCTGTTTCCCCGCTCCGTGGTGGACTCCAGCCAGGTGACCCAATCTCCCAGAATGAGCTGAGTGTTCTAGGAGCCCTTGTCCCCTCCCCGGTGCCGAGGACAGCCCTCGTGATTGGTTGCCTGACAGTACTGACCCCGCTGCAGCCAGGCTTGAGATTTGTGGCCCTTCAGACTCTGCACCCTTGTCCCTTCAGGACCCGCTGTTGCAGCCGAGTCGTGTCTGCCAGAGCTTCCCCACGCAGCTGGCTGGCTTCCTTCCCTGGTCACCAGCCACTGATACCCAGGTGGGGGCAAAAGTAGGCTTACAGTTGTATGTGCAACACAGAGTTTATTCTTGTATTATTACTTATTGGTTATTGTATTATCTTCCATACGGACAACTGTAAACCTGCTTTTGCCCTGTGTGTGCCAAGGAGCACACTTGGCGACCCAAGCTAGGTGCGCGATTGTTCTCTAATCTGTAAACGTGACATGTCTTGACAGAGCTGCTCACATTAAAACATCCTTGCATTCCTGGAATAAGAGAGTCATGATACCCATTTCAGGATATTGCTAGAGTTGGTTTTTGGTACTTGGGGGGATTTTGGCATCCAGGCTCATCGGGGAGAGACTCGAGCTTTCCCTTTCCTGTGCTGCCCTTGTCCGGTTTCTGCATCAGGGTGACCGCAGCCTCCTAAAATGACTCGGAGAGTGTACGCTAGCCTTTATTTTTATTACAAGTGCTTATAGAAGATTGGAATTTTGCATCTCTAACACTTTTGGTAAAACTTACCATAAAACCAACTGTGCGCCCCAGCTCGTGTAGCTCAGTGGATTGAGCGTCGACCTGCGAACCAAAAGGTCACCCATGCCTGGGTTGCGGGCCAGGTCCCCCATAGCGGGGTGTGAGAGGCAACCACACATTGATGTTTCTCTCTCTCCCTCCCTTCTCCTCTGTTTAAAAATAAAATAAATAAGATCTTTAAACAAAACAAAACAAAAACAACTGTGCTTGGCATTTTGGGAATAGTGGGTAGATTTTTAACTCTAGGTTGTTAATAATAGATTGCTCAGGTAGATTCTGTTCAGGAATCAGTTATATTTTCAAGGGAAAACATTTTCATATTTCCTCATTTTTTTATCTGTGGTTTCAAATTTATTGGCATAAATTGTAGAATTGTTTTATGTTTGTAGTCTTGACTGTATCCAAAATTATACCTTATTTTTATATCTAATATTATTCATTTGTGATTCCTCTCCTTTTTATCTTGTCTGTGTTGGCAGAAGTTTATTAGTCTCTTCCAAATACCAGTTTTTTGTTGTCATTCCTCTTCATCGTTAGCTTCTGTCTATTCATTTAATTCCTGCTCTTGTCCTGTTCCCCCTGTACTCATATGCTCCCTTTGGGTTTATTCTGTGGTTTTCTAACCTTTTTGGTTGGGTGCTTAGCTCATTCATGTTCAGCTTTTACCTCCTCACCCACTCGAAACTATTAAGGGAATTTTCAAACCTAAAGAACTGTAAATTAATTACCTGTGACACCCTTCATCGGGGTAGAACATGTGCGTATTCTGTTTCTCTGTAGACACAACACACATAGCTTTTACATTTAATTGTTACATCTCTTTAGCCTACTTTAATTTAGAATAGGAGACGCCTTAATTATTTTTGTTCTTTACAAAGTGGACTCTTGGCCAAGTTCAGGCCAGTTACCTTATAAAGATGTCCTACGTTTGAGTCCGTGTCGTCGGTTTTGCATGCTCAGATTTGGGTTAGACCGTTTAGCAAACACAGCCTAGGGTTGACGTGTGCTCACTGCATATCACAAGGCCCCTGGTAGGGCTGTCCAGCTTAGTTTGATCACTCGGTTAAAGGGATCGTTTCTAGATCGCGTCCCTCTGCCGGTACTGTTCTCCCTTTACAAGGAGGTAACCTGTGAGTAGGCTAAAATTTCCCTCGATGCAGCTCTGTACATGCTCGTATCTTGTTTTTTAAAGTTGTATTAAAATACACATACAATTTACTATTTTAACCATTTTAAAAAGTACAGTTTAGTAGTGTTAAGTACATCTGCGTTGCGCAGCCAATCTCCAGAATGTTTTTATACCCATTAACAGCTCCCCCCCACCCCTGCCGACAGCCGCGCTCTGCTTCATGTTCCTCTGAGTTTGACTCGGTCTCCTCAGGTAGTGGAATGGCACAGTATTTGTCCTTTTGTGTCTGGCTTATTCCACTGAGTCCTCAAGGTTCATTCGCAGAGTAGCATGTGTTGGAATTTCCTTCCCTTTTAAGACTGAGTTGCTGTTCCGCAGCGTGTGTGTTAATGTGCCATGTTTGACTCACCCATTCACCTGTCAGTGGACGCTTAGCCACTGAGAATAATGCTGCTTTGAACGCGGCTGTACCAACGCCTCCGAGAGGCCTTGCTTGGATTCTCCTGGATATATGCCCAGAAGTACATTAACTGCACCATGTGGTGAGTCTATATTTAACCTTTAAAGGAGCTGCCGCTGCACCGCTCCCCGCAGTGGCCGCACCGTTTTACGTTCCCACCAGCAGTGCTCAAGGGGTCCGACTTCTCTGCATCCTCACCGACACATTATTTTCTGTTTGTTTGTTTTAACAGTAGCCATTCTTATAGGTGTGAAGTATAGTTCAGAGTGTTTTCTGATTTCCATTATGATTCCTCTTTTGGTCCATAAAATGTATTTCAATACTTATTTGGATACTTTTGATAGTGTAAACACCTTCAGAACCACTACCACAAAAGCTAGGACTTTGACAATAACCCAGGCAACCATACACGTCCCCGCCCCCATCCGTCCCATTCTCTGTTTTCCTGCCCAGGGTAACCACCTTCTCGAATTTCATATGCCCTTGTTTTCTTTTTCTTTTTTAAAGATTTTACTTTTTTATATTTAGAGAGAGGGGTAAGGAGGGAGAAAGAGAGGGAGAAACACCAATGTGTGGTTGCCTCTCGCACACCCCCAACTGGGACCCGGCCTGCAAGCCAGGCACGTGCCCTGACTGGGAATCGAACCCAGCAACCCCTCAGCTCACAGGCTGGCAGTCAATCCACTGGGCAACTCCAGTCAGGACTGTTTTCTTTTTATATACATTTCTTATATCTACATGTTTTAAAAGTTCTTTAAAGTTCCTTTTAACCTTATGAAAAGGTTAGCTGTCATATTTGGGAGATGGTGTCTTTCATTTAATTGTGCGTTTCCGTGATTCTCCCTACTGATGCATGTGACTGTAGTTCCTTTGACTGTCAGTGTTGTTTGTTTGCGGGTCTGTGTCACGTTTTATCCAGTCACTCCTCTGCTGATGGCCTTCGGGTTCTTCCCATGTTTTTGGTGTCGCAACCTGTTTGTGTTCTTGGACCTGTTTGTGTTCGTGTGGAAGAGTTTCTCTTAGGACAGTGCCTGGGTGTGGAATTCCTCTGTCACAACCTTAGGCAGTGCTGGGGCATGGTTTCCACAGTGGCCATACCTGTGGCCGTTCTCCCAGCTGTGGACCCCTGAGGTGGGATTAAGGTTTCTTCCTGCAGTCTCAATTTTTGCTTAATATATCTAGAGTTTATTGTATTAAGTACAGCGTGCTAAGTTGCCGCCTCTTTCTGTTATTGAGCCCTTTATTGCAGAGGGACCCCCCCCCTCCCCGCAGATGCTTTGTGTCTTGGTGTACTTCATCCGACGTTAGGGTAGCTGCCCTGGGTCTCCTCCGGTTAGGATTTTGCCTGAGCAATCACCCCCCATCCTTTGACCTTCAGTCTGTGCACATTCCCATGCTGTAGGTGTTGCTAGGTGTTAGCTGGATTCTTAAAAATTGAATCACTGTTTGTCTTTTTTTTTTAATCATCGTCTGAGGATATGTTTATTGATTTTTAGAGAGAGAGGAAGGAGAGGGGAGAGAGACATTGATGTGAGAGAGAAACTCGATTGGTTGCCTCCCATACATGCCCCAACCAGGGATCAAACCCACAATCTAGGTATGTTCCCTGACCAGGAATCAAACTCACAACCTTTTGGCACACGGGAGGATGCTCCAGCCAACTGAGTCACCTGCCAAGGCTCACTATTTGTCTTTGAACTGAAATGTTCAATTCACTTAACTCATTGTAATAATTGGTCTATTGGGACCCATCTGTTATAGCTGAAAGACAGTTTGGATAGACAGGACATTCTAGATTCTAAATTCTTTTCCTTTGATACTTTGAAAATATTGCTTTGTTTCTTTGCATCTGGTGGTGTTATTGAACAATCTGTTTTCAGTTGATTATCTTTCCCATGTATGTGATGTGTGCTTTTCTCTCTGTTAAACATTATCTCTGCTACTCTTAAAAGTTCTATATAATGTACGCAGGTATGGGTGATTCCTTTTCTCTCCTTTCAGCACTCTTTGGGTGTTGTTTTGTTTTTGTTTTGTTGTTTTGACCCAAGGTGTTTCGTATTTGTGTTATTCCAGGAAACTCGTCACCATATTATTTCTTCAGATATGTTCTCCCTCCATGGTTACATTTCTCTCTAGACTTCCTAGTATCCAGATCTTCCTATCTTCCATGTCTCTTAGCTTTTCAAGTGTAAACTTTCTGTTGTGTATCCTGTCTATTATGTTCTTCCTCCCAGCTCAAGTTGAGTTTTATGGCAGGTTCAAACTACAGGGGACCATACTGGAAATTTCCTTTGTAAAGAACTTTGGGAGCTACTTCAACGATAGCCCCTGAGGAGCCAGGCAGCTGGGCTCTTTTCCCTTCAACTCCCACCAGTCATTGTTGAGCGGGGACGTTGGCCCAGCCTGCCTCTGTGTGGGTAGATCAGGCTTCAGTGGCGGGGAAGTCCTCAGGCAAAGTGTGGCAGGCAGGTGCTGGCCGTTGAAACCTGGCCAGCACCCAGTGTTCCATGACGCATGTGGGAGCTTGCACCTCTCAATAGCAGGAAGAAGTCCATGGGTGCACAAGCCTGGGGGGCCGGCGAGTACTGGTAGAATGTGATTTCCAAAGTTGAGATGACATCCACACATCTAAGGAGAGGGGTTCAGCGGCAGGGCCTGGTTCACAGCTTCCTGATTCTCAAGGCTTCCTGTGCAGGGCCCATTCAGACTCGGACTCTCATCTGGTGGCCCAGTTACAAAGGCTTTCATAAAATTCTTAAAAGTGGAATAGGCTGCCCTCAGTGTACAAAGGAGTTAATTAGTGCGGGGTCGCTTTCTCTGTAGCTGGCGGTGTCCGGCCAGCCCTGGAGTCCTAGTAAGTTGCCCCAGACGCCCCCCGGACGTCAGTTGGCTGCAGCTTCCTGGATTTTGTCTTCACGCAGGGCCCAGGCCCTGCCGCTTACCAGTGCCTGAGGGGCGTGCAAGGCAGTGTGGGATGTTTCCTCAGTAGGAACCGTTGTCAGACTATCGTCAATGTCACAGGAAGTCGGGACACCACTGGGCTCGTGTTGTGTTTGGATTTGGTCCAATGACATATTGCTAGAGAACCCAAAGTCCCTGGGAAGGCGTAAAGGCACATCACAAGCCTCGCCTGGCGACACAGGAATAAAGCATTAGCAATGGCCGAGGCTTTCTACCAAGCGCCAGTGGTGGCAGCAGTTTTTTCAGCTACTGTTAATGGCAGAGTCTGACAATGCTGAAGTGCCCACTCCGTTATGGAACCCTTGCTGGTTCACGACGAGGTGCCAAGTACCAGAAATTTTGTGGCTAGCTGTTCCAGGTTAGGCATGGAGACAGTGCTGGGTACCACTCTGTTCTCATTCATTCTCGTCGGAGGTGACTCTCTCCCTCCTTGGGGTGTGCACTGTGGTTCCGACTGCATGCCCTTGGCTGATGTGAGGTCCAATCAGTTCCTGTCTCCATATTCAGTCAACATTTATAGAAGCTACCAGCAGAGGTCACCATAAGCACCTCCAACCAGCAAGTCAACACCTGCTGGGCAGCAGCACCCCAAACCATCCACCCCAATTATACAGTCCAGCAGCAACAGCCTCTGTCCAGTCAGACGGTCCAATAGCAGTTGTGACCAGTCCGCTGCTGGTACACACGAGTTCCCCACCCCCAGGGAGAATTCACTACGGAGGCCTTGTCAGCCCCTCCTCTCTGGCACATATAGACGAGCATGTGCGCACAAACTCCTGGGAGAGAGCTGGGAGCTGCCCCAGTCTTCTCGTTTTAATGTCCCCTGGTCAAGTGCAGGGGCCTCACATGGCAGTACCTGTGGCTATGTGTGTCCCCTCCAGAAGCCCTCCTTCAGGAAATGGCATGGGACTCAGGAGGCTGTGGGACATTGTAAGGTGGGCAGAGGGGCTAAGACCCCAGAACACTAATCTCTAAAAAGGTCTCCCCAGGGACCCCCTCACCCCACTGTTTCAACTGCTCCCCTTCTAGAAACAGCTGAAGTTTTCAGACTCATCTGTCTTCTTTGCCTCACCTCCGGAGCCTCCAGGCGCCTCCCGCTTTCATGTGGGCCTCCCAGTCAGCCACCTCACATCTCCCCTTAATTTAGCATTTTGACGATCAAGGTCTGTCCCATCGGCCCTCTTCACTATCTGTGGCCACATGCAGCTTTGCGAGAGGAGGCCTCGGCAGTGAGGTCCTCCCCTTTTTGGTCCCCCCTTTCTGTCCAGGGCTGACAAATGAGACAGTTTGGGGGACCCCTCCTGTCTCTCCCCGCAGTCCCCAAGATGGAGCATATATTGGCACAGAGGGGAATGTGGCATCTCTAAGTGTCCTCTAGGGCCGGTGCACAGAGGACGGGAAGGCCGGGGTCTGAGGAAGGGCAGGTAACGTGGCGTGTGTGTCGGGCCTGTTAAATCTGGAAGGTGCCCACAGAGCCCGCAGTGCCAGGCTAAGGGATTTTAATAAGAATCACCTGAGTCGACAGAATCTGGTGCCTCAAGAGTCAGGGACGGGGAGGTGCAGGATTGGCTGGGACCCAGCCTGCCGAGTGGAGGCCCTGAGTGAGGCCAACTCCATCCCCCCGGGGCGTTAGAGCCTCAGACAAATGGCCAACGGGACCGCTGAGATTCTCACCGCAGCCCCATGAGCGACCTCAGCCACCCATGCCCTGTATCGAGGTGCAGACATTCAGGCCGGTAGAATATGGGAGTTTACCACCAACAGACGGGAGGAACTTCTAGAAGATGAACTTCAGAAAGAATGAAAATGACGCCAGAGGAGAGATCTGAGAAGCAAGAAGGAACCAGGAGCAAGTTCATTAATGATGACGCTAATTTGGGGGCGGCTCTTAAAAAGTCAGGATCCAGCTCTGCAGAACAAAAATAAGACTAGAGGGGGCAGCTATAATGAAAGGGTTCCGAAGGCCTTGTATAGTTCGAAGGGAGAAAGAGCTATTGACTAGGTTTAGACTTGGGTGATAACACGTGTGAAAATGTTAAGGGAAATCCAAGAAACAGGACTAGACCTGGCTGGTGTGGCTCAGCGGATTGAGTGCTGGCCTGTGAACCGGAGACTCACGGTTCGATTCCCAGTCAGGGCACGTGCCTGGGTTATAGGCCAGGTCCCCAGCAGGGGGTGCACAAGAGGCAACCACACGTGGATGCTTTTCTCCCTCTCTCCCTCTCTCCCCCTGCCTCTAAAAATAAAAAAGTAAAAAAGAAATAGTGTAACCTCCAAGCCAGTAAAAAGAAAAGGTATTAAAAACTCAGAGAAAGGAAGGAGGAAAACAATAGAAGTGATACAAATAGAAACTATTGCTTGTGTGGAAGAGAAATCACTGTTTTTGTTTAAGCAGAAAAGTAATTTTCTAGACCATTTCAGGTGGCTCATATGATGGCTAATTTTATGTGTCAACTTGACTGGGCTAAGGGATGCCCGACAGCTAGTAAAACATTATTTCTGAGTGTGTTTGTGAGAGTGTTTCTGGGGGAGAGTCGCATTTGGATCAGTAGGCTGAGTAAGGAAGTTCCCCTCACCAGTGCAGGTCTCACCGTCCCACCTGCCGAGAACCTGAACAGAAAAAAGTAAAGGGGTGGAGGAAGGAAGATTTGCTGTTTGAGCTGAGACGCCCGCCTTCTGCCCTCGGACGCTGTCGCTCCTCTGGCCCCTCTCGCTGTTTATCAGTCTCTGCCTCGAGAGGCAGTGTGCTGGCTTCTAATAGCGTGGGTTGGTCTTGCCTGTTTTCGTATCAGATTGAAGCAGTGTATAATTTCCTGCCCAGTCTTTACCTCTGTCCTGTCTGAGGGTCATCCATGTTACGCGTTCCATTATACAAACATCCACCATTTATCCATTCTGCTGTCAGTGGACATTTGGGTTTCCAGTCTGGGACGGTTTATAAATAGTGCTGTTCTGAACATTCTTGTTCATGTCTTTGGCTGAACATATGTACTTTCTTCTGTTCCTAAGCCAACATTTTGTAGATCTCTTTTTAAACGAAGTTTTATAATGGAATTTTTTAAATTTTACTTATTTCATTTTTAGAGAGAGGAAAGGAGAGAGAAAGAGAGGGAGAGAAACACTGATGTGCAATGGATAGATAGGTTGCCTCTTGCATGCCCGCAACTGGGGACCTGGCCCACAACCCAGGCATGTGCCCAGACTGGGAGTCGAACCAGTGACCTTTTGGTTCACAGGCTGAAGCTCAATCCACTGAGCCACACCAGCCAGGGCAAGCTTGGGTTTTTTATTTTTTAATGTTAGAGTATACATATGTATGTACTGTGTAGATTATATTCATATGTATGTATCTCTAACAGATAAGAATTTTTTTTCCACCCTGGCTGGTGTGGCTCAGTGGATTGAGTGCCAGCCTATGAACCAAAGGGTCGCCAGTTCAATTCCCAGTCAGGGCACATGCCTGGGTTGTGGGCCAGGTCCCCAATGGGGGTGACAAGAGGCAACCACACATTAGTGTTTCTCTCTCTTTCTTTGTCCCTCCCTTCCCTTCTCTCTAAAAATAAATAAATAAAATCTTTTTTTAAAAAAATATTCAGTTCCTGTATCAGTCAGAGCCCAGCCAGGAGACTGAAGCTCTATCAATTACATTAACCAGGAGAATTTTATCTAGATTTGTTAAAGAGATGTTTGAGAATTGTAAAGGCAAAAGGCAAGCATTGAGATACCACTGAGGAACTGAAAACAGCAGCTACCACCCCATGTGGGAGTCAAGGAGTGGGGCTCTGGAGGCTGGGGAATGTGCCAAAATCGTGCAGACGGTGAGTGGGGGGAGACCCAGGCCTGCAACCAAGGCAGGGAACTTGAATGTTCCTCCTGTCGCCAGATTCCTCCTCCTCTGGGGAACAGCCCCCTCTACACCCATGACTTTCAGGCCCCAGAAGGCTGACGCTGCAGGGTGGGCCCCTCACTCTGATTGGCTCCTTCTGTCACCCCCAGTCTGCATGTGGGTTGACCCCTTCCTGAGGTCACTGTGGGACAATGACAGGATCAGCTGGGGAAGCTGAGACAGGGGGCCTTGGTCCCAGGGGCACCAAGAATAGTACCTTGGGTGACGATGGGTGGGAATTCAGCCCACCAGCCGTGCCCCGAGGACCTGAGTCTGGCAGCCTCGAGGGGCACCTTTTTCTTATTGCACCAGGGTACCTGGGATGCAGGGCCCAGCCTGGGCCTCCAGGATATGAACTGGAGAGAAGGTATCTTAAATCCAGCCAGTTCTGGAGGAAAGGGATCAGATTCCTGGTCCCGTAGGCTGGACAGTCCTCACTACACCGCGGGGGGGGCGGGCACTGAAAGGGACCGTGAGCGGACAGGAGCAGCCACAGGCTGGGTGTGGCCCCTGGGGCTTGAAAGGGTCTGAAGGACCTGAAAGGGGTGGGCACAGCCAGAGGGAGCAGGACCACCAGAGAAGAGGGGACCCACCCTGCCCCTGCTGTGGACAGTTGGCCTTTGCACCGAGGATCCATCACTAGGCCCAGAAGGGCCTCCCCGGGTCGGGAAGGTGCCTTCCCAGCAAGGGTTCCCTGTGCACTGGTGGCAGAGAAGGCAGGTGAATGGGCTTGTGAATTAAAGCTGGGCTCTCTTGGCGCCATTTTGAGGGGCCACATGGAGGGCCACGGGCTGGACTCCCTCCCAACCCCTCCATGTCTGGCAGTGTCCTTGTTCAGTGGCTGCTCCCCACGGGCATGGGCGGCCTGTCTGGCTCTGCTCCTAACCCCGGGCCCAGCCAGCAGATGCTCAATAAACATGTGCTGAAGAAATGGAAAGACGAATGGTCTCAACTGTGCTTTTATACCCGCGCCACAAAGCTGCGATCACTTCTCCAAGATGCACACAAGACCACCGAGATTCAACGGTCAGCCGGCGAGTAAACGGAAAAGCACCCTGACGAGTTAGCGCCCAGCCTGCCCCTGCTAAGAGCTCAGACTCACACCAGCCTGCTCAATGGCACTGGGGCCCCAGTTCCCAACGGCCAGGGAAGCACCACTGGCGGGCCCCCCCACCCCGAGCAGAACTGGATGCACCCTCTCCCAGGGGTCAGGCGTCAAAGGGTTCAGTGACCCCCGGTCCCTCCTAGGGACTGAGCTGACCCGATGCTGTCCCCTGCCCAGCCAGGTGGGCGGGCAGTCTGGGGAGGTGTTAGCACACATCGGGGAGGGATGGCAAGCGCCCGGCCTGGGGGCCAGCAGCTACAGGCCAGGAGAGGGGGCGGGCAGATGGTGTCAACTGGATGGGCTTCCTTGGGGAGGCCCATCTTCGGAAGACCTACCTAGTCCCTAGGGTCAGAGTTAGGAGGAAGCCTGGTCCACTGTTGCTGCACACACTCGGGTCTAGGGATGGCAGGGGCCTCCTAAACAGGCTGTTCCCTGCAGGGCATGAAGCACGAGCTTCGACACGACGTGGCCAGGGCTGGAGCTACCGTGCCGGGGACACAGACTGCCCGTCAACACCAGATGGGCTGCGTAGGCTTTTGGGAGAAACGGACTGAGATTCCCCAAACCCTAAGCCCAATCTAGACATCCCATGGCCACCTCCCTGAGGGACCTGAGGAAGGAGCCCGAGCACAGATTAAATCAGAATCAAACCTCAAGACAAGGAGACGAGCTCAAGAACGGGTGACTGTGCAGGGCGAGTCTGTCATGCAGAAACTGGCATCAAAAGCATCCGGTTAAGGCAACTGTATTTTGTTCTTTGCTTACATTTTTTATCTTTTAAAAAATCTGAGCCGTCTGGAACGTGTCTGGGTGCAGGGTGCTGGTTCTGTCCAGCGCCCATGGGAGCCTTGTGTCCTCTTTCCCTTTCAGGGCTCTGGAGGTCCCTCAGCAGAGCCTTCGGCCCCCTCTCAGAGCGCTCCCCGAGGACTCCCCTTCCCTGCTGCAGCTGCTCCTGGGACAGATCTCCTGGGAGGCACTCTAAGGCCCTCCCACCCTGAAGACACTATGTTCTCCACGCAGACCACGGGGTGGCACCTCCGCCCTGCACAGAGCCCTGCACCCCGCCAGGCTGTCAGTCTGGGGCCCTGGCAGACCGTGACTCAGGTGACACTGGAAGCCAGGTGCCTGAGTCCCTCCTTCCATTTCTTACCAGAAAGCCTGCCTTGCAGGGGACAAAGCGTGACCTCTGACAATGGCCCAGGACCTGTGCTACCAGAGCAGGGGCGGTGGGGAGGGGGTTGAGAACATAAACCACTGGCTTGCCTTCAGCTGGCCGGCGGCCCAGGTCAGGGAGGGACTGTCTTAAGAGGCTCCGTCTCCCTTCATCTTGCTTAGTTATTCACGTCGTCTGATAACCAGGCCTCACCTAAAGAAGACCAGACTCTAACCCACCTCACCTCTGAATTCCAGGTGAATGAATGAATGAACGAGCTCATTTAATCCTCGTAAGACACCCTGCACAAATGGCGGCACTAAGGCTCAGAGAGGCTCAGCAACTATCCTGAGGCCGCACGGTGGACCACTGAGCCCACCTGTGGACGGTGTCGATGCTCCTCCCAGCACTGCCTGCCTCTCCTCCTGGGTCTAACCCTGGAATCTGCACCATGACCAGGGAGGAAAAAATAAGAAGGGGACTTTATTTAATATTAAAGTCGGGGCGGGGATTGGAGGTGAGGGCAGCCTCACTTGGTGATGGTGTTCCTGCAGAGAGAAGAAGGGCATGAGGCTGCAGTGCGGCACCAGGGCCTCCGCCCACCCGCCCTGCCCCCTCGTGCAGCCCACTCACGCGTTCATGCTCTTCCCACTGCCACTGAGCACGATGTACGGTGTCTTCTGGGCCTTCTGCTTCTCTTGGAGTAAAGCCACGGTGCCCAGGGGCGTGTCACTGGAGCTCATCTTCTTCAGGAGCTGCGGGGTCACAGCCAGTCAGCACAAGGAAGGAGCAGCCCCAAACCACCAGCCGCCCCCGACACCAGCAGATGTAGAAGCCAGTCCACGTCCCCATGGGCCACTCACCGCCTCCTCATCCAGCTTCTTCATCCGCCGCTCCGTCTTCATCTTGCCTGAGCCTTTCCCATGGAAGCGGTGGGACAGCTGCCGGAAAGCCTGGGGACACAGGGCAGGGATGACGTTAGAGCTGCCTGTGCCCCATAGGGCAGGGGAGGAGTGGTGACCCACCTGACCCAGGGCGGTGGGCAGGGGATGGGAGGAGGGGAGAGAGGCTCTGCAGAGAGACGCGCTGCACTGGGGGTGTGCAGATCCTGAGTGAGACCCGCTGGGCCGAGGCCAGGCCAGGACACGTAGGGTACGGGGAGACCAGCAAACCCAGGGTGTGCATGGGGAGCAGCGCTGGTACGGCAGGGGTGGAAGACAGGGAGGAGGCAGGACAGTCAGGCAAGGGCCACCAGATGGAGCCGGGGGTCTGGGAGAGCAGAGGCGCGAGTCAGGGTCCTGGACACTGCCCGCAAGAATGGTGGCCCTGAGGGCAGATCAAGCCACTCAGGGGCGGGTGAGCACAGGGATGGAGATACCTGTCTGATCCTCCTGGCAGGCCTGTGAGGGGGACTGTATGCCCACCAGAGAGGAGGAGATGGAGGCACAAAGGATCAGACACTTCTCCAGGGACCCCAGCCAACGGCCAACTGAGCCCAAGCTCCGTAGTGGTCCCCGGGCCCCTCAAAGGCACCCTCACCTCCTTAGGTGTGAGTTTCCGGCCCGTCTCATCCACGTACTCAATCTTAACGTCAGGCTTGTAGCCGTCCTTCTCCTTGAAGTCCTGGGTGAAGCCTCGATACTCCTCCCGCCGGCTGTACTTGTCATCGATGGCCCTGGCCCGAGACAGAAGGGGCTTCAGGGCTGGTCACTGCCCACCCAGCCTGGGTGCTAGGCAGTCCTGAGCTGGCACCAGCCCCCTGGCCTTCCGCCCACCCCTGCCACACTCACATCTTGTCCTCGATGCAGTACACCGCTGATGGCAGGGACTTGTTGGGCGCCTTCACCCGGGCCACCTTCTGCACCGTGGTCTCCAGCAGCCCTGGGGGGGGGGGGCACGGTGAGACCCCAGGCTGTCCACCCCAGCACAGGGGTGCAGCCCCAAGGCAGACCCGACACCCCCAACTGCAGAGAAGGCGCCGCGGGACCCTCACAGCCAGACTGTGGGAGCAGACATCAGGTCTGTTTTGCAGGCAACGGAAGAGACTTGGAGAAATCGACCCTTGGCAAGGGCCACTGCCCAAGTAAATGGCAGAGTTGGGGTCCTAATGCCAGGGTCTCTGTGCCGCAGCCTGGACTGCTTCAAGCCCCTCCCCCGCTTTTCCTCCTCGGAGGAAACATTGAGCAGTGAGGGATAAATGGTGCTTTGTAGGGGGACATGTGAGCAAAGCCATCAAAAATGGAGTTATGAAGAGCAGGCCACATACTCCCAGGACGACCGGGTGCAAAAGGAATGGCTCCCAGGTCCCAGGGGGCAGCTCACTGCACTGGGAACAGGAGAACGACAGCGGGGGTGGGGGGCAGAGGCGGTCATGCCGGCACCTGGCTGTCACAGCACCCAGAGCTCCCTTACCTTTGTTCTGACACAGGAGCAGCGCGGCTGCCAGCCCTCTATTCACGATGGGCTCCTCATCCAGGATGGTGGTGGAGGCGGCGGAGAACTGGGGGGCGGCACACAGTGCGTGGGCCACGTGGACTCTTCTCTCCACTTACCCACCAGTCACCCCCCCACGCATACGACTGTGGTCCTCCCCACGCTACAGCCCTGCGCGCCCAGGCGCCTCACTTAGCCCTCGTGATAAGCCTGGGGGACCGAGGCTCTGCAACGCTGAGTAACCTGCCTCCGGCCCCAGCCTCGAACCCCACCAGGTTGTGTGGCCCCTGCCCTTCCACCCTCCCAGCTCCCTCCGCGCCTCCCCCTCCTCACGTCCTGATGCTGCTTCTCCTCATCCAGGTTGACTGTGCTCCAGCCGATGTTCTCTTCCCCATCAGACTCGGAGCCACCGTTGGCCGAGCGGTCCTCGTCCCGTTCGAAGTCCTGAGGACAGATCGGCATCAGCCCAGGCCCTCCCTGAGGACCACCAGAGCCGACCCTGCTGCCCACTCCCCATCCCCAGCACCGAGCAGAGCACGTCAGTGGTGGTGGTGGGGCTGCCTGAACACCCACCATGAGCTCCTCCTGCTCCTCCCGGTTGCCAGCCAGCCCGTAGGTGGGGATCTCCCCCAGGGTGCGACAGAATTCCGACGTGGCGTTGAACACGATGGTCCCCTTCCGCTCTGGGTCCTCCTCCTCCTCCCAGCCCCGCTGGCGGGACTCCAGCTTCTTCACAATCTCCACCACCTGGAGGAGGGAGCAGCTGTGGGCAAACCCAGAAGGTTCTGGGGCGGTGCCATGGAGACCCAGGAGCCCAAGCTCCTCCCTGGGAGCAGCAAGGCGGGCCATCCCCACTGCCCACAGCGACCTGATGGCCTCCGCGTCCCCTTGGCCCTAGTCCGCTCTCCGCTCCGCACCTACACCAATCTCACCGGCCTGAGTCACTCCTGCCTCCGCTCCAAAGCCATCAACGGCTCCCTACTGCCCTTTCAATCAATGTCCGAAATCCTACATGGCCCTCGTGACCAGGCCCCTGCCGACCCTTTCCCAAAGCCCCTCAACTCACCACCTCAGCCTCACACACCTTCTTCCAGGGCCCGGAGCACTCCAGGGCCTCTCTTGTCACTTCCTCGCCACCCACCTCTTCTAGAGCCCCTTCCCTGATGCCTTAGGCCGCTGAAGTACCCTCTGGAACTTCCATTCGCTTCCAGCACTGAAGGCCCCAGCCACCCACACTGCCGGCCTTCCCTCTTGTCACAGATGCCTGGCCCTGCTCCTACCTCAGGCCACCCTCCGATCTGCCATCACTGAGACCCCTCAAAACTCTGCCCCTGACATTATGCCCCTGACTGCACCCACTCTGCCCCCTCTATTCCGCCACCACCATCAGCACACAAGGATTATCTGGGACTCTCCTCTGAAAATCATCCTCACCCCGCAACCCCACTGCTTTGCCCTCGAAAGCAACCTCCTCAGAGAAGTTTCTAGTCACCAGATGCACTTCTGCACCCCTTCCCTTCCACTTTTATTACATTTATTTTTTAATGAACCTCATCATAAACCTAAAAGGGCTCTATCTAACAATGCATTTTTCTTTTAAAATAATAATGACCAAATGAACACCGAGGCACCCATCACCCGAGCTGAGAAACAATAATGCCCTTCAGGCCCCCATATCTGTAGTCATAATTCACTGGCCTTCTTCACAGTTTCACCACATCAGGACCTACCCACAAACAGTGCGCACTTTAAACATTATGCAATTTGAATTGTATAATTCTTCTATGATTTGCACATGCCCTGACTGGGAATTGAACTAGTAAACCTTTCGGTTCACAGGCCGGGGCTCAATCCACTGAGCCACACCAGCCAGGACTGATTTGCTTTTTGAGAATGACTTGCTACCTACTGTGCTAATGAAGCACCTTGATTTGCTTTTTAAAGAAATATTTTAAAAGTTAATCTTGAAATGAGTGGCTCTAGTTCATTAGCTTTTCAGCACAAGATCACCTTCTGCAATGAGCACAGACCCCAACCTAGGTATTTTGTGCACTGAGGACGGACATTTTCGGTTACCACATATGATGCAGCTGCAAGCCTGTTTCCTATCGCGTGGGCAAGTGTCTCTCTGGCACACGTTCAGAAGGGGCAGATGGGGCCAGAGGTTCCACACGCTTTCACTCTAAAAGGATGAGCTGATGTCTCCCCTACCTGATTAGACTCACAAGCCCATGAAAAATGAAGAATTCTGGCAGCTCCACATCCTCACACTAGATTTTGTCGGACTTTGATATTTTTGACAAATGGTGTGGGCGTGGCCTTGTGCGTCACCCCTTTGGCTCCCTCTCCTCGGTCGCGAATGAAGCTGCACCTCACTGGCTGTTTTAGCAGCCATTTGTCCTTCCACTTCCGTGAACTACCTACTCGCATGTTCTGCCTGTTTCTGTTTTGTTGACTTCTGCTCTTTATGCACTTCGACGCCAGCCCACTGGTGGTTATGCATGTGGGCAAATGTCTCCTCTTTCTGGCCTTTTTACAGTCTTCATGATGCCTTTTAATGAAAACTGTGGTTCTTAATTTCTAAGTAGAAATGTTTTCTTCTTTATGGTTTATATTTTACATTTTTATCTTTAAAAATGTTTCTCTTGAAATAATCCAATCACAAGAAGACAAATACCCTATGGCTCCCCTTACAGGAGGCCCTAAGGAGTCAAATTCATAGACAGAAAGCGGAGTGGTGGTTGCCGGGCTGGGGGAGGGGACGGGGAGTTGTGCTGGATGCCAGCTGAGCTTCAGTTTCACAAGATGCAAACAGTCACGGGGATGCATAGCGGTGTTTGCACGACAATGTGAATGTGCTTAATGCCACTTAAAAGTAAGATGACAAATTTTGTTATGTGTATTTTTAACACAAAAAAAGGGAAACATCTTTTCCTACCATAAAGTCATAAACATAATTCCCTGTATTTTCTGAAATACCGTTTTTACTTTTGGCATCTTCCTCTACGTTGTAAATGAACTTTGGTGGGGCGTCAGGCACATCGTTCAGTCCTGCCGAGCCCCCAGCCACCTGTGCCCACAGCCGGCCTCGGGGGTCCCTACCTTCTCGCCGCTGTCTCGCAGCTGCTGGAGCTGCTGCAGCTGCCGCAACCGGCGCCCCTTCTCCAGCTGCTTCTGCAGCTCCAGCTCCGCCTCATCCTCCTCCAGCACCTCCGGGGACCCAGGTGGCAGTCCTCCACCCTCCTCTGGTGGAAACACAGGAGATGCCCGCTCAGGTCACCTTCTGGGACCCCAGGCTCCTTTCTCTGCCCCCAGGGGACCCTCAGCTGGCAGGGCCTCACCCTCGTCACTGATGTCCATGTTCTCCACTCGAGTGTCATCCGACTGCGGGGGCTGAGGCACAGGCTCCTTCTCCTCCTCCTCCGGGGCCTCCTCGTCTCCCTCTGGCACTCGGCGCCGACCCCGGCCCCGCAGTCTGGGGGAAGGAGACCTCTCCAGTGAGCATCGGCCCCCAGGCCAGCCCACCCCCACACCCCACCCCTGTGTCCAAGCTCACCTGGAACCAAAGTCCCCATCTTGAGTTTGGTCCCCAAGAGGCAGCAAGTCATCGGCCCGCACTATCACCTCCTTCTCCTTTTTGCGGATCTTCTTCACCCTCCGTTTGGTCTTTTTAAAGGTCACCTGAGGGGAGGAGAGGAGAGACATGAAGGGGGAGCAGGGAGACGGGCAGCCACAAGACCGCTGGGATGAGCGCTTCTCACACAGAAAAAAGACATGAGGTGCGTGTGTCGTCCCAGCAGCAAGATGAGGGAAACCGAGTCACAGCGCAGAAGTGCCTTGCCCAAGGTCTCGGAATCTCGGAGGTGCGGTCCCAGAGTCCTGCTCTTGGTCCCTCAGCCATGAAACCTACTGAGCCAGCTGCTCTACCTCTGTGTTCGCACAGTGATCCCAAATGCAAAGCCCACATACAGCTCTAAACTTACCGCTTACCAGGTTATCACTAGCCCTGGCAACAGCCCGCAAGAGGTGGCTCCTACCACCCCCATTTCAGACAGCGCGCCGCAGGCTCATAGCTAAATGGCTCACCCAAGGCTCGGGCCGGTGATGTGGCAGAGCCTGAACAGAAGTGCAGGCCCATCCGGCTCCCGGTGCCTGTTCTGCCTACACCCACTGCCGCCCCAGCACCTCCCCAGGGCTGCCAATCCCTACGCCTCCACCAGGACAGAGCCCCGCTGGAAGTCTAGACCTCCCTCCTTAGCCCGCTGTGATGGGAGGGAGGCACCACAGCCCCAACGACAAGTGTGGGTCGGGCCACAGGCTCACCATCTCCTCCGGCGTGAGGTACTCGGAGGCGAGCCGGGGCCCAACTGTGCTCAGGGACTGGGCTTGCAGCCGCAGCTTGGCCCGGATCTCTTCGAGCTCACGCTCCCGAAGGCCATCGGCCATGCCGCCCTGCTCCAGGCGGAAGGAGTGCAGCCGCTCGCCCTCCAGCTCCTCATCGTACTTGGACAGGACAGAGCGGGGCTTTTGCTGCAAGGCAAGATGAACAGGTTGGGACCCAGCCTGGCTCACGGAAGGCCACAGGGCCCCCAACTCGTCACAGTCCTCGCGGTTGGGTGCCCTGCCTCGACCCCCACCCTGCCCGCCTACCTGTGCCAAGTCGTCCACGCTCTCGTCCTCCGCGTAGGGCAGGTAGTCGGGTTTCTTCTTCCGCAGCTCCACGTTCTTCTCTGCCCGCTCCTTATCCACCAGGTTCACATTCACCAGCACGTCCTCCTCCTCCTGCAGCACACCTGGGGACAGGACGGAGGCAGTGACCACTCACACCTGCCCTCAACTCAGCAGTGCCCGTGCCCCCTACCAGGGGACCCCAGAGCAACCCACCTTTGTCCTTGAGGGTAAGGATCATTGTCTCCCCTTCTCTGAAGGAATCAATGGCATGCTCCACAGTGAGGCCCTGCAGGTCCCGGGCACTGTACAGGTTCTAGAAGGAAGGGGCAAGGTCCAGCCGAGTCAGGAGCCCGAGAGCCCATGCAGCCCAGGAGCCCCAGCACCAAGGACAACAGTGCCCCCCCGCAACCCCCGCCACAGCACCCTCACCTGCCGCCTCTGCCCAAACTCCTCCTCCACCAGAGAGCTAACACCAAACTCTTGGTCCATCTCCTCCAGCAGCTTGGCCTATGGAACAAGGTGGGGGAAGGGGAACCTATGACCTCAGGGCCACTTAGGATCACCAGAAGACACACAGGGAGCACAAAACGGGCAGGCCTCATAGGAAAGGCACTGAGAATCCAAAGCAGACACCACTGAGCCCAAACCCCCTGCCTTTCTGAGCCCAGCCTCGCTGCCATGGGTCAGCCTCCTGCCTCAACAGCTACTCAGGCACCAGAGGCGCTGAGAGACGTCCCCAGCTGCCCACTCCTCACCCTCTTCTCTGCCAAGTCCTTCTCCTTCTGAAGCTGCCGGCTCCTCTCAATCCATGCTGCAGTGTCATCCAGCCAGGGGTCATCCTCCCCCAGAGTCTTTACCTTCCTGAAGGGGGAAAGGTGAGCCTTTGGGAACCCGGCTCCTCCTCCCCAACTCCAGCCGCAGAGCTCTCCCCGGCAGCCTCTTCAGGCCCTTCCCTTACCCGCCCTGGCTGGGAACCCCCCTCACCCCAGCTTTTGGTTCAGGAGGCGCTTTTCTTTGGCAGCCGCCAGCTTTTCTCGTAGCTCCTCTCGTTGCCGCAAGGCCATGGGGTTGATGATATCGGCTGCCACGGGCTCCTCCTTGGTGCCCGCCTCTGGAAGGGGGGCCCAGACGTGAGGCTATGCCTGCCCATGGCTGGTGGGGAGAGGAGGGAGGCACTCACCCTGCCCCCTTCCAGCTTAGGGGGCCGGAAGGGGCCAGGAGAGGTTGGGGAAGGATCCTTCACATCCCTACTCCCACTTTATCCCCATACTCCCGTGTCATCCCACACAGCATGACGGGACCCTCCATGCCTTCCAAACCCCCACATCGTGCTTAAAAAAAAAAAAAAAAACACCCAACACCCACACAGCCCCGATCAGTTTGTGGCAACTGTGCACATCCCTCAGTCCATCTAACGCTACCTCAAGGCTGCAGTGAGGAGGCAATGCCGACTGTTCAAGCTTAAAGTACCAAGCCAAGTGCCACTATGAAAGCAAGGAGTCCTATTCCTATCAACAAGTGCACGCACAGACCACTGGCTGACACAACCTGCGCTCTAGCCCCGCCTGCCTCCACCCCCATGCCCTCCCTCACCCCATCCTCAGCCACACACTCACCCTTCTTGACGGCATTGACCTCCAAGGGTTTCAGCCCCAACTTTGCCCGGAGTTTACTGAGGACAAAATACAGAATTGTTAGGAGTGGACAAAAAAATAAAAATAAAAATAAAATGGGGCACCAAATGCATTTCTGGATAGACAGGGGGTAAAAACGGGATGGAACTGAGTGGTCTGAAGGGTCCCAAACGCAGGGCCTGACCAAGGTGGTCCGGGGCATGGGAAGGGCTCTGGCTTCTAAATCGGGGAAGACGGGCACTAGGCCCGACCTGCCCCAGGCCAGTGGAATGCCATCCTTCCCCCTGGGGCTTGCTGTCCTCTTCCAGAACTCAAACGGTTGGCTAACGTGATTTACGGGGCACTTCCAGTCCCAACCGGAACGGCTTTGTGTGTGAAGCCTCCCTAGAGCAGCCACTCCACACCTACCTGTTTCAGAAGGAAAAAGTGGAGACAAAGGAGACGGGACTTACTTGGTCTCCTCGATGCTAAGTGACGAGGCATCTCCTGAGCTAGTTTTGGAACTGGCAGCTGGAACAAGAAGAAGCATGGCTCAGGAGCCACATTCTTGGCCCCAGCTGCCACGGACGAGGGTCCCTCAGCAGTGCCAGGTCTTCCTGAGACACCAGAACACAGCAGCCTTCTCCCAGCCCAGTAACTCCTTCTAGCTGAATCCCAGTCTCTGAGAAGCCCACCTCACCTACATACCTTCCTTTCTTGACCCAGAATGCCCAGCTTTCTGCATCTCTCACTGTGTTACCTCCTCCTCTTCGTGTATTCTGTATTTTCAGGCCGCATTGCCCTCTCTGGCCTCACCCTGACTGTCAAAGTCCTAGCCAAATGCCAAGGTGGCATTCCACATCTGTCATGAAGTCCTGCTCAATTATATATCAATCGTAATGAACTGCTCTCCCCACGCTCCACAGCACGGCCAGTCATTTCTGGGTCTGTTACTCCCCACAAGCCGGGGACCCTGTTGGCAGCATGACTGTGTTCTCTGCAATTCATGTAGTCAAGCAACTCACGTGCTGGCGTCTGCTTGGTGTTGGATGTTGGGAACACAGAGATAAAGAAGCATTCAAGCTTCATCTGCCTCACAAAGACAAAGCTTCACTGAACACACAGGCAGAGGCTAGATGCCCTCACAGGGAGCTGTCCTAACCAAGCTACCACTGCATGCCCCTCCTTCCTACACCCCCACCCCACAATCGGCCTCCTCCCCGCCTTCCCTCCCATGTGGACCCCGGCTTCCAACCCCTCCATGTTCTCTCCAAGGCCACCAGCCGTCTTGTTTCTAAACCCAACGGATTCTTTCCAGCTCTGGTTTTGCCTGACTGCCTGTGGCGTGTGACGCTTTTGATCACTTCCTTCTAACAACACTCTTTTCCCACAGATTCCACGACACCAGATACAATGGTTTTCCTGCCTTTTCTGTCGTGTTTTGCTCCAGCTACCACTAAAGTATTAGCATTTCTTGGGCTCTACTCCGGACCCTGGCTTCCCACTCCCCACTCTCTCAGGGGACTTCGTTTGCCACCTAATTACCCACCTCTCCCAAACTGCTCTAACCAGCTCAAACCCTGGGTCTCTCCCACGCACATCAAATGCAACACTCTCCAAAACTGAATTCATTATCTTGCCCCCCCCCGGGGGGGCTGCTTCCCTTCCAAACTCCTCAGTTTCAGTGGATGACACGACCTCAAGCCGAAATTCCAGTCATCCTCAACTCCCTTCCCTTCCCACCCTCATTCCAGTGTGTTAGTTCCTCTCCGGAAGGGCCCCTCCAGCCCAGCCGAGTCTCTCTGCCCCACCGCTGCTGCCTTGGTGCAGACCACGCCTGGCCTCCGGTCTTGGCCGCCCTTGACCCAGTTCTCAATGCAGTGATCTTTGCAAAATATGAATATGATGCAAAATATGAATATGATCAACTCACTCCCCACTTCAAATCCAGGGCTCTCTACTACCCTCAGGACAAAGTTCAAATTTCTTAAGAGGGTCTACCGGGCTCTTCGTGTTCAGACCCCTACCTGTCTTACAGCCTCATGTCTCTACTGTGCGCCCTACGCGATATGCCCACCCAATACCACGTTTTCTCTTGCTTCTGTACACGCTGGTACCCCTTCCTTCCTTCCTTCACTCATTCATTCATTCATTCACTCTTACATTTATTGAGGGCCTGTGAAAAGCTAATTGAAGAAAACAAAGTCTCTGTCCTCAGTGCTTAGTAGAGGGAGACAACCTTTAATCCCAAATACCCTGAAGGCGGCCTTGCAGTAAGTGCTGACAAAAACAGCCTGCGGCTGCCTCCGCCTGAAGTGCTGGGCGGGCACTGCCTCCGTACCCAGGGACCCCCGGCCGCCCGCCCCGCCCCCTGCGCAGGCCCCGCCCCTCACCGGCCTCGTAGCCATCGTCGCGCTTCTCCCGCTTCACGCGTCGCTCGGAGGGCTCGGCCTGGCTGCGCTCCCGCCCGTGCGCGCTGCTGCGGGCCTCGGTCTCGCGCCGCCCGCTCCCGCGCTCGGTGCCCCGTTCCCGGCTCCGCTTCCGTCGTTCGCCACCGCCGCTGCCACCGCCTCCACTCCGGTGCTTATGTTTTTTGTGCTCACGGTGTCGCGGCGGCTGTTCGGTGGCGCCCCCGGTGCCGGCCGCTGTCGTCGTCCCCGCCGCCTCCTTCTCCCCGCGGTGCTTCTTTGACGACCCCATGGTGGTACGTCCGCCGCGAGCCCGGCCGCCACCGAGCCCCGACGACGCAAAATGGGAAAACTTCCGGGTCGCCCAGCAGCCGCTGTCGTGTTGCCGGAAACTAGAGTGGCTGTTTCCGTCGTTCGCTTCGGAGCCTGCCCCAGAGGTTCATGGGAAAGCCAGGAATGGAGCCCCAATGCTCCCTAGCAGCTGCATCTGTCTGGGTGGAGATCTTTGAGTCCGTGGTCCAGCTGCGCGTGCGCTCACCAGGTGCACGGACCGGGTTGGGACCCGGGTCCCAGAACTACGAGGACCTAGAGAGTATCTAAACCAGCGTCTGCGGAGCTGGAGGCGCCTGCCAGGCCTCCCTGCGCTTGCACAACCGAGCCCCGGGATGCTCACGGTCTCACGGACTTTTCATTGGGCAGCTCCCACCGCTCCAATGAGGTGTCCTCCTAATGGACTCCGTGGGATCATGCCGCCTTCGGGTGCTAGACGATCCAGCAAGCCCTCCTCGAGACCCGGGGCTCCACAGCCCGGCCTCTGAGTCCCTCTAACCCGCATTGTCAGCAAATGCTGCTTTCTCACGTTCTTTAGATTTTTTTTTTAAATTTACTTATTGATTTGAGAGAGAGAGAGGAACAACCAATCTGTTCCATTTAGTTATGCAGTCATTGGTTGATTCTTGTATGTGCCCTGACTATATCTAACCAGCAACCTTGGCTGTGGGGCTGAAGCTCTAACCAACTGAGCTACCTGGCCAGGGCCTGGTTGGGTTTTTTAACCTGTGCTCAGTGAACTGCTAAGGAGCTCCAGAAGAGCTGTGTGCCTGTGAACCCCTTGAAATTGGGTGCAAAATTTGGCACAACTGTGTGTGAGCCTTTCTTCCCCCACTTGAGCAGAGGGGCTATAACTTGAAGTTCCCGAAAGTTAAAAACCCACTTCACACAATCCCTCCTGATACCCCACTCCCGACCCCCAGTTGCTCCATCTGGCGGCCCCTGTGTTATGGTGTGATGTATGTGCCCCTTTAAGGGTCTGCCCCACTCCCTCAGTGGACTGGGAGTTCTCAAAGGTAGAGGCCATCCTATCCTACTCACCCTTGAATTTCTAGGATCCAGCATATGTGCTGGAGACTGGGGGGTGGGGCGCTCACAGCTGTTGGACTGTGAGGTGCCCCGCTCCTCAGCAGCAGACACGAGGCAGCGTGTGCTGGGTGCTGGCAGCTGGAACGGCCAGAGCCCTTGGGGGATGGGGGGGCAAGCATTCTGCCTCCTACTCCCCCACCACATCCTCCTCCCAACCCACAGCCTCTTCCCGCCACCACCAGAAATCCCACACTGTATTTTCCACAAAGCCTTTAATTTTCATCTAAAGGACTGGGTTCCCAGTCTGGGCTTGGGGTGGACCGCCTCTCAGGCTGGCTGCCGATGCGCTCTTTCCTTGGGGGGCTCTGAGAAGAGTACTCCGCTCTCTCCCCTGTTGACCTGTGGCTCCTTGAAGACGAGGACAAGGATAGAGGCCACTGGGCTCCGCGGCTCCCCAACCCACACCCAAGGACACCTGAGCTATAGGAGGGGAAAGGCCATTGTCATAGATGATACAGGTTCAAATCTGGCTGCTATGCTGTGGGTCCCCGAAGAAGTGACTTTCTGTCTTTGAGCCTCAGGTCCCTTCTTGTGAATTAGGCCTCATATTCTCTGCCGTGCAGCAGGGTGCTCTAAAGCATAGGGGACAGTACACGTGAGGTGACTGGCATTGAATCAGTCTGTAATGGAGGCTTGATATGTGGCCACTCAAGATGGCTGAAGGTTCCCAGATGAGCCCTGCTGCGTATTCACTCCTGTGTCCTTGGGAAAGACCCTGCCCCTCAGGTCTTGAGTTTCTTCATGGAGAAGTGTGGGGAGAACCCTGACCCCACCTTCCTCGGATGACACAGAGGACAGAGCCGGGGGCCGGACCTGCTCACTGCTAGAGTGGCAGAGTCTTCCAGGTCATGGACGGGAGATGCAGGGTGGAGAGGGAAGGCCTGAAGCTCAGATTTGGGGCTGCCCACCAAGTTCCCTCAGCCTTTCCCAGACCCAAGTCAAAGGAGGGCAGGGAGATGGCGGGAGGAGACCCGGCAGGGCCCAGAGGGCTGGTGATGGCGCCCCTTCTCCCTGCAGCGGGGGCCGGGGGTGTGGGGGCAGAGCCAGTGTCTTGGCCAGCCAGGGCCTCACCTGGGTTTCCTGGAGGTGCCCTTCGTGTGCCCCTTGCTTGCCTCAGCCAGCAACTGTTTCTCATCCAGTCCTAGTGCCGACAGCACCTGGGAGAAACGCCGGGTCACAGTGAGCCGGGCGTTGGCCTGAGGAGAAAAAGGACGGCGTCCCACTCTGCACCAGGGCCTCTGAGGACAAGGGGGGCTCTGGTTACTGAGGGGGTCCAGGGCTTCCAGATAGGCAGCAGCCTGGGGTCCCGTCTACGGGAGCCTGCTCCCGCCCTGCCGTCCGCCCACGGGGCCAGTGAGCAGCTGTGTCCCCGGGGGAGGCTGTCGTGCCCGGGCCTAGCGCTCACCTGCATGGCCTGCTGGAAGAGGTAGGGCCGCGCCTGCACCCTGTGCTGGATGCCCTGCAGCTCAGCCTGGTACTCAGCAAAGCGCGCTCGCTCCTGGCGCCTATGGGGACACGGGCATCTGGGCAGCTCACCACGGACACAAGCCATCCTCGCTGGTGAGCCACTCGTCTTCACGAAAGACTTTGTGTCCTCCCGCCCTTAACCTTTACAAAGCCATTCCATTCCTGTCCTCGCCCCGGATCCCTCCCGAAGTCACTGGGGTAGGAATTAGTGTTTGTCCCATTTTACCACAACTCCCCTGAGGCTCAGGAGGGTTGAGAGACTTGTCCAAGGTTGCACAGCTGGGATGTGAGAGACTGAGCCCTGAGCTGAAGTGTCCAGCCTGTGCGGCCAGGGCTCGCCCGTCCTCCCAGCCACCACTAAGGGAGAGGGGCCAACACTGGCTTCTGAGCAACGGGGCATCTGCTCGCACGGCCTCTCCCCTCCCCTGGTGCACGCCCCGCACCTTCTCACTCTGCGCCTGTGAGGAGGAAGCTGTGGCTCTTGGCTGTGGCTTTCGACAAAGCCCTGCGCTGAGCTCTGGGCTGCTTTCTTCTCTGCGCTAGAACAGGCACTGGACGAGCTTGCCCGCATTTGCTGTGATTCTAAGAAGCAGACAGCTTACGAAATGGGACATGGGAACTACACAATGTATTGCAAATAAAAGAACATGTCCCAGAAGATTTCCACTGGGGAAGCACAAACCCACTTACAAAATCCAGTTTATGCGTTTATCAGAAATGTGTCTGCTCTGTAAGCGGAGCCTCCTGGCAGCAGGAGGGGCCCTCTGGCCACATCACACACCGGTCGGCATCCTGAGAGGTCGTGGGGTGTGGGCAGCACCCAGAGATAGTACAGGAGGGGAGAAGAGGCTGACTTCTTGCTGTGATCTCCAGCAAGTCCCTGGGCCCTGTAAAAAGCACTGCCTGGCTGGGCCCAGACCCTTGACTATGAACCGGAGGCGAAATCTTCCTCCATTCAAGAAAAAGAGAGAGACTTGAGCCCTGGCTGTTGTGGCTCAGTAGACTGAGTGCCAGCCTGTGAAACAAGGGGTCGTCGGTTTGATTCCCAGTCTGAGCACATGCCTGGATTGTGGGCCAGGTCCCCAGTAGGAGGCACACGAGAGGCAACCACACACTGATGTTTCTCTCTCTCTCCCTCTCTTCCCCTCTCTAAAAATAAGTAAATAAAATCTTTAAAAAAATAAAAACCAGAGAAAGAGAGAGACTTGAAAACCCATGGCCAGGAACAGAAGTTACAGCCACAAGGAGTCCTCACCATTTAAGAGGGAGTTTACCGCAGTTACAGGGGTGGCGGGTTGGGAAACAGGAGTGGCCATTTAGTCTTAGTCTAACCTGTGATGTCATGTACATTGTCCTGCCTGATTCCTTATGTTATTTCTGTAATAATTTCTGTAATTTTATGTTATTTCTGTAACAGAATTAAGAGAAAGCACATGCCTGGGAGCCCTGAGTGAGAAAGGAAGCGGTGTCTGTGGGTGTCAGCTCTGTCCGCCATCGTCATCTCTGATCACAAGCAAGTCACATCACCCTCCCACCACAGGGCGACCTCTTTTGTGCCCTCCCTCTTGGGCAAGGCAGAGTCTCCACCACAGTTCAGACAGAGAAAAGTCACAGACTCTGAGGGCCAAGAGGCCCCATGGGAAATACCTGCTCCCAAGTAGAAAATAAAAGGTGTGTGTTTGAACTCATCTCACGACATCTGCCCCTTGGAGTTTGAAAACTTCCGCTTCCTGCCTTAGTAAAAAGCAACGAACTTGAAATCTGGTAAGAAGGCATCTCTCAGGATGAAAGGAGATGAGGCTTGGAAGAGGCTACCCTGGTGCATCAGCGATCATGGTGTCATTTGATTCCTCTGGCTGGGCTTTGGGGGAGGGTCCCAGTGCCTTCTATCTGAAGACCGGGTGGGCGCCAAGCCCTCCCAGGCAGCGGGGTGAGGTGGCTAACCAGCTGCCTGGGCTGGAATCCCAGCTTCGCAGTGCACTTGCTACCTTTGGTGAATTATTTAAGTTCCCGAGCCTCTGTTTCCTCACCTGTAGAATCATGGGAATGGTGATAATACCTACCTCACGGGCCAGTTATAAGCCTAAAAGAGATTTTCTTTTAAATATGCATTTTTGTTTTTTTAAATGGTCAAAATATAGGAAGAGAATGAAGCAGGTGACTCTTCACCTGCCCACAAACTGTGCCGTCTTCAGGAGTGGGATTACAGGTGCCGTTCACCTTCCACATCAACTCTTTTGGCAATGTCTGAGTTTTTATAGTAAGTATGCCTCACTCTTGAAATCAGAAGAACAAGATTTGGAAGCGATAAAGCATGTAGAACATTTAACCTGAGCGTCTGACAGCTTCAGAGATTGTTACTAGCTGGGTGACGTCAGCCCAGCCCCTTCTCCTGAGCCTCATTGGCTTTATCTGTAAAGTACAGCAAAGTGGCTGGCCTGCCGGCCTGCGCTGGAGGATGGCCGTGGAGGCTCAGCCCAGAGGGCACGTGAGGACTGGGTCTCCTGGGACCTTCTGTCTGCCCCCGCCAGGGCCCCTGCAGCCCCGCTTCCTACCTCAGCTCCTCCAGTTTGCGCTGGGTGGCCCCCGGCCCCCGACTCCCTCTGGGGGCATAGGCTGCCAGGCAGCGGGCCAACCGCTGCTGGACCCGCTGTTCCCGGGCCCGTCGCAGCTCTGCCTGCTGCTGCTCCTCCTGCTGCTGCTGCTCCCAGGCCTGCAGCAGGCTCCTTGGGCGGGGGAGGGAAGAAAAGGAATGGGAGAGGCCTGTGGGGAACAGGAGCCTCATGGAGGGTTAGGGACCAGGTAGGGGAGTATGGAGCTAGGCGAATGCGTTTTGGCTTAAGGGACAGGCAGATGGAAGAATGCATAGAAAAAAGAAACAAAATGGTGATGCGATCAGTGCATGGATGAAGGGATGGATGAATGATGCGGATGGTTGAATAGACAATGCCTGATTGACCTGCAACATTCTTCCCCCAGATCTCAGGGCCAGTTCCTTCTTATCAAGCAGGCCTTGGGTCACATGTCAGGGAAGGGGCGACTCCCTGACCAGCCCATCTACCCCTCAGGTATTGTCCAGCTCTAGCTACACCCTTCATTTATTAATTATCTTTCTGCCTAAGTAGGATGTAAGCCTCATGAGAGCAGAGTTTCTTGTCTGTCCTGATACATTCACCGCCAATGTATCTCTGGCAACTAGAACAGTGCCTGACCTAGACAGAGGCTCACTATTGGTGAATTCATGCAAAACCGAATCACAGTCAGATAGAGAGATGGACAGACAAAGGGGTAGATGCAGTTATTCAATTAGCACGTATTTATTGAGCACCTACTATATGCCAGGTCCTAGGTAGGGCACCAGAGAGGCCGTGATCAATAGGACCTGGCATCCGCCCTCAGGCTGTGCACAGGGATGGACAGACAGCCCCACACAGCCATGCAACGCGGTATGGCAAGAGCAATGGCGGAGGCAAGCACAGGAGAACTGGTGAGGCCCCTGACTTGAGAGTTGAAAGGTACATCAGAGTGAGCTGGGCAGATGGGGAGAGGGCCAGTCCCAAGAGAGGACAGAGGGAGAGCACGGGCCATTCTAGCCACTCTGACCAGCTGGCATGGGAGACAGGAGCCTCCCTACCAAGGGCCCTGGGCTTTGTCCCAAGGTCACAGGGAAGCAGGGGAGGATTTCAAGCAGGAGATGGCAGAATAAGAAGTGGGGGGTTGCTATCAGAATGCTGAATGGATTCTCACCTGCCACTTCTAACAGGTCACTGAGGCCCACTGACCCAGCCTCCAAATGGACACCCCTCTCTCCACTCCCGTGGCCACCTAGTTCAGGCCTTTATCATCCCCCACCTAGACGATGCCAACAGCTGTGCACCCGCATCCAGTCTCCACCCCCTGCTCCCACTGTCTCCTGTGCAAGCCCCGAGGATAGCTGTCAGCCAACTCTGCTGCCATTATTATTGCTTTGCCAGCGGACCTTGAGCTTCTTAGGCCTGGACCAAGTTTTTTAATCTTTATGTCCTGAGGACACATGAGTATATGCTTGATATATGTTGCATTAGTCACTTAGTAAATCATGGGTGGATAGAAGACGGGAAGAGAATGAGAAGTTGTTTATGTCGATAGACGGCTGGCTAAGCAGACAGAGAGAGAGAGGGATGGATGGATGCATCGATCAATGGTCAGAAGACTAGTGAATAGATAAATGAAGGAATGGATGAGAGGACGACTGACTAAGTGTCACATGGAGAGCTGGCTCCTTCTCTACCCTCTGCCCTTGGCTCCCGTCCTCGCCCGCCTTCCTCCTTACCTGGTGGCCTCCTGTCGTTTGTGGAACGTACGGTTAGGGAAGTTGACAAACAGGAGGGTCTCATCATCTCCCAAGGCATGGGCCTTCCTGCTGCTGTTGGAGGCCCGGACAGCAGCCGGCAAAGCCTTCCAGGGATGCTGTCGGGGGCCTATCCCCAGGGGGAGGAGTTAGGGGCCGCCCTCTCTCCTGGCCCACTGGGCAGTCCCACCCAGCCTGTGGAGCCCAGCCCAGCCCTGTCTGAGCCCAGGTCCTGGCTCCCCAACCTGTCTTCCCGCTGCGCAACTTCCTGGGGCACCCAGGCGTCGAGCCCCACACTCACCGCGGCCCGAGTCTTGCTGCAACTGCCGCTTCAGCTTTTCCAGGTCCCACGGCCCCTCTGGCTTCGGGGAGCTGCTGGCCTTCCTCCTCTGTGGCCCGTGGAAGTTGCCAAAGCTGGCGTTGCTCCCTTGGCATCGCAGCTCACCCTCCTCGGAGGCCTTCTCGCAGGAATTCCGCCCCTTCCTCCGAGCACCGGCCCTCCTTCCGTGGTGGGCCCTGTGCTCCTCCTCCTCACCCTCCTCTGTTGCCTCTGCAAACCATTTCTCCTTCGGGATCGGCCCTTTCCTGGGAAGCCGGGGCAGTTCCCAAGGGCTCAGATCCCTCTCAGTCTCCTGGGCACTGCAGGCTTCCAGCTCAGCAGCCTCCTCGGACTCCGATCCGGACCCTGACCTCTTCCCGGGTGGCTGGGGGCCACACTCACTGGGTAGCTCCGGCTCTTGGCCCTCCCCTTGGCTGGAAGGGATGGAGGTACAGCTCCAGGCCCTGAGCCGCTGACCCCTCTCCAGATTTCGCTTCTTCATCTTCCCGCATAAGCCCTGAGCCTCTAGGAGGTTGGCAGTGGACTTACGGCAGGACCTGTGCTCGGGGACTGCAGGAGTCGAGGGCAGGGCGTGCCGGCCAGGGGCGGAGGAGAAGCCAGGCTGAAGCGGAGCCCGGCCCTCTGTGGCGAAGCTCTCCCAGGCCCATTGGAAAGGGAAGGAGGGTCTCCGAGGAGAGGGAAAGAGACTAAGGAGGGAGAGGTCAGAGGGCAGAGGTCAGGGCCATGATGCCGGGCCCCCATGGGGGCCGGACACCTAGCACCCTCCTGGCCCTTCCCACAGCCGCTTACTCCTCAGCCTCAGCAGAGCCATGCCCTTCCTTGTTCCGGCCCCTGGACGTCTGGTGCTTCTTCGCCGTCCGCCCTGTGCTCCGAGGCCTCTGCTGCTGATCCTCAATTACACCGTCCCCACTCCCGAGTCTCCTCTGGGTGAAGACAGGAGAGGAGGCCTAGCTCCTAGACCTCCTCGCACCTCCGCAGGGAGCCCGCCACTTCTCCGCACCTTGGCTGGCCCTCAAGTGGACTTCTAGCTACCTCAGTTTATAATATTCAAATAGCAACGGCTCAGGACTTTCATGCGTTCACTCATCTCACCTTCCCGAGGACGCTGCGAGGTAGATACCCGCCATCACACCGCCATGCGGATGAGAACACGGAGGTTCAGAGAATTAACATCATTAGACTAAGGTCACCCAGCCAGTGAGTGGAGCCAGGACCCGGATGCGTTGAGTCTGTCCCCGGAGCCCAGATTGGTCACCATTGCACTATGTCGCCCCTGGGCCCCAGACAGCTCTACAGGGTCCTGGACTTGTCAAGCCAAAGGGGAAGAAACTCATTGTCTTTCCCACAGGGCCGCTCCTCCTGCAGCGCTCCCTAAGTCGCCCTGCCGGGAGCCTGGGGGTCATCCCCTGGCAGCGTCTCGTCTTTGCCCCATCCTCACAGGACTCCCCGCGGTCCCTTCCCTCCTCGAGCCTCCCTGACTCTCACCTGGGCCTTAGCTCCAGTCTCATGGCTTCTCAAGGGGCTCCCTCCGCCCTGGCCACCCCTGACCCCAGAGAGCCAGCCTGCCTCTTGGAAGGTTGGAAGTGGGCAGTTGGAAGTCCCCCCGCGGGGCCTCCCTCACCTGCTCAGCCTGGGGGATGTCTGACAGAAACTTGAGCAGGCCTGTGGCTGTCTCTGGAGCCTGGAGCCGGGGGTGCTGCCCTGGTCTCCCTGATGTGGTCCTGACCAACTGTTGGTGGGTGTTTAGCATATTGGTGTCCTGCCCCATCCCCCATCCCCATCTGCCAGCCTTGGAACTGTCCTCTCTACCATCTCTATGGCAACCGGTCCTCAGCCTGTCTTCAGGGCTCTGGCAAAAGGCACCCAGGACGGGCCAGCCAGGGTATGTGAGACCAACTTCCTTCCGGACGGGAGAATTCAGCGCGATGCTGAGGGCGGTCCAAGCCTGGGAGTTCCGAAACCCAGGGCGAAGTCCTGCCTCTTCAAGCCTCCGCCTTGACCTGGTGTGAGTCCCCTGTCCTTGCTTGGCCTGTATTCCCCTGTAAGACGGACCTCAAGATGCGGCCATCCGGAAGGACCCTCAGACCCTATGAAGATGGCCAGGTGGCACCTGAGACGGGCTCTCTCCCTCTGCCTGCCTCAGGGGTGGCCCCCAGCCCTGGCTGAGGCCCTGTGGGAGCCAAACTGAAGTCTCCCGAGGTCTTGTCCAAACCACTCGTCCCCCCAGGCCCTGACAGGGCGGGAGAGGCCAGGAAGCTGAATGCCACATCCAGGCGGACCAGAGTCGCAGAAAGCTCTGCGGGGGTGAGAGCGTTTAAATCTTATCTCAAACTTCTAGCGGCGCCAAAAAGCCTTGCTGTCATAAACCCTCACGGGACACCTGGTGCTGGCCAGGACCAACCCGTGGCATGGGGACATGGTGCCAACCTGAGACCCTGCAGTGGCCACTCATCGGCTCTGGGACCTTGGATAAGTCTCTTCTCTTCTCTGCCAAACTGGCCCATCCCTTGGGTTTGTTGCAAGGATTAAATGAAACCGCAAAGGCAATGCACTCAGCAAACGTCTGTGTTACTGCTGTAATAGTAACTAGCCGTTATTGGAAGGCAGTGGAACATAATGGTTAAGAGCACAAAGGAAGCGCTGGGGTTCAAATCCCAACTCCTCCCCTTGCTGCATACTTTCTCAGCGCCTCCGTTTCCTCACGAGCAACGTGGGGCTGGTGATAATTGTATCTACCTCCTAGGGCAGCGGTGAGGATTAAATCCACTCATATACACACGTACACACAGAGCATTTCCATAGCCCATAACCGCTCAGCAGGAGTTGTTAATTAGCCAACAGTGCAGCCCCAGTAAGATAGGTTATGGAAGTAAATCCAAGCAGATGCCCTAGAGGCATGTTCTTCTCAGCTGTCTGTTCCTGCGGACTCTCATCTGCTCTGACTCCATCCCAGTGACAAGTAACACCTGCAACGAGCCCAACCAACCTCTCAGCCTAAACAACACTGCAGGTGAAGAAGATCTCTTGTCACTCAAAATAGGTAAACTCAGTTCTTTCTGGTGGACTGTTATCCCATCCCCCCATCCATCTCCTTCCCTGAATGTCACTCATAGAACCCCAGGTGGAAGGCACAGGTGTTTCACTTTCAGAAAACAAGTCCCCTGCAGACCCTGACCCACATGATTTTTTTTATTTTTTTTTAACAAAACCTGGGCCACTTCCTTCCTTGGCAGAGGACAGGTCTGGGCTTCTCAGGTCAACATTTTCATAAGGCACCTTCAGACCTCTTCTCTAGCCACACTCACTCTTCAAGTGAGCTCACCCAGTCTGCTCCTTAAACCCCACCTGCGGCCTCCCAACCACCCCCAGGTTTGCATATCTCAGCGCCCACCCTTCCCACTCTGGACTCACATCCAAAGGCAGCGACCCTCATACATCTTGTGTTTTACATGCCTCTTCGCATCGGTTTTCCTCGTACTTGATTTAATCCCATGTTGTTTTGCACAGTAACGTGCTGTGCGGGTTAGTAGCCCGGGGCGACAGCCTCGGCATGCAGGAAACTAGGCCGCCTAGGTCGGGAAAAGTGCCCCCGTGGTGTTCCAACAACCAAATCGCCTAACGAAGCACTTCTTAGGACGTATCTCCATCGTTAAGCGACGCATGACCGTATATAATTCCTCAACAAAAAGGAGACCCTACTTTTTCTGCCAAATAGTATGTTTCGCTCAGCTTTCCATGTCTGTACACGCAGAGCCACCTTCACTGAGAGCTATAGTCTGACCGACATAATGTAGTAAACCCGTCCCCTGCCCTCAAACATGCACGCGGCTTCCGCCAGCTTCACTACTACAGACGTTACAACAATGACAGCCTTGTAAATGAGCCTTTGCACCTGGGATACTTCTGAGACGTATGTTCCCATAAGCAAACTTGCTGACTCGAAGCATATAGTTCTCATAATGCCCAGCCCCTTCCCCCAGATGCTCAGTCAATGCAGGTTTCCATCCATAGTGTTTACACCCTCACTTTTCTCACCTGATAGATGAAAAAGGCATGATCCCGTTGTTGCCATAACTTGCATTCCCTTCATTATTTGTGAGCTTGGTGCATTTTTCCTCTTTCTGGGCCACTCGTGCTTCCTCTGTGTTTTGCACACCTCTCTTTTGGTCCTTGGGAATGGAGAGCTAAGTTTATTGTATTCCTCATTTCACAGTGTGTGAGAATAGTCATTGGATGCAAGGCCACTCTCTTGTTTCGGTTCAGGTTTTGCCTCCTTCAGCTTTGATCCGCATCCCCATCCCACTTATATACTCCCCCTGTCAAATATCTAATGCCATGTTTGTGCATGTGCGGCTTGAGTTTATATAAACAGTAGTAGGCTATCAATCTCGTTTTTGTTCCTTACTCTTCTCTTCGAACACTGTTTTTAAAAGCTGCCTGCTGATTCTGTCGTCTAGCACTTCGTAGGTGGCCTCCGATATACTTTACCAATCCATTCTCCTGAGGATGGATGCCAAGGTCACCCCCAGCTCCTGTTTCCGCAAAGAACACTGCAGTCAACACCCTCGAACGTGCCTCTTTGTACATCTGCATGAGACTTTTTAAAAAAGATTTTGTTTATTTATTTTTAGAGAGAGGGGAAGGGAGAGAGAAAGAGAGGGAGATAAACATCCCCATGAGAGAGACACATTGCTTGGTTGCCTTTCACATGCAACCTGACTGGGGACTGAACCCACAACCCAGGCATGTGACCTGACTGGGAATCAAGCCTGCGACCCTTTGGTTTGCAGGCTGGAACTCAATCCACTGGGCCACATCAGCCAGGGCAGATCTGTAAATGTTTTGAATAGGGGTTTGCATTTTGGATGTCCAAAGTCCTTTCCCCACCCCTAGGAGGGCATTCTATAATTTTTTTCTATGAGATTATGCTGTGGCATCTGTGTTCATAGGGAGATGCTTTGTACTTTCCTTTTCTGTCACTGTCCTTATCTGGTCTGAGTCACATGAAGAACTGAGCAGCTTTCTCTCATTCTCCGTCTCCTGGAACAATTTGTACAAGGTAAGGACCATCTGTTCCTCAAAAGCCTGGGGGCGCATCCCTGTAAAAGAGTCCCCGTGGGGGCTCTTTCACACTGGAGTCTTAGGTTATCATTTTATTTACTGGTATTGATAGGTTAAAGGGTTTTTTTATATTTTTCTGCCAATTTTGGCATTTCATATTTTTCTGGGAAGGCATTCACTTTGATTGTTTGTATATTTACTAACATACAATTATTTGTTATATTCTTTGATATTTTGATATTTTAAACTGTTGTGGGAGCTCTGGGGTCAGATCATGTGGTTCCCAGAGGCCAGGGAAAGGACTCTGGATTTGTCATCGTAAGCATGATGGAAAGTGTGACAGGATATGGTCAGTTGCAACTAGATTGATACAAATGGGAAAGGAAGCTCCAAACTTAGTTGCAGCTGGCCAAGATCCAAATTTTAAAGAAAATAGAAAGAAATCATTTGTCGCTCTTGAAATCCCTGGACCACCTCAAGGGTATAAAGATGGTATAAAGGGATGGAGGGTGGATTTGAAAGTGGAGCGTTGCGATGAGGTTAATTTGGAAAGAGCTGATGTCATACTGAGTTCCAGCACAGTCCCCTGGGGAGGGGATGGGCTGGGAGGCTGCCTTCTAATCCCAAATTAGGAAGAAGTGCTTCGAGGAGGGGGCCATGTGGGCTTCCTGAAGTCTTGGTGAGCGGTCCATGGGACCTCCAGAAAAGGCTGCAGAGCCACACTGGGAACGGCTCCCTCCTCGGCAGGTCAGCAGGTGGTCTTCTTGCCCAGGGGGCTTGTTATCTGGTGGTGCAGTGGCGGGGGGTGGGGGGTCCCAACAGTGTGGGTCTGTGTGTGCCAGTCCAAAGAAAACCAGAACCAGCAAAGAGGGGGGCCCTGCCTGCTTCCCCGGAGTTGCAGTCAAGGTGGTGGCAGTAAAGGAGCCATAATAGCTCCCACGGGCGAGAGCCTGCCTTAAACCGATACCACCCAGAAAGCAAGATGCCCTCTTGCCCAGGATGGAGGAAGAAGTTTGCAGCCACTTCCCATCTGCTGACTTCCCTCCTTGTCTGCAGGGGCCCAAACGGCTGGGGAAGTAGAGAGTCTGTTGCGTTGAGGTCAGAGATTTAGCCGCTGCCCAGAACTGGGCGTCCTAATAGAACCTGCCTGACGACTTCAAGTAACCGCTGCACTGTGAGGACACATGGCACAGAAAGTCATGACTGCATTTAGGGGATGGAGAAGGAGGTTCCCTTGTGAATTTTAGAGGGACTTTGGGAGACAAAAATAATCTTTTATTATATCCCACCAATCTGGTTTGGCCAAAGCGGCCATCACAGTGGAGGGTTTTGAGAAGGGCAGTGATATGAGCTGATTCGTGTTTTTAAAAGACCCCTCTCACCCTCGCTGGTGTGGCTCCGTGGATTGAATATCAGCTTGCAAGCCGTAAGACTGTTGGTTCGATTCCCGGTCAGGGCTCATGCCTGGGCTGCAGGCCAGGTCCCCAGTTGTAGGCCTGTGAGAGGCAACCAATTGATGTTTCTCTCCCTCTCCTTCTCTCTTCCTTCCCCTCTCTCTGAAAATAAATAAAATCTTTAAATACCCCTCTGGCTGCTGCATAGAGATTAAACTGATTAAAGTGGAGGACTGGGGTGGAAAGAGGGACTGTCATCCAGGAGAGGGTCTGTAGGACTTGAGCCAGGTGAGGCAAAGAGAGGGGAAAAGAAGAGGGGCCCGGAGACTGAACCTGGGCCTGCCACCGGTCAAGGTCGGTGGGGGAGAAGGGAGCTAAGGGGGGGAGGGCTGCCAGCCAAGGGCAGAAAATGTTTCAAAGAGGGGGGAGTGACCAACTGTGACAAGAGCTACTGAGAAGTCAAGGCAAGGTCGCCAGTTAACTAAATTGGGCCCCTTCCTTGTTCCCTAAACCCATATTCCAAGGATGGGACATGGGAGGCTCATTGCAGACTCTGGCTGTGGCAGTGCGGTGGGGCCGTCCCCCTCTCCCCCGATCACTCGGCACCCAGAGCCCCATCTGAAACATCCCCTTTGGAGCTAAAAGGAAAAGTTTAGGAAAAATTTAGCTAAAGTCCAGGAAACATTTTCTTTCCCCTGGGGAAGGGTAGACTGTGTCTTCTCTGGAGGTGGGGACAGGGAGCTAAGTTACTATGTCTCCCTTATTTTTGCTTTTGCTGCCAGGAAGCTCAGAGCCAAATTTGTAACATTCAGCTAATAGAGCACCTTATAGACCTTTATGGGCCACAGATTTATATATTCAATATTTATGTTCTGATTTTCATTTTCTCATCTTAATTATATTTTTAAGTATTTTTTATTGATGATGTTATTACAATTGTCCCGTTTTTCTCTCTCCTTATTCCGCTATGCCCTGAAGTCTCCTCACACCAGCATCCCCCCTTAGTTCGTGTCCATGGGTCGTACATATAAGTTCTTTGGCTTCTGCATTTCCTATATTATTCTTAACCTCCCCCTGTCTAGTTTGTGCCTACCATTTATGCTTCTGATTCCCTGTACCTTTTCCCCCATTCCCACACTCCCCCTTCCTGCTGATAACCCTCCATGTGATCTCCATTTCTGTGATTCCGTTCCTGTTCTAGTTGTTCACTTAGTTTGTTTTTGTTTTTGTGGGTTTTTTTTAGGTTCCATTGTTGATAGTTGTGAGTTTGTTGTTATTTTACTGTTCATAGTTTTGATCTTCTTTTTCTTAGCTAAGCCCCTTTAACATTTCATATAATAAGGGCTTGGTGATGATGACCTCCTTTAATTTTTCTTAGAAATCAGCTGATAGTCTTATGGGAACACCTTTGTAGGTAACTGTCTCCTTTTCTCTTGCTGTTAAGATTCTCTCCTTATCTTTAATCTTGGGTAATGTAATGATGATGTGCCTTGGTGTGTGCTTCCTTGGGTCCAACTTCTTTGGGACTCTCTGAGCTTCCTGGACTTCCTGGAAATCTATTTTCTTTGCCAGATTGGGGAAGTTCTCCTTCATTATTTTTTCAAATAAGTTTTCAATTTCTTGCTCTTCCTCTTCTCCTTCTGGCACCCCTATGATTTGGATGTTGAAGCATTTAAAGTTGTCCCAGAAGTTCCTCATCAGGTTCCTATGAGAAGTAGCCTCTCCTCATTTTTTTGAATTCTTGTTTCTTCATTCTGTTCTGGCTGAATGTTTATTTCTTCCTTCTTCTCCAAATCATTGATTTGAGTCCCAGTTTCCTTCCCTTCACTGTTGGTTCCCTGTACATTTTTCTTTATTTCACTTTGCATGGCCTTTACTTTTTCCTCTATTTTGTGACCATATTCAGCCATTTCTGTGAGCATCCTGATTACCAGTGTTTTGAACTCTGCATCTGATAGGTTGGCTATCTCTTCATTGCTTAGTTGTTTTTTCATTTGGGCCATATTTCTTTGTCTCAGTGCCCTTGTTAGGCTGTAAGGGGCGGAACCTCAGGTATTCACCAGGGCGGGGCAACCCACTTCAATACGTACTTTTGGCGCTGTGTGTGTGGGAGGGGTCAGAGAGGGAACAGTGCCACTTGCTCAGCTCTCACCTGCTTTCAGTTGCTTTCCCCACTACCCACAAGCAAATTGGGACCTTCTGCTGCTGATTCCCAGGTGGGTGGGTTTGTGTACGTTCTAGGACCCTCTGGGTCTCTCCAACGAACTCTCCTGTGAGGCTGGCAGTTTCTCCTGCCACTGCAACCCCCACAGGTTTTAACAGCCGGGGTTTTGAGGCTTCCTTTTTCCACACTGGAACCCTGGGTTGCATGGTCCCTCTCGCTCCCCAGTTGTTCCTCCTGGTTTATCTATACACAAATGTGGGACCGCCCAGTCCGCCAGTCGCTGCCCTGCCTGTCCCGGTCCACCAGCCACCGCCTTCCACGTGTCCTCTCCGCCCCAGCTGCCTGTCTCCGTCCCTCCTACCAGTCTGGATGAACGTTTTTTCTTTAACTCCTTGGTTGTTGGACTTCCATACAGTTCAATTTCCTGGCAGTTCTGGTTGTTTTTGTTTTTAAATTTGCTCTTGTCCTTCTTTTGGTTGTGTGAGGAAGCAAAGTGTATCTACCTACACCTCCATCTTGGCCGGAATTGTCTTAATTATATTTTCATATTCTCAAGTCTCCATTTCTATTTTTATTTTACGTTCCTTGTTCTCATTGGGAGCAACCTCCATGCATTGAGAAGGAGGGATGCATGCAAATTAATCCCACTCGTCCAACAAATACATGAAAATGCCTTGTACGAGTCAGGTCCCTTTGGTTTGCAATTGACAGAACTAAATTAAGCCAAAAATGATAAAAATAAGTGACTGGCTTACTTTACTAAGTCATAAAAATGTCAGGGATGTGGCTGACCTCATTCTTGCCAGGGTGGAGGAACTTGAGTCCTTTTGCCTCTGTGTGTGTGTGTGTGTGTGTGTGTGTGTGTGTGTGCGCGCCTTCCTCTTCCTCACTCTGTCTCTGTTTCTCTCTGTCCAGTTCATTCTGTCTGATGGGGATGTTGGCTGCAGGCAGTGCCAGGGTGCTGTCCTTGGACCTCTGCCACCAGAGTGGAGAGAGGGCTCTTCCCACACAGGGTAGAAAAGCCCCAGGGAAGGACCCTGACATGTTCTGCTTTGAGTGTCATGGCCATCTCTGGGCCATTCACAGGGACCTGGCAGGGAAGGGACTTTGACAGCAGTCCTGGTGGTACCACCTGGTTGGAGTAGGGGGAGCAGTTCTCTGAAGATGGAGATGTGCCCTGAGAGGGCCTGAAGCAAGAGGGGCGGGGCAGACAAAACTGCACACCGCATCCCACCCTGCGCCAGGCCCTGAGAGCCACCCTGGAGATGCGACACGAATAAGAGAAGCCCCCCTTCCCTGGGGATGGGCACAGTCCAGTGGGGGCGGGGGCAGCGGGGGTGAGGCGTGCACCCACAACTATAATCCAAATCGGAGCGTGGGAAGAACCTTGCAAAGGGGACAAAGGACTTGGGGAGTTCCGAGGACTGAGACAAATATCTGATTCTGGCCATGAGGAAGTCCCGTGGACTGAAATGATCCTTTTACCACGGATAATTAAGAAACTGGACAAAGTATAAGAAACAATCGCTTCCCGTGTTAGAAAACTGGTAGCACAGGACCGGGATCCTTGAGAGAAGGAAAGCAAATGAGGTGACCCCCACCTTTGCCAGCCAGGCCATCTCCACCTGCCGTCTGCCTAGAGGTAATACAACTGCCTCCCCGCAGTGCGGGGCAGGCAGCCAGCTGGGCTCCGGCAGCCTGACGGAGTTAAGGAGACGGGGACCAGAGTCTGAAGAGGCAAAGGGCGGTTAGAATTTGTGGGGTAGAATGTCCAAGAGAGGAACCTGCACAGAGAAAGAGCTCCAAGCGCTGTAGAGACGTTGCCCTGAGCGTCACAGGCACAGGGTGGAGCCCCCCAGCCCGGAAATGTCTGTAAGGAGATTGTCTCCAGTCAGAGCAGAGAAGTCTCGCTGCATACACAGAAAATTCAGTAGGGAACCTGGCAAGGCCATGCCTTAGAAGTGCACTCGAAGCAGCCCTGAATAAAGGCTACTCTAGACCCAAGATGAAAAAAGCTTGAGATGAATCTTGACATGATCAAACTAACCCATACATAACAATTAAATTGCCAGAAAAAGTCCAACACTCTTTAAAGGAATTTAACAAAATCCAGATCAATAATGTAACATTCACAATGTTTGGCATCCAATAAGAAATTAATATACATATGAAGAAGGAAAAAAATGCAATTAAGAACCAGGAGACAATACGTCAGAAAAAACAAACCCAGAAGATGGAAATGCTCTCCAAATTGATTCAACTCAAACCCTGTCAAAATCGCAGCTGCTTTTTCCAGGACTTGACAAGCTGATCCTAAATGTATATGGAAAGTCACGGGACCCAGAATAGACAAACAATCTTGAAAAAGAACTAAGTTGGAAGATTCACATTTCCCAATTACAAAACTTAGTATAAAGCTACTATAATCAAGACAGTGTGGTACTAGCATTAGGATAGACATATACATCAATGGCATAGACTTCAGAGTCCAGAAATGAGAACTCTTACATTTATGGTCTATTAGTTTTATTTATTTAGTTTAGTTTATTGATGAGAGAGAGAGAGAGAGGAACAGTACTTTTCTGCTCCACTTATTTGTGCATTCATTGTTTGATTCTTCGATGTCTTGTATGTGCCTTGACGGGAAATCAAACCCGCAACCTTCACACATCAAGACCTTGCTCTAACCAACTGAGCTACCCTGCCAGGGCCTACGGTCAACTGATCTTAGACAGGGCGCCAAAACCATTCAATGGGAAAAGGAAGAGCCTTTTCAAAAGATGATGCTGGAACGACTGGGTTTCCATATGTAAAAGAATGAAGTTTGGACCCTTACCTCATACTATATACAAATATTAACTCAAAATGAATCACAGATTTAAAGGTAAGAGCTAAAACTCAGGAAAAAATAGGACTGACTTTAGATTTGGCAATGGTTTATTAGATATGACACCAAAAGCACTGATGACAAAAGAAAAAATAGGTAAGATTTCATCAAAATTAAAAACTTTTATGTTTCCGTCCTGCCCAGGAGAAAGGCTCAGCGGTGGGGCCCTGGAGGCGGGGCAGCCAATGAGCAGTCTGGTGGAATAATTCAAGCAATAAATGATGGAACGATTGTTGACAGAACAGCGTCATTTGCGGGAGGTTTCGGAGAAAGGCCTAGCTCAGAGTCATTGTAGGGCTTCTCTCAGCTGTCTTTCTCCACCCTGACTGCACATGAGAGCCACCTGGGAGGCCTTTGAACGTACCAATGCCCAGGCCTCCCAGCCAGTTGGATCAGAATCTGCGAGATGGGCCCAGGGTGTCAGTCACCTTTGACGCTCCCCAGTGATTCTAAGGTGTGGCCCACGTGAGAACCCCTGCCCTCACCAAAGACCAAGTACAGAGGGCCGGGGACTAGGTTCCTTCGCAGACAAACGCCAAGGCCTAGAACTGAGCCTGGCACAAAACAGGTGATCAACAGATCTCTGTAAATAGCAGGTAATCCTTACAACATTCCCATTACCCTGCCCATTTATAGTAAGGAAACTGAGGCACAGGGAGGTCGGGGTATCTCTCAAAGTGCCAGGCTGATGGGGGGTGGTGCTAGAAATAAAATAAAAGAAGTGTCGCCCCACAGCCCGCACTCTAACCGGGCACCCTACTCCCTTGAGTGTGGCAGCGAGACGGATTCCCCAGGGGACCAGGCCAAATGAGTGATGAAGAAGGGCCTTCTGGGGAGAAATGGAAGGCCCAGGCCCCTACCCTGTCACCCGCACCTCCACTTCCAAGCTGACGGGCCTCCTGCAGCAGCAGAGGTGAGGACTCCAGACAAAGGTGATAGGCGGGGGCAGAAAACCCACAAGACAGAAACAAAACTCTGAAGACCTTAGGGGAAGGGGAAAGTGAAAGGAGCCCTGCCACCAGCGCAGGGGCTGGGAAAGAATCTGCGGCTGGAAACAAGGGCAGCATCCCCGCCACCACACAGAGGAGCAAGGAAGCGGGGTGGGCGGGGACATGCAAATGACAGAGCCTCTGGCCTCTTCGCGCTCCTACGCGGCCGCACGCTTCGCCCGTTTTCTTTTCCTTCATAGCGCTTACTGCCCCGGACATGAGGTGTGTGTGTGTTTGTTAGCAGCCGGCCTCTCGCCAACAAGAACAGAAGCCCTGCAGGACCTCTCTGTTTCTTCCTCTCTTCGGTGCTCCTCTCCCCAGAGTCCAGAACAGAGCCGGGCACAGAGTAGGTGTTCAGGAAACATTTGTTGGGTGAGCGAATCAAGAAAACACACGTGACCCTAGGCACACTGCAGGGCCGCTGTTTATCTGTCCCGTCTAGACACCGTCTAGGGGATAGACTGGTTCAGCCCATTCTAAAAGACAATTGGCAAAATTTCCTGTTTTTTTCTTCGAACATGGGGCACGTAGACTTGAGCAGTCCCTGGTCCTTGGCGTGGGGCACTCCATGCATCACCAGGGTCCCCCCAAACCTCCCTTTAATATGGACTGTCTCCTTCAGCCCGTCCCCAATCCTATTCCTGCTGCTTCCCCAGCCCCCACTCTTGTGCGTTTCACACATGTCCTTCCAATCTGCTTCCCACCCGTGTCAGTAACGGGGGCACCATGGATTGGGTGCTTCCTGGGTGCCGGGCACTGTGCCGAGCCCTTTGTGTTCTCTCTCATTTAATCATCACCTGTCCCTGAAGGAGGTACTGCTATTGTTCCCACTGTACAGATGAGGAAGCCGAGCGCGGGGAGCTGCAGGCATTTGCTCAAGGCCCCAGAAAGTGACAGAAATATACCTCATTCTTGCGTCAGTCTGCTTTTCCTTTGCACCGACGCTGCTGCGCTGCGGCTCTTGTTCTGTCTTTTTCTATTTTTCACTCAACACTGGGCATTTGAGCCTTGCCCACACTTCTGTCTGCCACACATTCCCCAGCAACAGACACCTCCAGCCTCAACCCTTCGCCATCTCGAACCACGCCTAAGACTGTGTATTTGTGAGGTTTTACCAAGGAGCGGAACTGCCAGGGGGCACTTAGCGGCTAAACTGCCCTTTCAAACATCCCTGCTGGTTTACATTCCCACCCCAAACACCAGGCTCCCATTCCCCGAACTCCCCCCCAGCCATCGGTTTTATCTGACTTCCTATTCTTGCCAACCTGATGCCCGTCTTGTTGGATCTTGTTTTTCCCTCGGCAGCACTGATTACTGCGGCGGGTGCAGAAGTCTTATTTGAACACGTGCGTGCACACAGAACAGGAAGGACATGACTTCACAATAAAGATAGCTCACTCTGATGATGGAAGGTCAGCATCACACAGCCCCTGGCCCCCCGCCTCCCGCCGCCAGCTACAAGGAGCCCGCCAGGACAGTCCAGAGCCACCTGCCACTCTCACCGAAAGCTGTGCCCTAGGAGAGGAGCGACCAGGCCCCTGTGACCCAGGTGCCATTCCTCTGCCACAGAGCTCATAGCCCAGAAGAGTGGGAACTTGGTCCCATCCATGTCCTGGAGCCAAGCATACGGTACCTGAGAAGGGATGGGAGTGGGGAGCCCTGGAGAGGGGAGTTTGACTAGGAGCTCCCCACCTCCCCGCCCCCCCTGCGCACGCACGCGCGCACACACACACACACTGGACTCCCAACCTCCCAGACCTGTGTAGCAGCCCCTGCCGGCCTCTGAGCCAGTGAGCAAATTGAGACCATGCTCTCGCTTTCAGCCTCGATCTCCCCATTTGTAAAATGGGGTGGTGACACCTCTGCTAGAGAAGGGTCTCAGCTTGCCCTGCCCGGGAACCCCGAGGGGCTCTACCGATAGCCCCAGCTGACGAGTGGGGAAGGCGTAGCCTGGAGAGGGGAAGAGGTGAGCCCTCGCAGGGCCCACAGCGGGGGCCCATCTCACACCTCCAGGCCAGCGGATGGCAGGCAAGGTCACTCCACCCCTCAGCTCTCCTGCCCGCGCCTCCTTCCCGGGGCAGCGGCACCTGGGGCAAGTGTCGGGGAGGAGTTCCTCCTACAGACACCATCACCTTCTTCCCTCCCGCGGAGCTTCTGGGGCCCTGAGGGGCTGCCAGTGACACGGGACACCCCTCAGCCAAGGCAGGCTGAGGAGAGGGCTGGTGGCTTCCGAGTGGGGCCCCTGGTGGTGCTGAGGAAGTGGGAATCGGGAGCGCAGAGGGAAACCCGACAGTCTGCCCACCGAGAGCAGTGTGGCCCGCCCATTTTCCCTTAACGGGCCCTTCTACTTAAACCTCACCTTATCAGTCTCCCCTGCACCTGCTGTAGAACGGCTGGGGCCACTCCTCCTGCCTGGGCTCCCCACTCCTCATTACGCTCTACTCTCCCCACAGCAGGTATCACCCTATTTAATTTCTCTGTTGTCTCTCTCTTCCCATCAGAAACAAGCCCCAAGAACATTTTGTTCCCATAATCGCCACTACCTAGAAGGGTCTGCTGTGCAGTAGGGTCTCAGCAGGTAAATACAAATTTTATGAGGATATCATAAAAGTGCACATGTCTGAAGTGTGCGGCTTAATATATTTTTATATCAAACCACCACTCAGTTCAAAGTACAGAACATTTCCAGAAGGCTCCCCCGTGCCGCCTCCCAGTCTACCCCCACCCCCTGCAGTAACCATTATACTGACTTCCACCACCTCGAGCCAGTTTCCCTGTCCCTGAACTTCATGTCATCAAACGCTATCGTACCGTGTACTCGGATGTTTGGATTCTTCTGCTCAGCATAACACCCATAGGATTCACCCATGACGTCGTGTGTAAGGCCGGTCCGCTCTTCATTGCTGTTCTGTTTTACTACAGTCCACCCCTGACTTATCCATGCTCTTGTTGACGGACATTTGGCATGTTTCAATTTGGGGACTATGAACGTTCTTGTATGTGTTTTGTGTTGCGGTGGCCATGCGCCCAGCAGTGGGGCTGCTGTGTCACTGGGAAGTGCATGTCGACAGGCTCAATGGGAAACTGTTTCCTAAGGTGGGGCACCAACTGACATGCGCACCAGCAGTGTGGGTTTGGGAGTTGCTACCTCCTCTCCAGCACTTGGTGATGTGGGACTTCTTAGTTCCTGCTTTCCGGCAGGTGATGGGGCATCTCATTTCCCTGCTGAGTGATGGCGCCGGGTGCTCAATAAACGTCTGCTGGCTGAATCCGTGGATGGCCTGTGGAGGGAGGCTCTCCACTTGGCAGGGAAGGTGGGCTAATACCCCTCACATTGAAGGTCAAGGTCCTAGACTCCCACACTGGCCTCAGAAACTGCCCCATTTCACACACCGGCCACACACCCTCGGGCGCAGGTGAGGCTGGCTGAGGCATTCAGATATGACTTGGCCTGAGGCTCAAGGCTCTTCAATGGATAGAGAATAAAGAAAGAAATTCACCTGTTCCCAGGTGGAGCTCTGCAGATGGGGTTTCACAGGCTGCCCCCATGCAGTGCCCAGTGGGGCCCACAGGGCAGGGCCATCATTCCCGACCCCCAGGAGGCATCCTGAGGTCAGGCCGAACCTGCAGCACTCTCTGTCTGGGGCCCTGTCCTCTGACCAGGAGGCTGCGCACCCCCGCACTTGGCCAAGGCCGAGTTAGGCCCTTCCCAACAGCCTGTGAGGCCCTGCAGCAGAAACTGGCTGGTCAGTCAGCCAGGTTGGCTAGACCACCTTTCCTAGCCTCCCCTGGATAGAACCTAATAATGGGTCCAGTGTGGCCACTTCTGGTCCTGTCCCAGAGAAATCTCTGTAGGCTCTGAGTTTTCCCTTCCGCGGTTGCGCTGGAAGTCACGGGTGGAGGATGATGAGGCCCCGAGATGGAAGGAGCCTGGGCCTTCAAGTCCCTCTTGAAGAAGCACCACCCACTGATCAGACAAATCCCATTATGAACCTTCCATGAGCATGAAATAAACTTCCATGGTATTTGAGTCTAGATATTTTGAGTTTGTTACATCAGCCCTTGGCCCTAACAGGTATAACTAGTATGTACAGTATATGTAACTAACACAGGTGATAACTAGACCCATTTTACAGATGAGAAGACTGAACACAGAGAAGCTATAGAACTTGAGGTTAATAAGCGAAGAAGGCAGGATTTGAACCTGGGGCCTGGTTCTAAAGGCGCCAGTCACAGGCACTCTGCCAAGGCTGAGCCAACGGGCCGAGAAGCGGAGGGCTCCCGGCCATCCCACCCCAGCTGACGCGGCCTTGAGACCTTTGCCTGGAGAAGGGTGCCCCCTGCGCCCTGGCCTCCTCGCCTCCCAGTCGTCACCCAGCCCTATCATCCCGAACCCTCTCTGTTCAGAATCTCTCCTGTTAGACAGACCCCAGCGACAGGTTTACAGGGTGTCTTCGTCCCCCCGCCCACCATTCATCACAGCCTCTTGGCGCGCTCTCCACTATGTGGGTCTAGGCGCCGATCACAGCCGAAGGGAACCACTTCCCATTCTTGGTCCCTGTCAGCCAGAGCTCTTCCAGTTTTCAGGGACAGAAACTCAGCTGACTTTAAGGGGGGGTGGTGGAATGTTTATTGGCTCACGTGACCAAGAAGCCTAAGGTCTACAGGCTTCAGGCAGGTGGTCAGATGTCACCAGACATCGTCACTCTGAGCCTCCTGGTACTACTGTGCTGGCTTTGTTCTCAATCAGGATCACCCCTCAAGGTCAGAAGCAGCTTCCAGCAGCACCTGGCCTACGTTCTGCCAGCTTTGGTACCCCAATATGGTCACCATCACCCTCACCTGGACCCTTGAGAGGGTTTCCTGCTGTCCCCCAAGCCACCGGGAAGCCAGTGATCATGTCAAAACCCTTCCCCATTCCCAGCTGGTGTAGCTCAGTGGATTGAGTGTCGGCCTGCAAACCAAAGGGTCGCTGGTTCGATTCCCCAGTCAGGGCACATGCCTGGGTTGCAGGCCAAGTCCCAAGTACAGGGCGCACAAGAGGCAACTGCACACTGATGTTTCTCTCCCTTTCTCCCTCCCTTCCCCTCTGTCAAACAAAAACAAAACCCTTCCCCAATGGTCCCACCTAAAATCCTAGTGGTCATGACCCAACTACACCACTCACTGTGGCCAGAGCATGGGTGGTACTATGACTGGCTAGGCTGGTGCCATGTTCCCATCCCTGAACCCTGCGGAGCAGGGCCTGCTATACACACCACAGGTTGAGTAGAGAAGAGACGGTTCCCCAAAAGAAAGCACAGGCAGCCCTGGCCGGTGTGGCTCAGTGGATTGAGTGCCAGATGGAGAACCAAGGGGTCGCCGGTTCGATTCCCAGTCAGGGCACATGCCTGGGATGCAGCCAGGGTCCCCGGTGGGTGGGGAGGGGGCGTGTGAAAGACAACCATGCACTGATGTTTCTCTCCTTCTTTCTCCTTCCCTTCCCCTCTCTAAAAATAAATACAATCTTAAAGAAAAAAGAAAGCAAGCACGGGCAGCGTGCTCAGAGGGCAAGCAGAAGAGAGGCAGCCGGGGTTCCCACGCCAGCAGCCTATTTCACGGCAGACGAGACTCAGCACCACAGTCCTGCCACCTAAGCCACACTCTCCCTCGTCAGGCTGGGGCCGCCCCGGACACCCCCCACCTCACTCTGTCACTTCTCCCCCACCCTGACCCTTCGCTGCTCCACCACTCCAGGCTTGCCTTTCTGTCATCCTAAAAACAGAAAGAAAACCTCCCTTCCTCCCCGCTCCGGGCCACTGCTCTCACCTCTGTCACAGCCCAGAGCAGTGTCGCTGCTGCTCACCTCAGTTTCTCATGTCCAGCTCTCCCCACCTCCTCGCCAACCACCGAGCCACCGAGCCACCGAGCTCTGGCGAAGCTTCCCTAAATTAGCCTGCAAGGTGCCCTGGCCTCTCCCTCCTCCCAACATCCCTGGGTGGGCACCACCAGTGGCTCCTGGGGGGCCCTGGGTCTAGTTGCTCTTCGGTCTCCTTTGGTGGACTGCCCCTCTCTCTGCAGAGCGAGGCCCCCCCTCTGGGCCCCTGTGTCCAAGGACCTACTCCCCACCTCTCCTCAGCAGCCTCCCAGGCACCCCAGATTCCTCAGGGCCAAACTTGGTCTCCTCAGGCCTAACTCTGCTCTTCCTCCCGTGTCCCCAGCTAGAAAAGGCCCCTGCCCAAGTTGCCGCAGAAAGAAACCTGAGCCCTCGAGGGTTCCCGCCCTCTCAGCCACATCCAGTCAGCCACCAGTGCCCCTGAGCCATTGCCAACACGGATGTCAGTCCGTCCACACATCCGTCCACGGCTCCCCAGGCCTCCTGCCCAGCCTCACCGAGCCACTGCTCCCTGAAAGCACAGCTGCCCGTGGACGCCGCAGCTCTGGGGCCTGCTCAGAAGCGGGTGCAGCCTGGGCGACTGTGTCACTGCTCTGCACAGCACCAGGCGGCCCTCGAGGCCCTCCACAGTCTCACCCACCTCTGCTCCCCCCACCTCTGCCCCCACCCCTCATGGCGCCAGGTGAAGTACTATGTTCCTATTACTCGTCCTGTCCATCTTGTGCAGTAGCCCACAGTGGGCAGAATGGTCTCCATCTGAGAGATAAGAAGAGGCCGCTCAGAGAAGGGTAGGAACATGCCCAGGGTCACTCAACAGGATACAAGTTGTCCCCCAGCACAACCAGCACCTGTTGGCTCAGGTCCTGTACCGCGCGGCCCACCTTCCTTCCATCAGTACCCCCAGCCTGTCCCTGGCAGACCCATGGCCTCCAGCCCCTCCCTTTACTCAGCTGCTGCCGACCCACCACTGCTCAGTGTGGGGAAGTCAGGTGGATGGATGGGAAGGTGGCCAGCCACAAAGCCCTGGACAGAGGCTGGGACAGACACTGATATTCTCTTTTATTTATTTTTTTAATAAATTTAAGAACAGCTCTCCTCCCCCCAGAACAACTAAAATCAACTAAAAGGGGGCATGGCCTGGGGGGCAGAGGGCGCTAGGAGTCATAGTCCTCTTCGTCCTCTGCGTCAGGCGCTGAGGGGCCCGGGGGCGCTGGGGGCAGAGGCAGAGTCGAGGTGAAGGGCAAGAAAGGTGTTGGGGGGCTGCAGGGCGGAAAGCAGGAGGGGAAGGTCAGGTCGCTCTCCAGTGCCCACCGAGCCCCACCCCACCCTCCACACAGGTAGCATGGAGCCCACCGCCCTCTGTGCCAAATAGAGGCCAAGCCCAGGCCCCACAGCCCCTGCCCAGGCCCCATAAACCGCCCTCCGCAGGGAGGAGGGGACCTTCTGAGAGCAGTCTCTTGTCTTTCAGGCCTCCTCAGTTCCTTCCTTCCCATTCCCCAAATCTGCCACAATCAGCAGAAGCAAGTGGCCAGGGAGGTCAGAGGAACAGGTCCGCTCGCCCCCTCCTGCGGCCACTGAGCTGCTTACCTCTGAAAATGGGCAGGGGGGTGGCTGGATGGGGGTGGGGCCTGTGGTGTCTCCTCTTCCCCATCAGTGTCAGTGTCGTCAGACTCATCCTGCGAGCAAAGCAGGGGTCAGAGATGACAAGAAAGGCATGGGCCCATCACTGGAAAGCCTAGAGCCCTGGAGTGGCAGGGACAGGAGGTCGCCCTCCACAGCCCCCACTTACAAACAGAGAAACTGACGTAAAACAGAGGTCACGGGTGAGGATGGGATCAGGCCCCCAGCCAGCCTGGAGGGGCAGGACAGAGATCTGGGGGCCTCACTCACCTCCTGCTCTGAATCCGTCCCCGACAGCTTCTTGTCTTTGCCTTTGCTTCCCATCCCACCATTCTTCCTGCTGCTGCCGCCTGGCTTCCGGCCCCTTTGGGAAGGTACAGTCCATCTCCCTGCTCCTTCACCACCCCCAGCCACCTCCAACCCTTTCGGCCTTGGCCGTCTGCACCTGGACACTTGGCCCTGGCTCCCCACCTGCGGGCACCCTTGTCCCCGTCCATGTGGTTGTCTTCCCCATCCCCCTGCATGTCAGGTACGGATGCTACCAGGTCCTTTAAGAAGTCAAACTGCTGCTCCAGCTCAATGCACTGCTTCCTGAAAGAGGTGGGGAGGGGATGGCATTTGGCAGGGCCCAGATATCTGGGCTCTCAGCAATGGGCAGCGGGAAGCTCTGGATGTCAGAAGAACGGAGCCTGGAAAACCTCCACCCCCATCTCCACCATCAGACCTGGCTTCTTTGCGTAAGGCCCAACCCCTTCTCTCCAAGTTCAAACCCACCAGCCTCTAAGGCCTTGCTGGTCTCCCAGTAGCCTCCCACCTGCAGCCTCCCGGCCCTGGGGCCCGACTAGGGCACAGCCGCTCTTAAGGGTGTGAACTTCTGGGGCAGAGCCCCACAGGGCCCTTTCATCTCCACGGCCACTTACAGGTGGGATGTGGTCATGGTCTTGGCGTTTCGGGACTGGGTCACCTGGCAGGCCTTCTTCAAAAGCGACTCCAGGAAGAGCTCCAGCGCCCGGGCTTAGGGGCGTCAAGGAGAACGGAGGAGCGGGGCCCCAGCCCGCACCGGGCAACGCCGGGCTGCCGCCCTCCCCCACCGCCCTCCGCCCGGCCAGCCCCTGACAGGATACAGATGATGACAGGCACAGCCGCCGCCACCTTTCCAATCTCTTCGTCCGTCTGCATAATCTTCTTGATCCGCGCCTGGGGAGGAAGCAGAGAGCTCAGACCCCGTCGTCTCTGTCCCAGCAGGGCTGGGGAAGAGAGGGGGTATCCCGGGAGAAAGTGGGCGGGGGGCACCGATGCGGGGAGGGCAGGGAAGGGGGCGGGGCGTCTGGGCCCCCGAACGCTGCGATGCGCCCGCCCCCCAGCAGGGCCTGGGCTTCAGCTTCCCGGGAGCCGGGCCCTCTCCTCACGGCCCTGACCACGTGCTCACCGGCGGGAACCGCGCGTTGTACTTCTTCTTCTTGCTCGGCATCTCCGGGACTCTCTCGCCGCGACGGGCCCAGCACCGCCGCCCGCAGCCTCCGGGCCCCGGGGCCTGCTCGCCGCCTGCCCGCCGAGGTTCCCCCGGGTCCTGGTGCCGCCCGCTCCGCCCCCGCCGCTCCCCACGGGGTCCTAGCACCGCCGGTAGGGACGCCGCTCGCAGGGCCCGAGTGCCCTCCCTCGGAGCCTCGCGGGCGGTGCGCGTCAGCCCGTGACAGCACCGACACTCCTGCCGGTTCCCCGGGCCAGAAGAGCGAACGTTAGCCCCGCCCCCCGCAGGCCCGCCCCTCCACGGGTCCCTCTGGCCCCACCCCTGAGGTCAGCCCCGCCCCGCCGGCCCCGCCTCTTCCCCGGCAGGCCCCGCCCCGCGGCGCGGGGGCCCCGGCCGGGTGGCCCCGCCCCGTGCTGCTCTTGTCTATAAAGTTGTTGTTGAGGCGGCGGGGCGCTAAGATGGCGGCGGCGGCGGCGGCCGTAGCGGGGGTGGGGCGCGGCGGCGGTGGCGCGGAGCCCCGGCAGGAGCGGAGCCGGGCTCGGAGCTGGGCCGGTGCCGAGCGCAGCGAAGGCCGAAGGTGACGGCAGGGCGGCGGGAGGGGACAGGACCGGGCGGGGGCCAGGCTCGGGCCGGGGGCGCTAATGGGCGGAGGCGCGGCCCTCCCGTAGGCTCTAAGAAGCCCGAGTTCGAGCCGGAGCACTGCCCCACTGGCCTCGGACATTGCCCCCTCTGGGCCTCCGTGTCCTCATTTTTAAGTGGGCCGAGTAGAGCCCGCCCGGGAGGCCCGGCCCTGCAGGGCCTGCCTCGGTGCTGCGCGAACGAGGGCTCCTTGGCCTCCCTGCATTAAATGCCAGCGTTCGGGATGCCTGCCAGTCATTGGCAGGGCCAGGCGGGGTAGCCGGGCCAACTGCTTCCACACTTGAATGAACGTTTCTGCCCTGTCGCTCACTGTAGGTGTGACCTTGGGTAAGAGCCTTCTCTGCGAGCTTCATTTTTCTCTAAGTCAGGGAGAGGAGAAATAACATTATTGTCAACAGCCTTATGAGTCAGGAACAGTTTTCCGTTGTAAATGTGAGGAAACTGAGGCACAGGGACATTCAGCCTTGCCGAAAGCCACACAGTTCAGTTTAGTGCCTGGCACCCACTGGGGCCCAGCAAGCTGCAGATCTGTTTTGAACCTAATTCGGTTCCCTCATAGCAGGATAGAGCCAGGTGAGGAGCTGGAGGAGGAGGACTCTCCAGGCGGCCGCGAGGATGGCTTCACTGCCGAGCACCTGGCCGCGGAGGCCATGGCAGCTGACATGGACCCCTGGTTGGTGTTTGATGCCCGCACCACACCTGCCTCCGAGCTGGATGCCTGGTTGGCCAAGTACCCACCATCCCAAGTTACCCGCTATGGGGACCCCAGCTCACCCAACTCTGAGCCGGTGGGCTGGATTGCAGCATATGGGCAGGGCTACATCCCCAACTCCGGCGATGTGCAGGGCCTGCAGGCAGCCTGGGAGGCTCTGCAGACCAGCGGGCGGCCCATCACGCCGGCTACTCTGCGCCAGCTGGCCATCACCCACCACGTGCTCTCCGGCAAGTGGCTGATGCACCTGGCACCTGGCTTTAAGCTGGACCATGCCTGGGCTGGCATTGCTCGGGCTGTGGTCGAGGGCCGGCTTCAGGTGGCCAAGGTGAGCCCGCGGGCCAAGGAGGGTGGGCGCCAGGTCATCTGTGTTTACACGGATGACTTCACGGACCGCTTGGGTGTGCTGGAGGCAGACGCAGCCATCCGTGCAGCAGGCATCAAGTGCTTGCTCACCTACAAGCCTGATGTCTACACCTATCTGGGCATCTACCGGGCCAACCGTTGGCACCTCTGCCCCACTCTCTATGAGAGCCGTTTTCAGCTAGGGGGCAGTGCTCGTGGCTCCCGTGTGCTGGACCGCGCCAACAATGTGGAACTGACCTAGTAGGGCCACGTGTGGAAGACCACCCTCAGTGCCCTTGCTGGGGATGGATTCTCCTGTCTTCCTCTTCCCTGTCCCAACGAGGCCAAGTCCCCCAGCTTTGAGGACTAGGTCACTCTGGAACTGCCTGCATCTTCAATCCCCTTGAACTTCTGTCCTCTGTTCAGGGCTGACTCAAGTCCCCATCACCTGGAGGCTCTGGCTCTCTGAGGGCTGGACCCTCAGCCTCTCTTTGCTGCTGCTCCCCTCTGGCATCCAGGACCTCAGTCTGGGTACAGACACCCAGGAGGAGAACCTTCCTTGGCCACCCTCATCCTTGGGTGTACCTTCCCCTCCCGCATCCCTCCGCCTTCTCTTTCTCCCTCACAAGAGAGAACTTAGTGCTTCCAGTCCCTGCCCTTGGAGCCTTCACAGTCCAGGGTGCAGAAGCCCTGCAGGCCTGAGCATGCCATTTTTTTTGGATGGGGCAGTGATTGTACCCACTCAGCCCCTGGCAAAGAAAGGGGATGCCAGGGCCATGGACATGGGGTTGCCTGTCCCTGTCACCTCACAGCCTGCACCACCTTCTTCCTTCACTACCTTGTCTTGTGCCTGCTCTTGGCATTTCAATAAAACCCAGCTTGGGTCTGTGTCTCGAGTGTTTTTTAAAGTACCGTGTTGGTGGTTACCTGCTTTGGTTGCTGGAGAGAGGCAAGGCTAGGAAAGACAGCCCCTCCGCCTTGACTAGGTCGTCCTAACTGCCACCAGTAAGAAGATACACCTTGCCGCCGAGGCTGGGAACCTCTGAGAGTCTCTGCAAAGCTAGCCCTGCTTCCCCTCGGTCCCAAGGACCCGAGTAAGTTTCTGTGATTCCCCGTGAATCCAGGGACTTGACCCAGCAAAGTCCAAGGGGCCCCTACTAGCCCATGGGGTGTATTTGTTACACCTGTTAGAGCAAGGTACCCTCTCGGTCCTGGCAGCTCTAGGTCAGAGCCCGTGGTCTGGTGAACAGAGGATAGATGGGCTGGACACGCTTGTGCCATAGACAGCCTGCACAGTCAGAAGTGGCCCTGGAAGCTGTCCTGTTTATCCTCACTTCACCACCACCCTGTCACAGGGGCCACTGGACAATTTGCAAAGCACTTCCACGTGCATTATTTAATTCTCACAATCTGTTTAAAGGAGATGTGGCACCTTTCTGTTGTCAAGGAAACTGAAGCCAGGAGGGAAAGAGAGTCCCCCCAGGCCGTGCATGAGCAAGGACTTGGACCAGGCTCCCTGCCGCCTCAGGCAGAACGTGGTCCCTGGCCTCCCGCACACTAGCAGCTCTTCACAACCCCCCAGGCACACTCATTCCCCTGATCCGCTGGCCATCCCGCTGAGGCTGTTGTAGCCTTAGAGCCTGCCTCTGCGCCCTCCCAACCCCCTGCCCTTGGCCTTGGTTGGAGGCCAGGTGGTCTGGCAGGAAGCCCCTTGGGACGCTGCTGCTCTCGTGCGGGAGCTGACTCAGCCTCCAGCAGCCTCACCGAATTGGAATTTGGAGCAGGGGAGCGGAGATGCCACTGGGCTGACTGGGTGGAAGTGGGTGAGTCATGAGATGCTGGCTTGGCCCCCTCCCCAGCTTCCTCCCCACCCTCAGCTTCCCCAGGCCGAGTTCCCCCCGCAGGCCAGCCCTGGGAAGTCCCCAGAGCTGGGTGGTCTCCAAACTGGACTGTGGTGCCCCGCCTCTCTCAGACCGTCAGTGCTTTGCCCTTGAACAAAGTGGGCCAAGGCTTCTGAGCATCCTGGCCAGGTCCTCGAGGGTCCCACAAAGATGCCCAAGTGGTGTCAACAACACCTGGCTTTCTTTCTGTAACTGAGCTGTTCACACACTCATCCCTTCTCCATCCTCACGGCCCTGCTTTAGCCCATCCCTTCCTCTTCCAAATCCTTGCGGCTTGTCTCTGGCCCCTTCCCCTCCCACTTCCTCCTCTGCCCCCCCGCCCCCAGCCAACTCTTCCGCAGAGCTACCCTCTCCTACTCAAAGCCCTTCTGTGACTCCCCGGCTTATAATATAGAGTCCACTCTCCCGAGCAAGCCATGACTTACCCCCTACCACCAACTGCCCCAGCTTCCTTCAAGTGCCCCTTTATGCCCATGGCCATGCCCACCCCACTGGAGCCAACTGGCACTTCCTTCAGTCCCTGGCACACAGCCCTGAGCCTCCGGCTGTTCCTTCTGCTGGAACACCTGTCGTGCAGCAAGGATGGGGAGGTTGTTTATGTTATCACTTGGCTGATGTCTGCTCGCCCCTAAGCCATATGCCCAGAATGTGGCCTCGGTGAAGGCAGGACCAGTGTCTACATCTCAGCCTTATCCCCAGAGCCTAGCGCAGTACTCAGCTAGAGCAACCTCTCCACGAATTATGAATGAATGAATGCGCGTACAGCTCGAACCCAGTCCCTGCCAGTCCCTCCCACCCCGTCTCTCCACTCTCTGCTTCCCCCTTCCTGTTCCAGGATCGTGAGCTGCTTGCACACACTTGCCTTTCTCACTTTAGCGCCTTTGCTGATGCCGTCGCTTCTGCTGCCTCCTGCCTTCCTGGCTGACGCCACTTCTCAGACCCACCACCTACCGGCTCCCTTTCTCAAAGGTTTCTCCTCCCCCATCCACCCGCACCCCAGGCTGTCATAACACCCACCCACCTGTGCCTCTCATCTGTGTGTCTGGAGCCCCTCAAGGACAGCAACTGCGCTTTATCCCTCAGGGTGGCCTCAGTGTCCAGCATAGGGACTCGGCCTAGCAAAAGTACCAGATCAACATGATTGAATACATACGTGATGGAATGAAAGTTACTCCTGTCTCTGGGCCTGTTTCTTCATTCTACTCATAACAAGAACCGGACACTAAGGGCTAAGTGTTTATGTGCATTATCTCATCGAAGCCCCACCTGGATCTGCTGTTATTGCCATTTTGCAGAAGAGAAAACTGAGGCCCAGAGATGTTCAGTCATTGGTTCAAAGTTACAAAGCCGTAAGTAGCAGAGCATTGATGCGTTGTTGAGCCCCCACTATAAGAATGTGCTTTGGGGGCTGCGAAGATAAACAAGACCCAGCAAAGACTTAGGACCTGATTTGCAAAACATATACGCTGGGTCCTCAGAAGTACCTCGGAGAGAGGTGGGGCCCAGACTTAAAATTCCCATTTTGCTGGTGGCAAAGATGAGGCCCAGAGGATACAGTGACTACCTGGCTGGGCAGGAAAGACCTCGCAGGCCTACTGTGGGGACCGCTCCCCTGACAGGACAAGGACCCCCCAAGCCTATCTCCTCAAGCTGACAACATTCTTCCCTGTTTAGCTGGGCCCTTCCCACATGGGAGTAAGCAAGCAGCCCGGTCCGGGGTGGGCTAGGCTGGGTAAATTTGGACAAGCCCCTGTGCCCTGTCCCCTTTGATAAAACCACAGGAAGGATGACTGAAGTCAGAGAGGGGAGACACCCCCACACGCCACCGTCTCTCACTCACGTTCACTGCGAACCCCCAAGCCCCAGAGAGGAGGTCCACGAGGGGCTAACCAGCGAGTATGGGGAACTCTGTCTAGCTCCCGATCCCAGCTGGGACGCTGAATCAGGGAGAACAAGAAACAGCTGAATGGGGAGAACGCTTCAGCCAGAGCTTTGGCAAGGTTTTGGGGATTTTCCCAGCAGGGCAATTGTGCCCCACTCCTGCCTGCTGGGAGGGGCCCTGGCAGGGACGGAGGCTTGGGTCACACAGCTGATTCATCGGAGGAGGGAAACTCCCCACTTCTCTGACATGCATCCCCCAGACACTGACAGACAGTGAGGGGTAACCTGAGGGCACGTGCCTCAGAAACCCATCAAACCCATCTTTCCTTGACGACTGGCTTCCCAGCAGGGCATGAAAATGCACCAGGCTGGACAGAGGGACAGAGCTGGAAAGGGTGGCAGGGCATAGGGCGGCAGTTTCCGTGAGGACTGGACAAGGGGTACCTCTGGCACCCTCCCCACGCCTGGTTTTTAATTTTATTCATTTATTTTTAGAGAGAGGGGAAGGGATGGAGAAAGAGGGAGAGAAACAGGGATGTGCAAGAGATATGACACATCGATCGGTTGCCTCTCGCACGCCCCCAACTGGGGACCTGGCCCCACAAGCCAGGCATGTGCCCTGACTGGGAATTGAACCAGTGACCTTTCCGTTCGCAGGCCGGAACTCAATCCACCGAGCCACATCAGCCAGGGCCCCCCACACCCATTTTTTCAGATGAGAAAACTGAGGCTTAGTAAGAGCAAATGTGCACACAGACCTCCTCTGGCCCAGGCACTGCTCTAAGTACTTTGTTCTCATTTTGGTCCTCACAGCCTTCCTATTACCGAGAAGGAAACTGCAACGGAGAGTCCCTTGGCCATGGTCAAGGCTAGAAATGCTCCAGCGGCCTCCCAAACTCCCAAGAGCACTTATACACACCCCTGTGACAGGGAGCTGCGTCCCTGGTCCCTGAGCAGCTCCGGCTCCTGGGACGCTAGAAGACAGACGGGCCACCCCCTGGGCCCTGGCTCCTCCCAGGCTAAAGGGAGAAAGCCAACTCCTGAGCAGTGGGGGTGGGGGGCTGGCGGAGGGGGGGTCGGCGCGGGAACCAGCTGAACCCGCAGAGGCCAGGAGAGGGCAGTGAAGCATTCCCGCCAAAATTTTCCTCGCTAGGGCTCTGACTCCTTTCCAAACCACAGGCCTTTCCTCCCTGAGGAATCAAGTCGAGGAGGCAAGGAGTCAGAACCTCCCTTTCCTGTCTGCCACTCCCCTCCCCGACACCACACACACTCAGGCATGCACACCCAGGCCCCAGGTGGACTCGTGAGCCCTGTAGGAACTTGCTGGATGTTGGAGGGGAACTGAGGTTCCACGAGGGATGGCCAAGGGCCCCACTCGGGCAAACTCTGCGCCATCTGGCTCCCACTCACAGGCTGCATGACTCACCCCCGCGCCCCCCATGACTCAGTTTACACGGGTGCCTGGAGGTCCTCCCAGTGAGGGTGGGGCAGTTTACTGGCCCAGCCCAGGCCCATCAGCCTTTCATCGTGGATGAGTATTTCATCCCTCTCCTGGCCCAGAGCAGGAGCTGGCACCCTGGAGTCTGGGGGTGGGGGAAAGCCCCAGGTCTGGGAGGTTAGGAAGAGCCCAAGAACTGGGTGACAGGCCCTGACTACCCTAGGTCCAGGCCTGCAGGAAACAGAAGCTGCTTCGAGAACCCTGAAGGCCAGGCTGAGTAGCAGGGCCATCCTAGGCACAGACAGAAGAACTCTTGATGCCCTCCGTTCAAAGGAAATGGTCTACATGGCACAAAACGTAGCAACAAGAAAATTCTCACTAACATTTATGCGCTTCTTACTGTACCAGTCCCGTGCTGGGCGACCCCTGTGCCTCAGCTCATTGACGCCCCACCGTCCTGAAAGCGGGCACAGTCATTATCACACCCTTTTTACAAATGAAGAGACAGGGGCACAGAGAAGTTAGAGGAATGGGCCAGGTCACACAGCCAGGATGTGGTTGAGCTGGGACTCCAAGCCGAGCCATCTAACTCTAGACTTGGTGACATTGTCCCCTACTGCATCCAGAGCTGTGGTGTTTGGAGAAGGGGTGAGGGGCCCAAGATCCCACCTGCCCCTCTCCCTGTAGATCACCACCGAAACCTCTGGTTTTAAGGATCACAGCGTGTAAACCACTAATCTGCAAGAAGGGGAAACTGAGGCTCCCAGAGGGAAAGGGACTGACCTGAGACCAAGTAGCAAATCAGAGGTGGGCCGGGACTGGGCCATGCCTGGTGCTCCCGCAGCTAGTCCAGCAGAGGAGGCCGGAGAGGGGCGGCAACTGCAGGGCAGGAGGGGGAGATGCAGCCCAGCTCCCTTCCCTCTCTGGAGCCTCGGAGTCCTCACCTGCCTCAAAGGGACAGCACTGCCATTACAGCAGGGTGGCGAGGGGCTCAAAGGACAGCAGAGGGACATGCGTGGTTGCTTGGCTGGCATCTAGGGGGTGGGGAGAGTAATAACCAGGCCCTGGAGGCATCAGCTCAGCCCCCTCTCATCATCCCCTTCCTTCGCCAAACCCCCACCAGGTGGCTCCCTCGGACCCTACTCCTCCGCAGACAGCAGCCTCATTAAACTGTGCAGAGAGGGCTCCCTGTTCAAACACCACTCAGCACTTCCCTTGTCCCCCAGCCCACGTCGAGAAACTCAGCCTGCCATTCAAGGACCCTGCTGAGGCCTCATTCAGCCCACCAGTGCAGCTCAGGGCTCCAACGCACGTTCCACTGTATGTCCCTGGCCTGCAGGGACACTCAGGCCTCTACTCCCCTCACCCCTGGCCTCCGCGCCCGCTGACTCCGATTCTGGGAATGTCCCCCCACCTCAAATACTCCTGTGCCAGGAAACCTGTTCTCCCAACCCCACCCCCACCCCCACCCCAGTGGAAGAATCATTTTTCCCCAATGCTGCAAAGAGGCTTGACAGAACTTTCCGGGGGATGGAAATATTCTGTATCTTCATTGGAATGTGCTGACCTGGGGGTATACAATAGTCAAACACAAGCCAGTACGTTTAAAAGGTGTGAATTTTGCCCTGACTGTTGCTCAGCGGGTTGGGCTTCCTCTTGTAGACTGAAAAGTCGCAGGTTTGATTCCCAGTCAGGGCACAGGCCTGGGTTGTGAGCCAGGTTCCCTGGTTGGGAGCGCGAGAGGCAACTGATGGATGCTTCTCTCATCACACATCAGTGTTTCTCTCCCTCTCTTTCTCCCTTCCTTCCCCTCTAAAACATAAAATCTTTTTTAAAAATAATAAACAAATAAAAGGTGTGAATTTTATTGAATGTAAAATATATCTCAACAAAGTAATGGGGTTTTGGGGTTGTTTTGTTTTGCTTTGTTTTGTTTTTTAATGGGGCAGACTGCCCTGGTTGGGTGGCTCAGCTGATTAGAGCATTGTCCCATCCACCAAAAAGGTTCTGGGTTCAATTCCCAGTCAGGGCACATACCTAGGTTCAGGTTCGATAAGTCAGGGCACATACAGGAGGCAAACAATTGATGTTTCTCTTTCACACTGATGTTTCTCTCCCTCTCTCTCTCTCTCTCTCTCTCTCAGTAAGCATATCCTCGGGTAAGGATTTAAATACTAATAATAAATAAATAAAATAGGGCAGACCTACATGTAGCCAGTGGAAGGATTGCCAAAGTATAAGAAAACAAAGAAGCAAGGAGCAAAGCAGGATGCAGAGGAGGTTGCCCTCTGGGCAAGAAGATACTCGCAGCACTGGGTATAACGGAGCGGGAGGCTTTTCACTGTCCACCCTCGTATGGCTTCAGGGTTGCAAGACATAGAAGTGGATTAGAATTGGAAAAGAAATGCAATGCCATATTTTTAAAAATAAGGCAAAATAAAAAATAAAAATCAAGTTTTACAATAATTTCTTTTTTTTTAATATTTTATTTATTTATTTTTAGAGACAGGAAAAGGGAACGAGAACGAGAGGGAGGGAAACATCAGTGTGCAAGAGATACAACAATTGGTTGCCTCTCACACACCCGCAACTGGGCCGCTGGCCTGTAACCCAGGCACATGACCTGACTGCGAATACGAACCTGTGACCTTTTGGTTCACAGGCTGGTGCTCAGTCCACTGAGCTACACCAGCCAGGGCAGGCTTTAAGATAATTTCTTCTCTTCCATGCTATATACGTAGTCTCCCCAAAATGTAAAATCTTCAAAAATTATTCTAAGCAGTTTAAAAAAATAAAGTAATATCCTGCATGGGTGCTATGGGACTGTGAAGGCTTTAACTTAGGCAGCGACCTGTGGACGGCCCCCGAGAGAGTGGTGGGGAAAATGAGACCTGCGGGATGAGAGAGAGTCGGCTAGGTGAGGGGGTGGGGGAGGACTTCCTGGGCAGGGGAACGGCCTTTGCACAGGTGAGAAACTCAGTCTAGCAGGGGGCCTGGAGCAGAGAGGGTAGCTGGGTGCTGGGGAGGGAGGAGGCTGGGCAGGCGGCCCCCCGGGCTGGAAGGGCCTGGAATGTTGTATTAAGAATTCTGACCCCTTTTGAGAAGCAGAACTAACAGGGCGGTGAGGAGCCGGGGCTCTGGAGACTGACTGCTTGGGTTCAAATCCTGACTGTGTGGCTTTCAGCAAGTTGCTTAATTTCTCTGTGCCTCCATTCTTTAATCTGTAAAATGGGTGTAATATCATTATCTGTCTCTACAGGGTTGTTGTGAGGATTCATAAATTACTTTGAAGCATGTCTAGTTCATAAGAGCTCAATGAGTATAAACCACTAGTGTTACCCTCAAGGCCCGCTAAGTTCCCCCAATCAACATGCAACCTGAAAGAAAACAGGGCATGTCAAGCATCCCCATCCCACCCTTTCCCAGGCCTCAGGCCCTCCTGTGTAGCCATGCAAAAGGTGCCACAGCTTGGAAAGGTCCAAGTCTGAGGGTGAAATGCTCGGGATTTTAAAAGATTCTTCTGTGAACAATGTCAGGATTTTATTTTATTTTATTCATTGGTTTTAGACAGAGGAAGGGAGAGAGAGAAACTTGGATTTGTTGTTGCATTTATCTGTGCATTCATTGGTTGATTCTTGTATGTGTCCTGACTGGAAGATCGATCCTGTATCGGGATAACACTCTAACCAACTGAACTACCCTGCCAGGGCAACGTTGTCAGGATTTTAAATATCCCTCAGGATGCTGGATGAGCAATGGAGAGGGGAGAGCTGCGTTGGAGGCTGTGTAGAGCACCCAAAAGAGAAAGGATAGGGCCAGAGCTAAGTGAGAAAAGTATCTGTCGAAGTGAATTGAAACATCACCTCCAGGTGTGGGGCGACCGGAGGAGATCTTAACCACTTCCGGGGGGACAGAAAACAGCACAATCTCTTTGAGGAACTGTCGGAGAGAATCAAAGGCAGACGTGTATGTTATGACCCAACAATTCCACCTCTAGGCACATATTCAAGAGAAATGAGTGCAGTTGGCCGCCTAAGGACAGACACATCAGGAATGCGCACGGCAGCCGTGTTCATTATAGCCCCAAACTGGCAGAGTCCTCATCGGGAGAATGGAGGGAGCGGTCGTAGAATATCCGTGCAATGGACTGCTACCCACCAACAGCAAAGGCCAAGCTAGTTTCACCCAATGATGCGGCTGAATCCGTCAGACAGGTTGAGTAAAAGAAGCCTAACCTAATAGAGTACACATGATATGATTCCATTTCCATGAAGTTCAGGAACAGGCCAGACTAATCTATGATGATAGAAATCAGACTAGTAGTTAACTGTGGGTGAGGGTGGAGGTAGGAGGGGAGCTTCTGAGCTGCTGGAAATGTGCTATATCTTGATCGGGGAGGTAACTATATGGGTTTACCTACATGTAAAAAGTCATTAAGCTGAACATGTTGGATGAGGGCACTTAACTATATGCATGATATTTTTTAATTGATTGATCAGACAGGTTGATTTGTTGTCCCACTTATTGATGCATTCACTGGTTGATTCTTGTCTGTGCCCTGACCAGAGATCGAACCCACAACCTTGACACATTGGGATGATGCTCTAACCAACTGAGCTACCTGGCCAGGGCTACTATGTGTATGTTAAATTTCAATTTAGTCGACAACCTTAATGTAAAACCCCAAATTATGCAATCAATAGTAGAAAACATAGGGGTAAATGTTCATATATCTGATAAGGGTTTGGTAGCCAGAATATATTAAAAAACTCACAAAATTCAAAAGCAAAATCAAACAATCCAATTAAAAAATGGACAAAGAGCGTGAATAGACACTTGCCCAAAAACTATATATAAATGCCCAACAAGCATGTAAAAAGATGTTTATTGATCATTAGGCAACATGACTGGTTTACGGAAATGCAAATCCAATCCAATGAGATACCACTTCACACCCTCTAGGATGTCTTTCATTCTGAAAATGGAAAATAGTGTCAGCCGCCATGTGGAACCATTAGAGCCTTCGCGCGCCGGGAGAAACGTAAAGTGGTGCAACCACTCTGTGAGACCGCCTGCCAGTCCCTCACAAGGTTAGACAGAGTCTCCAGATGACCCGAGATGAATGGAGACAGACGTCCACACAAAACTTGAACACGACGCCCACGGAGCGTTGTTCATAACAGCCAAGTGTCCGTCAATTTATGAATAATTAGGCAAATTGTCGTATATCCATACAATAGAATATTATTCAGCCATAAAAAGGATATTGGTGCCAGCTACAATATGGATGAAACGGGAAAACACGCTATGTGAAATAAACCACCCGCAAAAGGTCACATCCTGTAGGATCCCATTGATATGAAATGTCCAGACTAGGTAAAGCTAGAGAGACGGAAAGCAGATTAGTAGTTACCAGAGGGCGGGGAGGAGGAGGGAATTGGGAGTGATTAATTAAAGGGTATGGGATGTTTTCCTTGGATGATTAAAAAAGTTTTGAGACTACATAGAAGTGGTGTTTGCACAACATTGTGAATGCACAGAAGTCCACTGAAGTGTACGCTTTAAAATGGTTAATTGTATGTTAGGTGGCTTTCGCCTCAATTTTAAAAATAAATAACGTTTAATTTAAAAGTGAGTGGAAACTGAGAAACAAACATCACCTCCAAGGCCCTGGGGGCACTGATAGACCTGCTGGATGCAAAGCACACTCCTCCATGGCCTCCTTTCTCCTCACTGCAGTCCCAAGACATGGGGCTTCTCAGGGAAAGTGACTGAGTTCAGCTCACAGGGCTGCCAGGAGACAGGGTCCGGCTTCTCAGGCCCCCGGGCACCCAGACTGCCCCAATCCCATCCGTGGCCCCCTGGGATTCTCGCCTGGCTGGGAGCTGGTGAGGTCAGGGGCCAGGAACGTTTCTGCAGCCACGAGGCGGGAGTCAGTGACTGAGAAGCTTGGAATGTGCTGCTTCTGAAAGGACGTCTTGTGGCTCGACCGACGGTTAGAGCAGGAAGGGACTTTCAGAATCATGTAATCACACACACACACACACACATGAGACCTGGGGCCCTGTTCAGTCACTGCCCTCAGGCTGTTTGGGGAACAGGCAGGGTGGTGTTTCTGGAGCAGGCAGATGGATATAGTCAAGGTTGACCTGACTTAGACCTTGCATGTGCCACTACCTGGCCCCCTCTGACACCCTGTCCAGCTTGGACTCAGCCGAGGAGTCCACATATGAGTCCGTGTGTGTGTGCACGCGCATGCGGCATGACTACCTTCAACATATGATCACAGCCCCAAAGGCTCTCAGCCCTGGGGCTTTTTATTAACATGTGTATTTATTTTTGATATTTGTCAAGCTCTTACTATAAGCCGTGCTAAACATACGATGTTATGTTTTTCTAGTCTCTGGCAACTCTGAGATGTAATTATCACTATGGCTCCATTTCACAGATGAGCAAACAGGTCTGCCTCTTCAAGGTCATACAGCTGCTGGGGAGCAGAATTCAAACCCAGAACCCAGAGTTGCCTGATTCCAGCACGCGTGCTCTTTTCCATGGGTCAAGACTGCCTTAAAAAATCTCTCTCTCTCCCCCGCACACACACACGTACACATCCCTATATTGTTCACTGTAAACTGCTATTGGTTTTCCTTTTTAGAGAAAGATAAGCAAGCATTGAGGAGAACAAGGGCAAGGGAGCGGCACCGGGCTGGTAGCCTCCTTCTGAGTACGTGCAACTTAGAGCTTACAAAGCACTTTCACATTTGTGATCTCATCTGATCCCCCAGCAGCCCCATGAGGTCAGCAGGAGGCTCAATTATTCCCACAGGGACTGGCCCTCAGAGGGAAGGTCACCACCCAGGGTCACAGAGGCAGTAAATGGTAGATCTAGAACTGGAAGCCCAGGGTCAAGATGACCTTCTGGTTCTAAGTCCTGCGTGTACCCACGGTCCCCTCCCTGCCCTCCATTCCCAAGGAAGGCAACCTAGGATCCCACCTCTCTGAAATCTTCCTCCCCTGAGGACAAAACTGGAGCTGATCCTCTGGAGGTACCAGTGGAAAGCCCAGCTCTCTCTCTGTAGCTGTGTGATGTCAGAAGCTCAGGTTCCTCAGCAGAATGAGAGGAAGCGAAGAAACTTTGGGGTGGTCCCCTCAGCCCTGACATTCCGCACGTGTGAAAGGGTGTCTGGGCTTGGGGCTCTTGCAGCTCTAATTTGGCAGCCTGTTGCAGCCACTCACTCAGTGAGCTTAGGCACTTCGTTTCAACATCTCTGAGCCTCAGTTTCCTCATCTGTAAAATGGGATGATTGATGGCGCCCACCTTCCAGGGTTTTTGGCCTTTAGCTGTTGACATTTGACCTTGGCCTCATGGTCACACAGACCTTTGACATAGTCTTCAAACAAGGCTGATGACCACAGAGACCTGGAAGAGCACAGACCATATTTAAAGAAGAAGGTGTTTTTCAGGCCACAGGACACCTGTGTCCCACTGCAGGCTCTCACGGATTAGAGGGGATCTGAATTAGAACTTGTTATAGATGCTGAAACTATCATGTGAGTAGCACAATTATTTTGCATTGGACTTGTGGGTGATTCAAAACATTAGCGTGTTCACTGTAAGCATTTAAAATATACAAGCAGTTTTGTAAGTCTGGTTCGTCATTTAGTTACTTTTTATCATACTTGAACCTCAAAGCAAGGCCAGTGGAAGAGCTCCACGCCATGACGTGCAGCCTTGGATGGTGGTAGTACGGTTCCTGGCATGAATTAAGCACCCAGTTTAATAATAATAATAATAATAATAATAATAATAATAATAATAAAACATCACATTTCTAATACACTTTACAGTTTTCAAGCCCTTTCACGCTCTTTATTCCAACTCCTACGCGCAGCAGAGTAGCTGTGTATTTCGCCCCATTTTACAAAGAGAGACTGAGCCCAGACCAGGCGGTGAGAGGGCTGGGGGCGCAGGCCCGGGAGTGCGGCGCGCCTCGAAGGCTGCGCCCGCTGGCTGAGCGGGGCGGGGCCGGCTCCCGGCAGTTCTCAGGTGCGTGTGATCTGCCGGGGAATCCTCGGCTCCACCTGGGCGCGGCGAGGATATTGCACCATGTATGGGCAGCTACGTCAGAGGGGGTGGACCCGCGGGGCCGGGGGACGCTGAGTCCTCCCCTATCCCCACGAAAAGGCGGCTACTGGACTGTAGGAGGCGTTAAACGGTTCGGGGCGGACAGGCAAAAGGTGGCGCGTCGGGAGAGGCGGAGCCCGGAGCTGACCGGCGCCGCTGCGCAACGCCCCCACCCCCTAGTTGAAGTGGTTCAGCCCGAGAATTTTTCATTCATAAAAAGAAAAGACTCCGCGAGGAGCGGGTGACTCAGAACCTAAGCCGCCGACGCTGACCCCACAGAGCAGCCAGCCCAGGGCATGTTCCGAGACTTCGGGGAACCCGGACCCAGCTCCGGGGCCAGCGGTGGTGCGTACGGCGGCCCGGCGCAGCCCCCGGCGACAGGCCAGCAGGTGAGAAGGAGCCGACGCCTGGGGTCCCCGGGGGAAACAGCGCCTGGGACGCTGCAGTCCGCTCCGGTACGCGCTGGGACGCGGGTTGGGAGCAGGAGCGGGGAGCGGGTATGGGGTCCGCGGCCGCAGGTCCTGCCCACTCTCCGCCGTCCGGGGACACCTTCCCGCACAGGCCAGGAAAACGCGCGCGGGGGTGGGCGTAACAAAGATCGGCGAACGTCCCCTCCCTCGCGCGTCCCTTTCCCCTCGCTGTCTGCTCTCTGTCCCTCCGTCTTTCTTCCCTCCTGTCCGCCGCTAATTTCTGTGTCCATCGGCGTTAGAAGGGGGCCCGGGTACCTGCGTTAGTCCTAGCCCTGACAGGATCACAGGGTCTGATTCATCTCAGACTAAATTCCCAGGATGGGATTCGGCATCTGGAGGGTGACCCAGACGTCCCACACAGGAGGGAGGCGGGATCCATCCGCAGGCTAGCCGCGGCAGACCGGGAATCCTCCGCACTGTCTGGGATCGTCCGTGCATCTGTCCATTTGTCTGTCCCTCTCCCCTTCTCGGCGCAGTGGAGTCTGGTGGGCTCCAGAGACTGGTTCTTGATCCCTTCCTTTACAGGTTGGGGCTCGACAAGACGTGAGGTGCCGAAACGTGCGCAGGGTCATGCAGCGGGCAACTCCCGCACTCCCGGCTCTTGGCGCCCGCTGGCGGTTGGGGGGACCCCGGAGGTGGCAGGTGTCTATTTCCTGTCGAGGGGCCGCGAGCACGTGTCGCTAGGGGAGGGAAGGAGCGGCGTCCGTTCCGCCGAGTCACGGAGGCCGAGTCACGGCGGCTGACTCACCCGAGGTGCCCCTCCCTTCCTGGCCCGGAGCGGCCCGGGCCTGGACAACCTCGAGAGCGGGAGATACCGCCAGCGATGCCTCGAGCCCGGAACTGGGGTCACTGGGCCACTGGGCCCCCAGCGCTGGGCCAGAGACACCGCTGCACGGACTTGCCTGGGCTTGAGCCTCCTCTTCCCGGAGGACTGGGCGCACACACCCTGAGCCCAGCCCCAGGGCTTGAACCCAGTTCTCCCGGAACACTGAACCCCCATCTCAACCCGTTCCTCACATTTCTGGCTGAAAGAGAATAGTGGCAGGTAATAGCTGGAGCACCAGCAGTACAACAAGGCAGCCTGCTGGGCGATTTTCTCATTTACCGTATTTCACAGAATCTAAGACCCCATTAATTTTAAAACCCACCATTATTTTGCGCCACTAAATTTTTTTTAAGTTGCCAGTTATCATCGCCTCTTTGACTTTTGGCCAAGATCAAGTGTCGAGATCTGTTCTTATCGGTTTAACGTCTGACAAGCCCTCTATCTGAGGAACGCATATTAAATGGATTTTTGGAGCAGGAGTTGGAATAGGAGCTTGCTCCGCCCACGCGCGCGTTGACCCGGTATTGTGGTACCTCTGGGAAAGGTGTACCCCCTCAGGGACTAAAAAAAAAAAAAAGTTGCCAATTAAACTGATTTCAGAGCTACTGAAGGACACTTCTTAGCACCGATGAAAAGCCATAATCCTCAGCCATGACGATATTAAAAATGAGGAAACTGAGGCACATTGAAGTTAAATAACTTGCCTAGAGCCGCAGCCAATAAGTGGCTAAGATTAGAACTGGAACACCCTGAACCCAGAGCAGAACTCTTGTCCTCCACAGCTCTTACCAACCTTTGTCACACACTTTTCCTCACCTGATTCTCGCAGCCACTCTTGGAGGCAAGAGCTATAATTATCCTCTTTGTGCAAACGGGACTCAGGCAGGGCGCAGGAGTGGGAAAGAGCCTGGCGGCCTGGGCCCAGATCCCACTTCCCACCGCGGGCTCTATGTCTAAGGACAACCGTTTTCCTGTCTGAAAATGAAGACACTGTTGTGCAAATTAATGAGTCAGTATTTGTAAGGTGGTTGGGACAGTGCCTGGAATTCATACTTTATAAGTATTAGCTCTGATGGAGAAACGGAGGTGCAGAGAGGTTGTGTGACCTGCCTAAAGTCACACAGTTCGGGAGCAGGGATTGGTTACTCGGTCTAACTGCCAAGTTGTGCTCCTGCCCTTTCTGGTGTCTCAGCATCTGTCTTGAGGGTGGACAGCAGTGGGGCTTCTGTCCACTGGAAGCCCCACAATTAACACAGACCTCACCCCTGGCCTTCCATTTCTTACCCTTCAGAAGTTCCACCTCGTGCCAAGCATCAACGCACTGAGCCAGGAGCCACAGTGGATGGTTCAGCCGCACTTCCTGGGACCTGGTAGCTACCCGAGACCTCTGGCCTATCCCCAGTACAACCACCCACAGCCCCGGCCAGGAGTCATCCGGGCCCTGGGGCCACCTCCAGGCGTTCGCCGAAGGCCCTGTGAACAGGTAAGGAGCGGAGGCCTTGCACTGGTTCTCATGCCCACAGGGGCAGAGGTGCAGAGGATAGCTCTTGCCCCAAAGGAGGACAAAGGCCTAGAAGGAGGGAGAAGGTAGCACCACTAGTGATTATTGGCCAAGGTGGAAAGTGAAAGTTGCCTCTAGGAAGACCCAGAAGACAGGTCACTTCTGGATGAGGGAACGCTTCCTGGAGGTGGAGGTAATATTAGCCTAGAAAGGTGGGTAGGATTTGCATAGAGTTGAAGGAAAGGACATTCCAGGCTGAGGGGATGGCAGGAGCAAGGATGGAGGTAGAGCCCTGGCCGGTAGCTCAGTTTGTTAGAACATCTACCCAATATGCCAAGGTTGTGGGTTCAATCCCCAGCCAGGGTACATACAAGCAACCAAAGAATGCATAAATAAGTGGAACAACAAATCGATGTTTCTCTCTCTCTCCCCTTCCTCTCTTTCTTTGAAATCAATCAATTAAAAAAAAATTTTTAAAGAATGTCAGTGGAGGTGAGAACATGTAAGATACACGTGGAAAGGTGCATGGACAGTAGAGGGTATCCGCCTGTTGACATGAACGGAGAGGGTGAGCTTATGCTGTCTGTCTATGTAGCTGGGGACAGAACAGAAAGAAGGTTCCCTTTTCTCTGAGTCTCAGTTTCCCTATCTCACTTAAAACCTCACAAAACCCCTCCCGGGAATGTACCCTGGTTTCCCCCATATTACAGCCAAGGAAATGAAGGCCCAGGGAGGTAAAGTCACTTGCCCAAGGTCACACAAGTATTGAGTCATGAGATAGGTCTGTCCAATTCTAAAGTTAGATTCTAACCAGCAAGCCACACTGTCTCACTCAGAGCTGAGAGAAAGCTTAAGGAAGAGTGAGCTAGGAACTTTTGCCTCCCCAACCACGGCTCCTACCCACACGCTACTAGTAATGTCCTCACCAAAATAAATAAAAGATAGTCTTTAAGGGAGTGGCACCTCTTTCCTCTCCCTGGAGCATTTTTTAGAAAGATATTATTTATTTATTTTTAGAGATGAGAAGGGAGGGAGAAAGAGAGGGAGAGAAACATCCACGTGTGAGAAATACATCAATTGGTTGCCTCTTGCATGCCCCCAACAGGGGACCTGGCCCACGCAACCCAGGCATGTGCCCTGACTGGGAATCGAACCCCAAACTTTAGGCACTCAATCCACTGAGCTACACCAGCAATGTCAACCCTGGAGCATTTTAGTATGAGAACGTAGTGGGTGAGGTTTGTGCATGAAACCGGTTGCTCTAACATCTGGGTAGAGGATGGGGAGAAGGGTTGGGATCCTGGGAAAGATGTGCTATTGGCCAGGGGAGGCTTTCCTGGCTGGCCTTTGTGACTACCTGGAAGAGGACTATGGTGTGAGCCCCAGAGGCAGGCTTCTGGTCTTTCTTCCTTCAGCGCTGTCCTGGGGGTGCTTTGAGACTGGGGCAATGAGTTGTGAGTGGGGTCCTTTCATCAGCCGGTCTTTCATTGAATGTTGAATAGAGTGAGTGGGCTTTAATTTCTGCTCTAGGACCATAAACAAATTATTCATCTTCCCTGGGCTTCAGTTCCTTACATGGAAAGTTGTGTTAAGAGTCCAAGAAAAGCGCCCTGGCCTGCGTGGCTCACTTGGTTGATTGTTGCCCCGCAAACAAAAAGTTCGCTGTTTTGGTCAGGGCACACGCCTGGCCAGGTCCCTGGTTGGGGCACATGGCGAGAGGCAACTGAGGGATGGTTCTCTCACACATTCATGTTTCTCTCCCCTTCTTTCTCCCTCCTTTCCCTCGCTATAAATAAATAAACAAACAAACTTTTAAGAAAAGTGTCTAAGAAAAGCACTTTGCTGGCACACAATAGATAACCAATAAATAACAATTTAGTAGCATTCATTAGCCCCTCCTAGTGCTTACAACCGCTGGAGAAAAGGAGACTTGGTTATAAGGAGATTGAAAAGAGTAGGGGTCCTTTGAAAGAGAGTAGCGGGCTCCCAAAGGCTGCAAGCAGGAAAGGCTACCCGTACGTCTGGCGGGGGAATGACAGAAGGCTTCCTGGAAGCGGAGGCATCTTGGTTGAGTCCTGGGAGACAAGAGGGTTAAGGTTTGTGCCTTCCGAGAGGGGGATACGACAGGGGAATCGTAGTAGGCAAAAGCTGGGTGCGAGGAAGAAATCTGACTAGTGAAAATTTACTAAAGTGAGTTCGGGGAACCCGTCGGGGCGCGGCGGTTGGTCCGTAAAGTGCCGGAGGAGGGTGCCCCCGCGCTGCTATGCCCTCTGCCAGGGTCGTGCCCCTGGGCAACCGCACCATGGGAATGCCCAGCAGCCAGTGGCCCAGGATACACCTCACCGGTCCCTCTTCCCCCCAGATCAGCCCGGAGGAGGAGGAGCGCCGTCGAGTGAGGCGCGAGCGGAACAAGCTGGCCGCCGCCAAGTGCAGAAACCGGAGGAAGGAACTGACCGACTTCCTGCAGGCGGTGAGCACTGGTCCGTGCGGAGGGTGGCCAGACCCTGGCCCACCGACCCTCCGAAGGGCCTCAGCTCCTGTGTGCCTGTGGGGCCCCGGGGACGCTGGAGGGGCAGGCCATCGGAGAAAAGAACGAGGGAAAATTACTGGGACCAACAGCGGTGCAGAGCCGAGGCTTCCGCCAACAAGCTCCTAAACCGCTCCGGGGCTTGTTTGGAGTCCTGCCTATTTTCTCCCAACGGCTCATGGGAATTGTAGTCCAGACTGGCTGGAGACTCCCCACTCACCCTACCCCCAACCGCCCAATCACCACCACCACTGGGGAGGCTATGCGGTATTCAGACCTCAGCTTCTTGACTCCTCTCCTGACTTTCTCCCTACAGGAAACCGACAAGCTAGAAGACGAGAAATCAGGGCTGCAGCGAGAGATTGAGGAGCTGCAGAAGCAGAAGGAGAGGCTGGAGCTGGTGCTTGAAGCCCACCGCCCCATCTGCAAAATCCCGGAGGGCGCCAAGGAGAGCGACACTGGCGGCACAGGCGGTATCAGCAGCGCACCAGCCCCTGTGCCTTGTATCTCCCTTTCCCCGGGGCCGGTGCTTGAACCCGAAGCATTGCACACTCCTACGCTCATGACCACGCCCTCTCTGACTCCTTTCACCCCCAGTCTGGTCTTCACCTACCCCAGCACCCCTGAGCCCTGTGCCTCAGCCCATCGCAGGAGCAGCAGCAGCAGCGGGGACCCGTCCTCTGACCCCCTCGGCTCCCCCACCCTCCTGGCGTTATGAGGCACTCTGGGCCCCCTCCCTGCAGGTGCCACCCTAGCCAGCATCTCCCCATCCATTGGTCCAGCTGGCCTGGGCCATATTCCACGCTCAACCCCAGCTGGCTCTTCTCCATCCTTCCAGATGAGACTGAGCCTATTTTGCTTCCTGGTAGAGCCAGCTTGGGGCTACCAAAGCTGCCCACTCTACAGGTGTTCCTCTAGAGCTGGCCTCTTGAGCACAATTTGCTTTAAGTCAGAGACAAAATATTTCCCATTTGTGCAAGAAAACTCCTGGCAGCCCCAAAGGACTTTGTAGATCCCTAAAGGTTTTCCAGAGCCCTAATCTCCTCCAGACTCCCCCTTAGTCTTTATCACCTTCTTCCTGTGATCCACCCAACCCTACCCCTCGACAGGTGGTATACCAGCCTAGAACACTAACTCACCCAGCCCCACTGCCAGCAGCACCAGGTGATTGAACCAGGGCATCCTGCCGGCCCCTCCAGAAATGGCACAGCTGAAGAAGGTGCCAGAGACTTCTGTGATGAGCTGAGCTGCAGCCTGGGCTCTGAGAAGACTTTAGCTCCAGGGTATCTAAGCCTCCATCGCAAAGGCAGCTGCTATTTATTTTCCTAAAGAGTATTTTTATACAAATCTGCCAAAATGAAATAAAAGGCTCGAAGCTCCAGCCTCATTTCATTGGCTCCAGACACTAAAGGGAGAACATTTGGATCCAGAAGTCCTGGGCTCAAGTCTCAGTTCCACTCACTGCATGACCTTGGACAAATTATTTGATGTCTCTGAGCCTCCGCTGACTTATCTGAGAAACGAAGCTACATCTACTCTGCCTCACAGCCAGGATTTAGAGGAAGAGTGCTGTGGGATGCAAGCCAAGAGGATTATCAACCTCTTCCTGGTGGGGACCCACCTTGCTCCTGCGTGTACCACAGGAGGGCGCTGTTATCACTGTTAGGCCCCTTCCAGCCGGAGAGGAGGCAGCTGAGTGGCTTCTAGGCCCCCAACACCTGCTTCCTGCCCCATTGTCTTGGACAGGAAGGAGCCGGGAAGGGAGCCGGAGCCACTTCAGGGACCGGATCACTGCCTATACCGGTGCCTGCCGGCGGGGCGGGGGAGGGGAGTTGTAGCCAGCGGCATATCACGGCCCCATATCCCTTCCCAGGCTCGAGGAAATGGGGGAGGATCAGACACCTTAATTCTGAAGCCCCTCCGGAGGGGCATGATAGCGTGTCTCAGTGTCCCCGCCCTTGTCCTAACCCGGCGAGTACCAAACAGACGCTGCCCATGGGGTCTGCTTCCGTCCCAGTTTATTAGCCGCCACCCAGCCCCCTGCAAGTCCCTCGGCTACGGCTTCCAGTCCCCTCCTGCCCGGCCAGCGAGAGCAAGGGGTCCTCTTCAGTGCCAGAGTGTCTTAAGTCCATGCCAGCAGGCCCTCGTGTGCATCCCGGCGGCTTCGAGGTCCCGAGGTTCTCCGCAATCCTGGCGCTTGGGGAACCAGCCGGGCGGGCGTCGGCGCGAAGGAAGCTGAACCCTCAGTCATCTGGGGAACAAGCCAGGGGCAACTGATCAGGACTACCCACACTGCCGGTGCTGGAGCTTCCATCGCCCAGGTCGCGGGGCCCGCAGGGAGGCAAGGCGAGCTCGGGGGTCGGCCCGGCGCCTGGGCCCCCCACGCCACCGGGACTGCCACGGGGTCCCCACTCTTCGCCCAGAGCCAGGCAGAGCTCCTTAAGCGCTAGGTTCTCCCTCAGCAGCTCTTCCTGGCGGCCCTCCAGCTCGGCCAGCTTCTGCCAACAACCGCCCAGGTCCTCACGCACAGCCCGGGATGCCTGGGTCCCAAAGAGCTGCCACTGGCGCGCGGCGCGCCGCCCGCGCTGGCGCTCCGAGTCCAGAAAGCAGCAGAGGTCGCGCAGCTCACGATTCTCGGCCTGCAGGCGCCGGTTGAGCTGCTTGAGCTCGCGGATCTCGCCTAGGTGACCCTGCAGCTGTCGATTCACCTCCTGCATAAGGCGGCCGCGCTGCACCAGAGCCGCCAGGCGCGCCGCCTCCTCCCGCCGCAGGCGCCGCACCAACTCCTCCTTGCCCAGCGCCGCCATCTCCTCGTCCGTCAGCTCCTCCAGGCCGCCCGCCTCGTCCTCCATGACTGCTCAGGTCTCTGGAGCATCGCCTGCCCGCCGCCGCGGTCCAGGTGCCCCACGTCGAGCCCCGCGCGGCTCAGGCTCAGGCTCCGGCTCCGCCCGCGGCAGGCTGTGACCGGCTAGCGTAGGCTGCAGCAGCCGCGCGGGGGTGGGCACGCGGCAGGGCGCGCGCTGGGGCGGGGCCGCAGGACGTTAAGGAAGGACAGCCAATCCAGGGAAACCTCCACGGAAAGGGGCAGGGCCTCAGCGCAGAGGGAGCCCATTCCCTGCTCACTCCCGACCGCCGCGTCGCTGATCGTTGGGATCAGCGGGTCCCTGCACCAGCGCATGTCAACCCGAAACTGGGGCGCTTCCTACCTCCCAATCCTGAAGTTCGAGCCTACGCTTCTCGACTCCTTCTGAGAACCACGGCTCGGGTGTCTGCCCCGGAACTCTCCCGCTCACCGCCCTCCACCCCAGAGAGAACCCAGAACTATCGCCTTAACATCCTTCCTAGTTTAGCTCGACCTCGAGAAAAAGTCTCGGCTCACTGAGCATCGCTCCCAACTCCTCCAAAAGTCCTGGCTCGCCATCAGCCTGCCCTGTCTTTCACGGGGCGTTTTCTGTCCAGGGGTGGGAAACGCGGGGGACTTACAAGGGATTTGTTTGTTCAATGAAGCTTTATTGTGTGTGAGATCCATGCAGAAATAAACTCGATCAAGATTCTTATCCTGCCCTCAAAGAAGTCTTAATCTGGTCAGGGAAAACAAGGTGAGTTAAACAAGAAGAAAATGGAAGAGGGACAGGGTCTGAGAGAACCCCCCCCCCCAATCCGAAAAAGTTTTCCTAAAAGAGATGACATCTGAAGGTCCCCGAAAAATGCATAGGGCTATGTCAAGTAATGAGTGAGATAGTTCAGGGAGAGGAAATAGCGTGGTGAAAGACGCTGGGGCCTGAACGAATAGTGAGAATAGCTTGATTTCTTTTTGCAAGGCAAGTGCGTGGAGAAAGCAGTAAGAGAGGAAGGAAACGAAGGTAGTCGGAAGCCAGATTCTTAAGGGCTTTCAATACTAGGCTGGCGCATTTTCACAGGCCAGTAAGGATTTTAATCAGGGGAGTAACAATGTAAAATATGTATTTTAAAAACGATTGTTCAGGCTGCTCCGTGGGCGCGCGCTGGGGCGGGGATGGACAATGAGGAGGGTACGTAGGCAGGGAGATTAGTAAAAACACTGTGTCAATGGGCAAGGAGAGCTATGCAGAAGGACTGCGCCAGGACAGTGTTAGTGGGGATGGGGAGGGCAAAAGAGATACTAGAAATATTTAGGAGGCAGGTCAGCAGAATTGAATGTGGAGAGAGAGGAGTCTGAGAGAAAGCCCAGATTTCTGATATGAGAACCTGGTGAGTGTTGGGCTGACACTGTGATAGGAACGCAGGAAAGAAATAGACTGGGGAGACCAACAGGCCTGTCTAGCTTTGGGGGACTGGTGGGGAGGTAGCGTGAAAAGAAACACCCACAGACAGGCGGCGCTCCAGGCAGAGCTCTGAGCTGCAGAATCAGAGAGGTCCTTAGTGGTGGAGCGGGGCGGGTGAAAGGTGTTCAAAGCATGGGAGCAAGTGCCCCAGCCCGGGAGAGATGCTCATCGGCAAGATGGACTGCGGGGCTCCCAGCAAAGGCCTTTGGAAGTTGGCTGCACACCTTTATTGCGCAGAAAAGATTTAGGATTGAGCCCTGTGAAACCCCTAAATTTAGGATACAGATCAAAGTACAGAGGCCCGTAAAAGAGAAGAGAAAGTGGTGGGAGGTTGGGGCGAAAACAGGAGGAAGTGACGGGGAAGGGCTCCAGAATGGGGGAGACTGGCCGGGCCGGGGAAGGGATGGGTGTGGAGACAGAGAAGCCTGGGATTCCCCCTCCTGCGGAAAGGGGGAGCTACTCCGCCGCCTCTGCCTCGTCCCTCGCAGCTCCTGCCCTAACCTCTCTGTCCCGGAAGTGGTCCTTCCGTGGCTCCGGGTACCGGGCGCGGAATCTCGGCGCTCCCGGAAGTGGCCCGGCGGCTGCGCCCCGGGCCGGGGCTGCTCTTGCTCCTCCTGGGGCGCTGCGGCTACTCCCCGGCGGGCGTAGCCATGACCAACGAGCTGGATATCTTCGTAGGGAACACGACCCTCATTGACGAGGACGTGTATCGTCTCTGGCTGGATGGTTACTCGGGTCTGTGGGGGGCCGTGTGGGGGAGGCCGTAGGCCGAGCGGTTTCGGATGGGTGAAGGAGCGGAGCCTGGACTTGGGCATCTTACAGGGAAGCGGGCACAAGGAATAAGGGTTGTATGGAGGTAGAGGCTGGAATCCCTGGAGGGGCTTTGAGGTCGGTGGGGCGAAGCCTGATGCTAGCCCCTACTCCCCAGTGAACGACGCGGTGGCCCTGAGGGTGCGCTCGGGAATCCTGGAGCAGACGGGCGCCACGGCAGCAGTGCTGCAGAGTGACACCATGGACCACTATCGAACTTTCCACATGCTCGAGCGCCTGTTACACGCACCGCCCAAGCTGCTGCACCAGCTCATCTTCCAGATCCCGCCCTCCCGACAGGCACTGCTCATCGAGAGGTGGGATGCCAACCACTCTGACCATATACCCATTTTGCAGGCTGACCTTGAGGCCCAGAAGGAGACAGGACTTAGCCGTGAAAAAGTTGAGAGCACCAGGGGCCAAACCCAGGCCCCCTTTCCCCTCCTTTGTGGAAAGTCAGCAATGTCCTCCACCTCCACGCAGGTACTATGCCTTTGACGAGGCCTTTGTGCGAGAGGTCCTGGGCAAGAAGCTGTCCAAGGGCACCAAGAAAGACCTGGACGACATCAGCACCAAAACAGGCATTACCCTTAAGAGCTGCCGCAGACAGGTGGGCACTGCAGCCCCCTCCTCCCCAATACGACGTTTCACCTATAGTGCACCCTTTCACTCCCTCCCTTTGGCCACTGCCGCACCCCTGATTGTGGCAGCAGCTTCATACCCAGCCTCCTCTGCCCTGTTTTGCCCCTTCCGAACCATCCTCTACTCTGCAACCAGGGCGACCTTGCAGAATCCCAGATCTGACCATAGCTTTCTCCTGTCCACAGACTTTCATTGGCTCCCACTCCCTCCTGGGTAAGCCTCACTCTTTGGCCTTGCCCTTCATACTCTCCTTTGATTTGGTCCCTGCCAACCTCTCTAGGCTTACACTTGCCCAGCGTCCGGCTTTGTTTTGCTCATGCTGCCGCCTCCTGGAGTGTGCTGTTTGTGAGGAAATGTTTATCCGAGGCAAGATGGCAAAAGCTGGTAGTCGTTTGTTGAATCGATAACTTCTTGAAGGAATAACAGATACTATATTAGCATCTGTTGACTGGATAGGTAGATAGATGAGGGATGGGGTTCAATAAACAGTTTATGGGGTGAGCAACCTCTGATCAGTTCTCCCTCCCCTAACTGCCCTGCAGTTTGACAACTTTAAACGAGTCTTCAAGGTGGTGGAGGAAATGCGGGGCTCCTTGGTCGATAACATCCAGCAACACTTCCTCCTTTCCGATCGGCTGGCCAGGTGAGGGACCAGGCGAGGAGCCATCCACCTCCCCCATTCTGCACACTCCTTCCCTGGACCCCAGGGCTGGCCTCTCTTCCCCACCCCAAACCACTGGACCTCCTGGCTATGTCGGGGGAATGGTTCTGTCACTCCTGGTCTGCAATTTGGATCAGATTGGCCTGGGTTCAAATCCGAGCCCGTCCATTTACCAACCGGGCGGTTGTGAGGCGCCACATCTGAAGCACATGGCACAGCCCCCAGGGCCTAGGAAGTGCTCAATAAATGGCAGCTGTCACCATTGTGGTCTTCCGCTATATCCCTTAGAAGACCTGGGTTGAAACCTCTTTCCACAGATGAAGAGGCCCAGAGAGAGGTGACTCGAAACACGTCACAGTGAGTTAGGGCAGGGATAGGCCAGCACTCAGATGCCCAGCAGATGTTGCAGATGGGGACTGGTTGCTAAGGAGGGATTTCCAGCCCCAGCAGGTCTGCTTTCTTCCTGCAGGGACTATGCAGCCATCGTCTTTTTTGCCAACAACCGCTTTGAGACAGGGAAGAAAAAACTGCAGTATCTGAGCTTTGGCGACTTCGCCTTCTGTGCCGAGCTCATGATCCAGAACTGGACCCTTGGAGCTGTGGGTGAGGCCCCCACTGACCCAGGTGCCCGGACATCTCCCCACCCTCTCAGGGCCTGCTGCCCCACCGGCACTGTCCCCTGCAGGCCCCCAGTGCCCAGCATTCTTTCTTCTTCAGGGCGCCCCCCCAGCCACCGCTTCTCATCATCCAGTATCCCCACACTCTCCTTGTCTGCAGAGAACCGAGTACTTTTCTGTGGCCTGGGCAAGGAATTCCACCTCCCTGACACTCTGATTTCTCTTCTCGCGGGGGTGCCATGTGGCGTATGAGGAATGCTTGGGATATCACAGGAGGGCATTTTGTCACCACCCCCCACCCCCAACTCCCTTCATGGGCCTTACTCAGACTCCCAGGTGGATGACATGGACGTGGACTTAGACAAGGAGTTTCTTCAGGACTTGAAGGAGCTCAAGGTGCTAGTGGCTGACAAGGACCTTCTGGACCTGCATAAGAGGTGACTCAGAGGAGGGGGGGGTCCATGGAGTGGGACCTGAGGTGAAGGCCCAGGCAGCTCTAGGTTTGACCCTGTCTCCCTGCAGCCTGGTGTGCACTGCCCTCCGGGGAAAGCTCGGTGTCTTCTCTGAGATGGAAGCCAACTTCAAGGTCTGTGGTCCAAGCCAGCCTATATCCGTCCCTTGGGCATCTTCAGCCTCCAGTTCACTGTCCCACCAGACAATCCGGTTCATGCCCTAGGTTGACCAGCAGGTGGCGCTGCTGCTCCCTCTGCCCGCCTGTGATGGCGGGAGCCAGCTCCTAAACACTGGGGAGTTGATTGAGGGAGGTGGATGGATTTGGGGAGGGGCCTGTACCTTCCCCAGCCTCTGGGGCAGAAGGCAGAACTTCCAGGCTCCCTGCCCCACAGAACCTGTCCCGCGGGCTGGTGAATGTGGCCGCCAAGCTGACCCACAATAAGGATGTCAGAGATCTGTTCGTGGACCTCGTGGAGAAGGTGAGCTCCCCTGCCCACTGCCCACTCCTACGCAGCCTGGCCTGTCTCTGAGCTGTGCCAGTGCTAGATGTCCCCTCGGACCCACAGTTCGTGGAGCCCTGCCGATCTGACCACTGGCCGCTGAACGACGTGCGGCTCTTCTTGAATCAGTATTCGGCCTCGGTCCACTCCCTGGACGGCTTCCGGTGAGAGAACCTAGGCCTCCGGTTCAGCGCGGCCTCCCCCCAGCCAGCCTCCTGTCAGGGCTTGGCCCTCCCGCAGACTCAGGGTTCCCCGTTTTGCCTCCCTGGGGGTGGCAGTCTCTGTGGACCAGAGTCCTGGCTCCAGCTCTTGGAAGTGGTGACTCAACCTTGGGCAGGTCCCTTCATCTCTGCAAACCTCCCTTCCCTCATATACAAACTGGGGATGATAACGGCGAGGGCTGCAGGAGCCCTGAGGATCAGAGAGGGAAGGTACATAGGACACTAGGAGGAGTGTCCTGGCGTGGTGACTTACGGTAAACCTCAGCCATTACTGTTGCTGTTGTCATTGCAGGCACCAGGCCCTCTGGGACCGCTACATGGGCACCCTCCGGGGCTGTCTCCTGCGCCTCTATCATGACTAAGGCCCCCTCCTACCTCCCTACCCACACTGACAATAAAGTTGCCATGATTTTGGAGGAGGCTGTGTACACATGGGGCCGTGTGCGGGAGGTGTGCACGTGTATGTGTAAGTGTTAGGTATAAGGGATCGGTGTGTGTGCTGGCCCTGCAGGAACGAGGACGTGTCCGGGAATGGGGTGTCTGCTCTCTCTGTCCATTTCCCCACCCGGTGGAGTCCACGTGGAATACAGGGTCTTGTCTTGGTTTATTCAGCCCATAGCAAGCAGATGGGGAGGACAGAGGAAGACTCCGGGGCGTGGCTGGCAAGGAGGCAGCTGGCACAGCAGGAGACAGCTGAGAGACGGGCTCAGGGAGGGCAGGAGACCGAGTGCTGCCTCTTAACTGGTTTGTCCACTCGGGCAGTAAGCGGGTACTTGGTGATGCCACAGGCATTGCTCCCTCGGTGCAGCCGGAAGTAACCCTAGGGCGTTGGAGGACATCAGGGCCAGAAGGCAGAGGGAGAGGCCTGTCCTGTCCCCCCGCCCCAGGAGATCCCACTCACCTCCTCACCCCAGTCGGCCCCCCAGGAGTTCTTCAGGATCCAGTATGGGATGGAGTGATGAGGGTGAGCTTTCGATTGGGACGAGACTGCGTCCGCCTGCCTCCTCTCCACCGACTTGCTCTTACCAAAACCCACCAGCAGGACAGCGTGGTCCACGAGATAAGGGTCACAGGTGCTTGGTGTGGGCTTGATCACACCCTTCTTGTAATTCTGCAGGGGCCGAGGGACTGAGTCTGGGGCCACGTCCCCCATATGTTCCTCCCCCCATTGCCTACCTTATCCCACCTGCAGTAGCTTCATGTTGATGGTCACGGTGATGGGGCCCTCCGTGGCCAGGTACCGGGCGATTCCTGGGGGTCGGAGCGCCGTCAGGCCCTGCTTGCTCTGTTTCCCCGGCTCTCAGCTCCGGTTGTCTCCATCCCTTTCCCACCTACCCCCATTCCTCCATCCCTGTCGATAGCCCAGTCTGTCTGCCTCCATCCTGGTCTGTCTGGCCCTGTCATCCCCCCACCCCTGTCCACCTGGGTCTCCACCCTGCCCGCACCCTGTTCGTTGTCCGACAGCATGATGAAATCCTGGATCCAGGCCACCTTTTCATACTTCTTGGCCTGGCACTTGTGGGTTCTGGCCACCCCCCTGAATGGGTAGTCCTTTTCGCTGGCCAGGCCACCTAGAAATAAACGAGACCAGGAGGAGACTCCGCTCCAGAACATGCTCCCACCCCACAGTCCCACTGGGAAGCCGGCACTCACTGTTGTTCATGACAGTTATGAACGCGTCCCAGACGTAGCCACCACGGCAGCCGTCCCCACAGCGTTCACAGTCAAGGAGCTCTGGTGTAAAAAGGAGCTGTGTAGGTGACAAAGCCCTGGTCCTGTCCCCCTACCATGACACATGCCCCTTCCCCCAGCCATACCCTGCACAGAGACTTCCACAGAACGTCCGTACTTAATGGCCCACTGGGCCTCGATGTTGCCCGCTGCCGCCATGGCCCAGCAGCAGCTACAGGCTTTCTAGTGGGGAGAGGGTGGGGCTGGGTAAGGGGTCTGGGCCTTGCCCCTCTCCTCTCCCTCCCACTGCTGAGGCTGGACTGGGGCAGATACCTGGTTCTTGACAGATGAGATGACACCGCGTGCCTTCCGCCAGTCACAGGTGGGGGGCACAGACTCTCCCCTCTCATCAGATGCTACTTTTCTGTCCACATTGGGGGCCCTTCCAGCTGCCCTCCGATTCCCATGCAGCTGGCCAAACTCCTCCTCTGAGGGACAGATGGGCTCACCAAGATTACAATGTTGACCCCTTCTCCCTGTATTCTGCTTCTCCCACTCCAGCTGCCCACATCCTCGGCCATCTGAGTCCCCATAATACCTTGGGGGACAAGGATGCTGAGGTGTAGAGAGAAACCAAGTTCCTTGCTGGGGTGCATCCTCCTGCACTTGCTACCTCAGCCTTGAACTGAGCTAGGACAGAGGTCTCCGGAGTACCTGTCCCTGCTCTCGGTGATTTGGAGCAAGCACCTAGGCCTATGTCCTCGGGGTCCCTCTCTGGGAAATGAATGTCAACAGTCTGTCCTGTCCATCTGCCAGTATCCCTGGAGAAGGCTCAACTTCCCCACCCACCACCTAGGAGCCAGAAGGTGTCCCAGTACCTGTGAGGTCACTGAATGGAGTCACTCCAAACTCTGCTGAGCCCAGGTCCTCCTCCTGCAGCCGCTGAGCCTCGGCCAGGTTGCGGGCAAAGATACCCAGGCGGCGAGCGTGCTCTGGGCCAAAACCAGGTCTTTAGGCTGGCTCCCGAGCCTCCCCGGGACAGGAAGTGGTCACCAGCTGGGTGTCCTCCCTCCCACACTCACCCAGAGGGGGACTGGTTCCTTTCCTGTGGCCCCTGCAGGCTCCGCTGCAGATACCTGGGCCAAGGAAGTGGCTTCCCAGCCCACCTGGGTTTGGGTTTTCCTGGGAGGCAGGAAGGACATCTCTGCCCACCCTGGGGGGAAGCCAAGTGACTCATAAGGGAAAGCAGGTGGTCGGAGACCACAAACAGGCTTCCTGTTGTCAGGTCGCCTCCTTCACACCTCTGACCACAGGCCTGGGACTGGGACATTGCAGATGTGGGGGAGGATGGGGTAGAAGTCCATGACATGGGCTTAAAGACACCCACAGATTATTCCTCTAAAGGGGATGAGACAGAGGACAGGAACAGGCTGGCAACAGGGTGGAGAAGGAGTCCCCGACTTGGGGAAAAAATATGTATCCTTTGGTGTTTGCTACATGAACTCATGACTAGATGGTGGTCTCCGGCCCCCTACCAGGAGTCAGGACTGTGGCTAAGGAGGTGAAGGATCCTCTGGGACTGGGCAGACCCCCAACGGCTGCCACCTCCCTCCACATTCATAGCCAGGAACGACCCCGTGCCTGTTGTGCATTCAGGAAAAGGGGAGTATACCTCAAGCCCTGCTGCTGTCCCACTGAGAGCTTGGGCCAAGCCCATTTCCCACCCTGAGCGTTTGTTTCACCAATTAAATGGGAGAAGTGGGGCTGGACTGCAGGTGTGCAGGTCCCATGATACCTGCTGGGTTCGAGTAACTCCGGTTGTACTGGATCTGGAACAAAGCGAAGACCTCTTTCAGCCCCAGCGGCTGGGGACCTGGGTCCTGGAAGGAACCAAGGGTAGTGGGGGAGGAGGCTGAGTAAAGAATCATTGCGGGGACCACACTTGGCTTCCAACCGGGACTGGGCAAAGGGATCAGCCAGTTGGCCTATGTTGTCTCCCTGTGTGAACTTGGCCACATCGGTCACCTATCCAGCCTCAGTGGCCCCCTCTGAGAAATGGTCACGCGGCGGTCGTTTCTGAAGGAGTGAGCCCCAGGCACGGGGCTGACCGAGGGAAGGGTATGGGGAACGGGTTGTGGGCACTTACCTGGCCTCTGATGCCTTGGGCCAGACCTGCCACCAACAGGGCCAGGAGGCAGGAGAGAGAGACAGTCAATGCCATGTTGCTGCAGCCTGGAGTGCCGGGTGGGCAGGAAGCTGTGCACATCAGATTGGAGGAGGTGAGGGGGGCGGAGCTGGAGAAACCACAGAGGAGAAACAGGGCTGGGAGGGGAATGCAGACCCCTCCAGCTTTTGTCCCTACATGGTCCCCTGCCTGCCTGTTCTCCACTCCCACCCGTTTTTCTTTACTCGGCAGAGGCTCTCTGCCCACCCCGTTCTGGGCATTTCTTGGGGTCCAAAGATGGATCTGTCTTTAAGGAAGCAGGAGGAGACAGGTCTTAAGAGGGCAGTCAGTGACATAAAGCCATCAGTACTGTGACAGGTAGGCCAAGGGGTGATGGGAGCCACAGGCCCCTGACCACCGACTGGGTGTGGATGGAAGGCGGTCAGTGCGCCCTGGGGAAGCACTCTTGCTGGTCGTACAGAGCTTCTTCAGCTCAAGGGTCACCTCCAAGAAGGCTTCCCTGCTCTCCCATCCTCTGGTGTGACCTACAGCCCCTTGAGCCCCTGCTGTGTCTGCACCTGCTTAGCATCTGCCTTCCAGAAACACCAGAGGTGCCCTCAGCACCTGTGTCCTCAGCTCCCAGGATACAGCTGGGCATGGACCAGGCTTGATGGGTGTTGTTGACTGAACAATCGGTTGTCATGGGTTTTAAACAGGGAAATGCAAGTGGCAGGTGCCAAGTTGAGGGGACGGCTCCAGCGGCGACTCCTGCCTCCTTTCGTTCCTCATTCCCTTCCCGTCACAATCTGCCTGGGGATGAGAGTGCAGGAAGATGGGAGAATTGGCATCTCAGACGGAGCAAGGCCAAGCCTGTGAGGTCAAGGGCTGGGCAAGGGTGCATGTGTCACTGCGGCCTTGGCTGTAAGGGGTCCTGAGGCTGGAATGCTCCCTTGTGAGCCTCCAGGATGGGAACCAGGCCCCCAAGACCAGAGATGGGGGAGAAAAACCTTGCTTTCTAGGGGTTCCATGCAGATGGGAGAGAGAGGGAGAAGAGCTCCAATCCTGGGATTCATATCTTCGTGTGCTCACGACCTCATTTCCTCGCTCATTAGGAACTTGTCCCATTTTGCTGCACCCCCCCCCACTACCACCCCAGATAATAAGCCCAGGGACTCCTCTACTTAGAAAAAAAGCCGTTCTGCTTTTATTAAACTTCAGTAAACAGACCATGCACAGAGGAGCGCCTGGCTCCGTGGTTCTAGACCCAGTTGTATGCCCCCAGCCAGCCTTGGACTGTGTGTGACCTATGACTAAGGCCCCCTGAATGTCATCCCTCAGAGCTTGAGGTCCCAGTATGAGCACCAAAGGGGGACCATAAAATCTGTCTCTGTGGTGGTGCGGGTTGTGGAAATATGGGGGAGGAGAGACTGGGTGTGTGGGGCTGGGTGGCCTTCTTCTTTGTTCCACTCCTTCCCTCCCTTAAATGTGAGTCCCACAAGGCCAGGAGACTTTAGTCTTTTTTTAATCAGTGCTGTGTCTGTGGTGCCTAACACAGGGCCACTCAGTAAACATTTGTTGAACGAATGAATGAACTTCCCCACTCATTCGGCTCGATCATTCGTTCATTCGCTTGCTCATCCTGTCACACGGGGCTGGCACCCAGTGAGGGCTGGGACATAGGCCCAGGGGCCTCAGGGCTCATTGCCCGGGAGGAGCAATGACTTGGTAGGAGAGTGACACCAACCAAGATAAGGCCTCATGACCCAGTGTGGAAGGGATGACAGCAGAGAAAGTCATTAGGGTCACAGAGGTCAGGAGAGGTGTTCTGAGGAGGCAACTCAGTAGCAGGTACACGGAGGCCTAAAAGCGCAAACGTGGAGGTTTGGGTCCAAGTTTGAGATGCCAGCTGTGCACCCAACCATTCCCTTCTGGGCCTCTGTTCCTCTTCTCTCAGTGGCAGTGACAACTCCTTTGACTGAGATGACACCTTGTGGTGTGGAGCATCCATCTTCGATCCTAGCTGGTACAGAGCAGGTGTTCAAATTATAGGTTTTTAATATTCCACCGTGGGCCAAAGAGCCCAGGGAGTCCTGGAGTCAGAGGGACTGGAGTTCAGATCATGTCCTCACCACTCTGGCTGTGCCTGGACAAATCTCAGCCTCTCTCATCTGTGAAACGGGCTTGGCATGTGAGAGGGTTGCACGAGGGTATACGCTGATGCATGGAGTGGTTAGATCTTAGTAATCAAGCACTAATATTTTTACTGTTATTTTAAACAACGGTTTTATTGAGATATATGTGGTAATTCAAATGCCATAAAATTCACCCTTGTAAAGTGGACAATTCATTGTTTTTTAGTGTATCTGCATAACGGTGCCATCATCATCACTGTCTAATTTCCAAGCATTCTCATCATCCCAAAGAAACCCCGTCCTCGTTAGCAGTCACTCCCCGTTACCTTTCCCCCAGGCAAACACTAACCTAGTTTGTCTCTCAGATTTGCTTACTCTGGCTGTCACATGAACAGAACATGTGGACATTGGTGTGTGGCTTCTTTACCCAGTATAACATTTTCAGGATTTACCCATGCGTAGCACGTATCAGTTCTTTATTCCTTTTTATGGCTGAATAATACTTCCTCGTGCTTTTTATCCATTCATAAACATTTTCTTTATCCATTCATC
>PVJD01002777.1:0-188024 GCA_004026545.1 Mormoops blainvillei
TTTGTAAAGTTATCATTTCATACATGTTCTGAATCTGGCAGGACATGTTTTTCTTCACTAGTCCTTTGTAGGCGATATCCTTGCTATTCTGTCCACTTACATATTTATTCAGTATGAATTTTAGAACAACTGTGTGCAGATATATAAAGTAATATTCTGGCATCTTAACTGGAATCTTGTTAAATTCATCAATTATCTTAAGAGATATTCTCATTTTAATTACAGTAGTTATTCTTTCCTGTCAGGAGCCCACATGTCTACATCTACTTGAATCGTCCTTACTTTCCCATTGTATTTTTGTTTTCTCCAGCAAAGGAGTAGGAGACAGAAAACTTCAGGTTTGAGTCAGATTCTTGGGAAACTGACTTCCCCCATCGTATTCTTGGGAAAGCAACCACGTGCCTATTTCTAAGGACAATGTTGAGGCGTCTCTGTCCACTGAGAATCTGTCTCGGACCCCTGCTATTTAAATGGGGTCAATCTAAATCATTTCCTTGGCTATAAATTGTGGATATTAATAATTATCTAGTCACCATATTGCTATAAGAGCTGTAATGCAGTGTGTTCAAAATTACTTTTGTATAAATATTCTGTATAATATAAACAAGGGTATGGTATAATGAAATGTAATTATAAAAACATTGTTTGCTTCCCAGATGGTATGATTCTAGAGGGAAGGAACCATGGACTTCCCCTCTTGGTATCCACGATATGGTGCCAGACCACAATGGGAACTCGGTACATACTCACATAGTTCTGTTAGGAGAATGAGTAGATCGTGATAAATTAAAAAATGACTAAATAAAGGAAAACGAATTGGTTTGGGGGAATGGTATGGATTATGGTAAATGGATTTATTCAATGTTACGGACACATCCATTTCATCTCATATATATAATCATCTTATAATTCAACATTGATCAATATATTAATAGCTTTCCTTCTGCTGGGCTCCCCTTGCAGCAAAAATTTATACCTTTATAAGTTACCTGGGTTCCTAGGGCCTTCCTATTATTTTCCACAAATATAGCTGCTCTGCTAAAAATGAGACTGTAGCTGGGAGCTGAGTGGAAAGGGAGATGGGAGGGGAAGAAAATGTTATATAATTATCCAACATTTGACTCCAGAGCTAAGGATCAGGAATATACCAAGTTCACAGTAATGACCATTGTCATGCCAGATACTAACCAGAAGCCTTCCACATACTGTTCTTAACCTCAAATTAAAGGTGAACCAGAGGGACTTCTGTCTGCCAAAACTGTAGTTCAGGCTTTTACTTTCCTTGCATCCTTTCTGCCCCCTTCACCCCTCCCCATTAATGCCTAAAGCTAAATACTCCTTCTCCCACCATGTCTGCAGTCAGGAAAGAACAACCCTGATGTAAGGTTTTGGCTCTTACAGGAAAAAAAAATTTGTTTAGAATTATCATTTGCGGGAAATTATTAAGTATACAAACACATTCCATTGATTCGATATCTTAAGCATTTGCCTTAAAAAAAAAAAAAAAAAAACCATCTCAAGGGCTAACAATGTGACCTTGCCATGAGAACTGGCCAAAACTCAAATATTTGCATTGGGAGCTTCTCCGCTTTTGGCTCATTTGTAACATGGAGTCTGATGGATGCTTCATGTAGCAGAATGACCTTTCAATTTTCTGGATTTAAAGTAATTTAAGTAATGGCAAGAATGAACTTTAGCATCGTTAATGTCTTCTTTGGATCCAAGATGTATTAAAGACTCAGTCCGTATACAAACTCTGAAGGAAGTACCCGAGTCTTACAATAAAATCTGCATAGTGTTTGCGAAAGTGCTTTCCCACCAATTATCTAATTGTGCAGAAATCCTCATTCACTCGCTGAGGTGGACAGGGAAGGTAGGTTTATTTTCCCTCTTTCCCACCTCCTCCTCTGTATTGCACGGATGGACTGACCGAGGTTAACCAAGAAAGCTGCAGGACCCAGTTCCAAACCTAATCTTCTGGCTTCAATGCTTATAAATCAAAATTTCTCAATCTTGGCACTACTGACATTTTAGGTTGGATAATCTTTTTTCGTGTTGTGGGGGGCCGTCCTGTGCCTTGTGAGATGTTTAGAAGCATGCCTGGCCTTACCCACTAGATGCCAGCAGCATCCTCCCCCCCCACCCCCCGACAGTTGTAACAATGAAAATGTCTCTGGATATTGCCAAATGTCCCCTGGGGGTGGAGGGCAAAACCACTCCTGATTGACACCAGAGCTGTCCAAAATGCCATGTCACCAGTAAGTGATAATTAACTCCATTCCCACGGAGACCAACTTGACTTCGTATCTGCTCTGCCTTATGGGATTCAGTTGTAGATGTGTCTCAGACGCCAGCTGGGCAGTCTCTAGGAGGAAGACTGTGGGCCATACTTTGATACTCGTTAAGAGCCCTTTACTCAGCCAGGACAGACTCCCCCAGACTGAGGCAGGCATCTCAGATAAGCTTGTTTTTGCTCTCTAATGAGCCACAGATCACGATGCATATTGAAGAGCTATTGTGGTCAACAGTGCAGCTGACCAAATATTTCTGCTCTGCCAATTTTGGGCTCAAAGCAGGATTGAATTCCCTGGCCCCCCTTATGGTTGGGCAGTGCCTTGCAGCCGGCTCTGGCCAATGAGTGGAGTGGAGCCCTTTTAGGCCAGAGCACTGAACTAATACTGGGAGGACCTCCGAGCTTTCTCTCCCATCTGGCGTGGGGACCGGCGGTGTTGGAGATGGTGCTAGCCTGGCTCCCTCGGAGGCCTCAAGTCCCTGAGTTACCATAACAGCAGAACATTGCTGTTTACCTGCAATAAACATATAGCATGAAAAAGAAATAAATCTTGCATGTTTTAAGCCACTGAGATTTTAAGGTTGCCTGTTTGCTTAGCAGAACTCAGCTTATTCTGACCGATGTGAGACCTGACAGATGAGAAAAAGGCTGAAAAATAAATTTATGTTAAATCAAGGTCACCTGTATTAGAACAGGAAATGTAATATAAAACCACTTAGAACCTCCTTGAGTCTTCGGATTCTCTATTTTCATTCAGTAACTGTTTAGGATTTGGAAGTTGTTTCAACGTAGGTTTCTACATACCTGATATGTTATATAAATTATATTATTCTATTACTCCAATCCCATTCTTTCATTCACTCAAATAACATTTATTGAACAGTAAATATATGCCAAGTATTATTTGGAATAACTTTGCACTTCATATTGTTTTTGACACCTTTCTTTTGATGATTCCAGATGGAAAATAAAAGAGGGAGTTCACTTTGACACCTAAAAAGCAAGATGTTTAGGAAATGAATTTGAAGTGTGTGTGTGTGTGTGTGTGTGTGTGTGTGTGTGTTTAAACTTTCCATTGGAAATGATTTCACATGAGCAGCCAGGAATTTCCCACCATATCACCTCCTGCTTTCTTGCCTATGAAACATGGGTGAGTTCGTAGACTTACACACGCAGTGTAGGCTTAGCCGTAGCATTGCAGGCAGACTGACAAAGTTTACATTGTGGCTTCCTAACTGGATGGATAGGTGATTTCAGGCAAGTGACTTCACCTCCTTGTGCCCTTCTTTTCTCAGCTGTAAATGGTAATTGCGATAATGCCTAATTCTCAGGGCTGCTGTGAAGAGCAAGTGATGCAAAGCATAAAGGCCTTAGAACTGTACCTGGTACATGTTAAGTGTTCAATAAATGTCAGTTCTAATGTTTTAAAGGAATGTTCTAGTAAGTGATGAATAAAGCACTGGAGTGGGACTATAAGTTGCAAACATCACAGAACATGTTAGCTTTATGCACCATTTCATCCCAAATGTCCAGCTCAGTACACAGGGTGGATATTTTTTAAAAAAAATTATTAAACACATACAGGAATGAGGAGGCCGACTCCTAGGTTCTCCTCCTAACCTACCACCCTCTACTGCCCTTGTCACATACTGTGCCCAGCAGTGAGAACCTGGAATAGTTACTGTCTGAGATATTTCTCCTCTTTTGTAAAGTGAAAGAATGATACCAAAGAGCTATGGACTCTGCAGCTAAAAACTAGAATCAATATTCTTAATGTACCTCACTCTTCAGAAAAAGGGTTATAAAGACCTCACAACATAATTTAAAAATACTTAAAATACCCTTGAAAATAATCAACAGTACGGAGACTCTACCGAAGGTGTCCATTATTAGTTGTAGCATTTTCAGAAAAATTAATGGAGATTGTCTGCTTTATCAGAAAGGGCAGTACAACTCCTTGGCACTAATGCCATCACTCAGCTAAGCGCTGGCTTTCCCTAAGGGTTCTGTGGAGAGGGACGAATGAAGTTGGATACAGAGTCTAACGTACAAACTTGCAACTAGAAGAATAAATTCTGGAGATCTAATAGTGATTACAGTCAACAATACTGTATTACAGATTTTAAAATTCCTAAGAGAATAGATCTTTAATGTTCTCACCACAAAAAAAGAGATGACATGACAGAGGTCTAAGCCAAAGCTGCGGTGGTAACCAACCATATTGTGCTTCATGAACGTATCAGATTAACCCTTTATACACCTTAGCCTTATACAACATTATATGTAAATCATAGTTCAATAAACAAAGAAAAAAGAGTGATTAATGGTGTTGCAGTCATGTGTTTCTTGGTTTTGCAACACATGTATGCTCGTGCGGGATGGAGGAGAGTCTGATTCACCTAAGCAATGCAATCAATGTGACTTAAGCTTCCAGAGCCTCAGTTTCTCTGTCTAACAGACGGGGAAATGACACTGACTCCATTGGGACTGTCCAGAGCATTACATAAAATAACCTAACAAAGGACCAAGTAAGAAACAAACTCTCCATAAATAGGAGCAATTAATAGCATAATAATCATTTTAGCAAGTATTTACAAGGAAACCACTTCCTTACAAATGTTAGCAGCATCGCAAGTAATTCTTCTGGTGGCTATTAAGCAGTATGTAAATTGGTTCCATGACCTGGGTTTTATATAAGCTCACGTGGTACCTAGAAGAGACAATGGGTAAGAATGTGTGCCTGCTGAGCGACCCGGTCTGTGAAGTGTTGGATGGTGACTTAGGGGAGAAAATTAACGTTTAAACTTAGAGAACTGTATGTCAGGAAACAAGAACATGGAAGGGTAGCATAAAATAGTGGTTAAAATACTACCTAGCGTATGACCTTACTTAATTTCTCTATGCCTCAATTTCTCCACCTGAAAAAAATGGAGAACAATGCTTAGAACAATGCCTGGAATACAGTAAGTGTTTGTTAAATGAGCCAGCATGGTAATAAGGGCTGAAGTTACACAGAATGGCCTGTGAGGAAACCTCTGGGGGGATGCCTGGCAAGGTGGCTTCTAGGAGCGCAACCTGGAAAGCTAGCAGGCTCATCCATCACACAACAACTTGGGCTCCTCCTATGGTGTGAGGGGAAGAGCTGTAGCCATAAACAGAGTCAATTTTCATTTGAAATGACAAAGATGGACCAGAGGCCAGAGCAGAAAGGAGCCCCAGTGAGACTAGGAGGCAAAAGTATGTGTGTAGTAACATGATGCCCCTTCCCATGGGCTTCCGCAGCATGCCATAATTATTTCACAGCATCCTAGGGACCTATTAATTACATATATGTCTCCCCAAAGCAGAGGCCCCTGAGGGTGGAGACTGGGTCCTGTTCATGAGGAATCTCCCTTCCCTGGTGTTCAGTAAACATGTGCTGAAGAGAAGCCAACGTGAGTAATACAGTAAGATCAGGTCTGTAATTACTAAGCACTCAGTACTTGGGCCCCTAACTGCTCCCCACTTTACTTTCAGCCTTTCATACCACCCTAACCAGCTTAGCGTTAATGCGTGAGAGGGGAGGCTGATCCCAAGAACATGGTCCTTTGGGTAAAATCCTATTCTTGTTGGCAGTGGTGGTCTAAAACCACTCAATGGCAAAGCTGGCCCAGAAGCCTTCCGTGGGGGGCCAGCCTCCAGCCACCTTTCGGTCCAGGCATAAACACCTCAAAAGTGGCACAAACACAACCAAACTCAGCAGTTTTGCAAATGAGCTGATTTTTTCTTCCTTCTTTCTTCACAGCCACACATCCATCAAATTCTTTTCTGTGTCTGCCTTGAGCATCTCTCTCAGACAGCACCCTCACTGACCTCTCGGCCCCTGCCTCACAGAGTCACACTGGGGTGGCCACTGTGCAGTCTTCCTGCGACTCTGCCTACATATCATTGCACGATAAACCTTCCTATAACACAATTTCATCATATTTCTTCCCTGTTCCAGATCTAGGCTCCTTATTTTTTTACCTTTACCTCATCTACTTTGGTTATCAAGATCCTCCATATTTGGGCCCTATCCTACCTATGTAAGGTATGTATTACTTATTTATTCAGGTCTGCATGCTGAGTCTCTTAGTCTAGTTAGATTAGTGGCCTCACAGCATTAATCACTGAAATGGGTCTCTCGTTTAAATGCAATATCTACAATGTTTGCTTCTATATACTTTGCCCGGGTTGTTTTTGTTTTTAGAATATCCTAATCCTTTCGTGATATAATTAATATTCACATTAAACAACATATGCCAGTACTAGTATACAGGTGTATTATCTTGCATTTCATTTTCTGTTTCTTGGGTTACGTACACGTGTTCCCTCTTTTACAAGACTATGAATTGCTCGAGGGCGGGGAGTTTACATTATTTTTACGCATTTATCCAAAACATAGTCACTGAGTTCAAGAACTGGGCCAGGCACTGCACCTGGCTTTGGGGTACGGCGAAGAACAAGACAGACATAACCCTTTGAAACACCTACATTCCAGGGTGTATATGTAGGTGTGTCTATGCGTGTGTGGATGAGATAAAAAATTACACATAGTCACAAGGTTAGAAAGTGAGGTAAGCACTGTGAAATAAAAGTACAGGGTGCCATGAGACCATGAGAACGCTTCATATCTTGAAAGAGTATGCCTCTGAGCGAAGATCAAAAGGATAAAATAGAAACAAAGAGTCAAATGTACAAAGGTCTGAGGGAGCCTGGGGCCCTAAAGGAACCAAAAAAAGGCCGAGTCCATAAGCCTAGAGGGCAGAAGACGAGCCACTTGAGATGAGACTACGGAGGTGCAGACTGGGTGTAGCTCTTAGCAATGAACTCGGGTCAAGGAGGACATGTTCAGTGTGGGTTAACTCTACGTGGTCTGTAAGAGTCATCATGTATGAGAGCTGAGGTCATTCTGAACTTTTGTCATCAGTATATTTGCAGTTAAGAAAAAAATGCTGAACATCCAAAGTTTAAAAAAATAGGAACGCAAGTGCTTAGGATTTTTGTTAGTTTTCTAAAATTCAGTGAAACGGGATGGACCAATGATGAGAATAATATGGCCTGTGGTCTACTCTACATTACAAGTTTGATGCCAAATGCTTTACACAGGCCGCCTAACAGATGGTAACGCATTTCAGTCATTACCACTGCGAGTAGGATTCAAGCCAATGACCCCAGAGGTGAGAGGTTGTGTATCCAATTACAAATTCCCACTTTCCTTAAGTGTTAAGATGCCTAAAGCCATATATTGTATTTATATCTAGATCCACTGTATAAACTATATTTGATAAAAGAGATGACTTCACGTTCTCAACTTAAATCAAAGAATGCTTACTTCAGTCTTTTTTTTAATTGAGTCCCACTTTAATGCCGTCATGTAATTTTTTGGTTAACAGTGTTCATCTTGATTATTCTAACAAAGGGAAGCATGGAAATTAACACGTAAGCTGTCGAGCTTATGTCATCTATAAAAATACACATGAGAAAATTCAAAATACATACCTGGGACATCTGTGAAGGTTTCTCCAAGGACAGACACGTGGAAATTGAGTCCTAAGTCCTTAAGACTCATTAATACCTTAAGAAAACTCTCTGGATCTTTATCATGCTCCCTGGAAATAAACACACAAAATATAAGTTGTGATACTTTAGGGTATGTGTGAGGTAAAGTGTTTTCACTGCTCACAGTATCAATTCCATTGATGGTCTCTTGTTAGGAGAGCCTCTGGTGTCCAAGTAGAGATTTCTCCCTATCACAGTATATGGTAGCATCAGCACTGAGTTCCTTCGTAAATATGATTTCACCGTCATGTATCAAAAACCCAGTCCTATCGAAGTGTTACGGCTCTGCAGCCTTTTATTAAAGGAAAAATCTATCATGTGTTTCACATTTTTTGGTTAAACTATAGAAAGTCTAGTGTAGTTTTCTTTCCCACAAAACAGTTAGTTTCCCATAATTTGTAACACAAATTTTTAACAGAAAAGGCCGGTCTTCAAAGGATGATTCTTTACTGATCATGAAGAAGTACCAGAGATGCTTTTCATTTCCATGCGGATGAACACCTTCCCCTTGCATTTCCTGAGCCCCTGTGTGCCCACAAGGAAGGTGAATTTAGGAAGTGAGATTACGGGCTCTCTCACTAATCTCTCACTTGAAATAATTGAATGGAGAATTATAAATACATCAAAAGGGCGTAGGCCTGAGTCTAAGTCTACTGAGTATTAACTTAGGAGTGGAGGCTAGTCAACATATAAAAGAACAGTAATAAAGATAATTCTTTCATTTTGTAGAGGCTTTGAAAAACATGGGTTATTTTTGTTTGTTTAGCTTGTCAGTCTTCTTTGTAATAACAGAATGAGAGGTTAAAGGACACTAAAATTTAAAAAAAATTCAGCAATTCAAGAAATCACATTAAAATGGAATGAGTTATTTTTTACATTCTAAGGTGTGAATATTCTAATATTTCTTGATTTAATTACACTGTTTTAAATTATCTTATTTCAGACAGATGTGGACCAGATGTCTTCAAAATATTTGTTTTTAATTTGTAATTCAGGATTTTAACTTATTTTCTATATTATAGAGAAAAAGTTATATATCAGCAATTGAATTTTTCATTTACCAACTAATTATGTAAAATAAACCAGTAAACTGATCAAACTGAGATATAAAATATGAAAATTACATCCTTCAGGAAATCTCATGAAAAATGACATCTGCAACCCTAAACGTGTTAGTTCACAATTCAGTCAATATTTTCAGTATTGAGAATTAAAACAAATGCATCTTCTGATTAACATTTTAAAATGGCATTTCTAATCTCATGGAGTTGTAAATTCTTAAAGAATTAGAATTCAGTAACTATTTTAAGCTCTGTATCTCTGAGCTTGATTTACTTCAAATAATAATGAATGCAATGGCAAAGTGTTCTTCCCTCTTTAAGATGATGCAGGTTACATACGTGTACCATGGGGAAGTTTGGGGACAGTTCTCATATACACCACTGCTGTGGGCGAGAACAGAGACAGTTTGAAAGTAAAGAGTACGCCATGTGCTGCCTCCAACCATATCGATCAAATAGCTGCCACTTAATTTGTAGTTTGTTCTTTTAGTCTGATTCTCTTGGAAATCCTTAGATGAAAAGAATGGAAACAATGTAACACAGAATCTCTTAAAAAGGGAGTAACACTATAGGGAAGGAAATTTAGCCACTCAGTTCTCTCAAGTTTTTCATTTTGAATTCTAAAAATTTTGGGTATGGATCCCCAAGAGAGTATCTATTCTAAATATTTCCTGCTAGTGTTTTGTTTGTTTGTTTTGTATTAAAGTAAAAGTAGATGTGGTTTGGGGTTAGGAGGAGGTTTAATGGGGTAGGAGCTGTTCTTAAAAGATTCCAATGTGTTTTCAAAGCAGCAGGCTTTATGAGCCTGTATTTTCAGCGTTTCTATGTGAGATAAATGCATTACAATCCTACTGTATTTTTAAGATATTTTTCATTGGTAGACAAAAGCTTTCATATTCAATAGTCACTTTGCATAAGAACACAAAAGATATTTGTATGACTCTCCTCTCTTTTTGTTTAAGCTATAACATATAGACAAATGTAAGGTGAGATTTTTTTTCTTCCCCAAAATTATCTCTGTGGAAAAGAGTCATTTCGTACTAAAATCCTTATAAAGTTTCCCTTAACACCAGGCACCCTCTCAATTACCTTATTTTGAACAAAGTCCTCATTAGGAAAGTTGCATTAACCTGAAAGAACAACCACTGATGACAGTTTGGATGGTTTTAGCAGTGAATCACTGATTTGAAAAAAAAAAGAAAGAAAGAAAGAAAGAAAACAAAGGAATTTAATACACCAGGGGGCGCTCCCCCCAAAACGGAATTATATTCTGGAGAGTGGGCCCCTTGTAGTACAGCCTTCCCCCAGTAGGTGAGTGTTCTAGGAACCCATCTGTATCAGTGTGCCAGCTGGCGTTGTTGGGAGAGGCTGCGTTCCGCTTCAGCGAATTTTTTAAGACTCTTTCACAGCATTTTCCCGTTTCATGGTGGGAGATTTACCAGTGCACCTGCCCACCCTGTGCTAAGTGTTCAGCAGTTTTTGACCAAAACAGCATGAGCCCCATGCCTCACCTTCCCTATTCACCTGATCTCCCCCTGAACAATGTTTTTTTCCCCAGATGAAGAAAAGTCCTGACAGGGAAACATTTTGCTGATATGGAAGAGGTAAAACAAAAATGGCAGAAGCACTAAAAGGCATCAAAATCGATAAGTTCAAAAACTGCTCTGAGCAGTGGAAAAAGCGTCTCCATGAGAGCACTGCATTAAATAGAGAGTACTTTGAAGGCGACCGAAGTTTAAACATGTAAAAATAAATATACAATTTTTTATAAATAAATTCTGGGGTTTTGGGGGGCGGTCACCTCTCGTAATACTGGGTTAGTAATTACTTTGGCAGACATAACCTAACAATTCAAAGAGTTGGATGATGTCAAAAACATTTCAAAGATCACCAAAAGAAGTAATAGCGGTTATAGAAGATAAGAATAGTAAGTGGATTTTTATAATTGGGGAAAAGATTTCCAGTGATGGCATCATACAGTTTCACAAGTCTTGCAGCTCACGCCACTCAGACTGAATTCCAGGCGATGGGTGATGGAAACATGTCAGCTGCTGAAAAGGCGGCGCCACTCTGAAGTCAGAATCCACTGGACGGTGTGTCGGGGGATGAAATATAAGGGTGGGAAAAGAGTGATACTTCTACAAACATTCTACATGACGTGTTTTAAAGTGTTAGTTATGTCTAAAGGAGTAGATCACAGATTATAAGTAGACACCTGACTATGTCTTCTATGTCCCTCAAAGTTTACATAGGCAATTTATCTGAAAGTTTTTCTTGATTTTCTCTTCAGAAAAATGGCAAATTGCCTAACATTCAGAAGCCATTAAAGACGCACAAAAATGCTTAGCCACAGACATATAGCAAGGCGTGGATATACCAGAGGCAGAGCTCAGTATTTTTGTCCAGCAAGGAACTCATTCCACATATCCAAAGGGTCACCCATGGATATTAGGCCGGCACCCATGATATTAATGAACCCGTTTAGCAGAGTACGTGAATCTGTATTAACTTCCTTTCTAAGAAATTAAATGTGAAGCTCTCATACTTATGATTTAGCATAAAGCATTAAATATAAGATGGGAGACTTAAAAATATATTAAGTGACCTTGTCTGCCAATAGCTGTCAAGATTAAACACACGTTTCATAATATATTCATTCTCTATAAACACTTTGTAGACTTACGGGCTCCCTGAACACTCTTCTGTTCTCATCCGTTGCCCGTAGGAATGTAAATTGAAATGATATTTTAGAGGGCAACTGATAATGTACATAATTTAGCCTTAAATATATATAATTTTTGGCCCAGTGATTCCAATTTAGAAAAGTCACCCTATAAAATAACTGGAGAGGTGCGCAGAAATTCAGCCAGAGCACATTCATGGCAGCGCTGTTTATAATGGCAACCGTCTGTAAACAACCTACTGAAGATGATAAAGAAATATATTTTGCTGCATACATATGATACAGTACTATGCAGCCAGTAAAAATAATATTGTAGAAGTATATTTCCTGACATGTAAAAATACTCAAGAAATACTGTTCAGTAAAAGGGAGGTGACAGAGCAGTATATAGTATAAGTTTTGTTTTGTAAGACAGATGAATGTGAGTGCCTAGAAAAAGTCAGGGATGAACTACACCAAACTATTAACAGGGTTTATAGCTATAGACTGCATTATAAATGTTTCTTTTTTACATGCCTTCTATAATTCTTTATCAACTTTTAAAAAATAGAAATCATTTTAATATTGTAAGGAACCACCTCTCTCTAACATACTGCCATAAAATTGCATTCACAGGATTTTTGCTTGACTCTGTAATGTTTTCAACTATTTATAGTAGTGTAATTCCTCATTTCCTGTGACTCCTCTACATTTGACAGCTGCTCATCAGCAAACTTGATTCATCATAAAACATCCCAGAAGAAGAAGCAGAGTCCAAGCTTCCCAACAATTCCTACATTCTTGACTAGTAAGAATGAAACAGTCTGGCTGGGAACCCATTCCTCCACAGCCCAGCTACGGCAGAAGAGACCAGCACGGAAATATTTCAGGCTTCCTGGAAGCAGCAGATATAGCGAGAACAGCTTTTATTCCCAAATATTATTCAGAACATTTGAAAAGCATAAACTGTTTCCATGTGTTTTTTCTTCTATATCTGTTCTCTCTCTGTTGCCTTTCCCATTTAGTCTTTTAGAGCTGAATTTCTTCGTGTTCCTCACTTAACATTCATTTGGTAAATATTTATTGAGGATTGCTAAATTCTCCATGCTCGTCACTTATTCTCAACTGCTACCCTTTCCCATCTTCCAACACAACTTTATACCTGGGCAGAAACCTGGCTCTTTACAGATGCCATTGCTTTCCTAGTAGAATGTCACTCTGGATTGAGAGCTCTATGAGGGAAACGTAAGTCATGTCTGGTTTGTTTATTTCTAAGTAACCAGTGGTTTGAGTGGCAGACATGACTTGTACTCATCAATATCTGGTTCTCCTCTCATTTTTGGCACACAGAAGTCTCCACATCTGTCCCCTTGAAGTAGGGGAGGGCAAAGGACTAGTTCTGACCAATGGTTTGCAAGTTGATTGATGAGTGTAACTTCTAGGTAGAAATATCTAAGAGCCGCTCAGGACAGCAGTCTCTGCTGCAGTGATCCCTACAGAAGTCTTGTTTTAAACTAAGATGGTTAGCTTCAAAGAGTGAGGTGGTCTGGACTGTTGCATAGAGGTGAGCTGCCCTGTAAAACTACCTGTACATGCAGCAGACTTTGAATTACTGAGAGAACTAAACTTTTGTTATGTTTAAGCAACTGAATTTTTTTGGAGGGGAAGGGGGTCTTCATTAGAGTAGCATAACGTGGCCTATGTTGACTAATTAATAAATTATCCATCACACAAAATTGGCTGCTCTAAAATATTTGTTGAATAAATAAAGGTGTCAAAAAAGTGAATTATATTTATAGATCTCCTATATGTTTGAAATTCCATGCCAGGCACCTGATCATAATCTTACTTAAGTCTTTCAACCAAGGGTCGTACAAATAAAAAAAATTATTTCTTTAGCTGAGATCACACAGAAGAAATTTAACTCTGTATTTGAAATCATGTCTCATCACTCCAAAGTCATACTCTTTCTTCCGTACAGCTTCTGATGTTTTTCTTTCTTTCTTCTAACATATAATGAAAAGAAAAAGAGCTGGTACCTTCAGCCCATGGTTTCATCTCCAGACCATCTAGTTATGAACATTCCTTAGATTCCTGTTATGTGAGGTTAAAATCCATTAGGTAAGAGAAAAATAATAAAAATATGGAAACGTATAGGGAATTAGGATCTCTCCAACACCATGGTTTTGAACTTCTTCACCTTTCTGATCCCCTGCTAGCCTCCATCTTCACTTCCTTGTTATGAAGTTCTGCTTTACTTCCAAGGTTAATAATGCGTTCCTTACTCAAAAACATAAGACTTCTATTTACCATCCTGTGTTAGCTGTTATGATCATTTATTTCTCCACTGCTCATAAACTTCTCAGTCTCCTCTACATGCCTGACATATCGACAGTTTTGGTTTTCTCCATATGTGCCACTTCTGCTTCTTAAATGGGGCTTCAGATAGACTTCAGCCAACAGTCTCACTAATCATCAACTTCTCGACTTCCCTCCCCGCCCCCCACGCCAGTGCCTTTCTTTCTCTAACTTTACTGGCCCTCTCCACCATCATTTACTTACAGTTGCCTAAGGCTAAGACCATCGACTATGGCTTTCTCTCATTCTCTTCATCTTTGATATTTGTGGTGTTTGATATTTTAGAAATTTAACCAGTTCCTTCCACCTTCCCCTCTACCTTCAACACATTCAAGATGCTAAGACATTTTATGTTCATTGCTTTAGGAAAGGCATGGGAACAGAGCCCCTTCCCCTGCCCCCAACTGTGACCAGAAAGAGGGGCAGTATTCTTGGTTGATTACAAAAAAAAAAAGCACCTTTGTAGAAATTGTGAAGATTTCAGACAGGTACAAGTAATTAAGGAAAAAGCCACAAGACTGGAGCACACCCCCTCCCACCCTCTGCCACTGGAAGCATGAAGGACTGATGGCAGAGAGCTGAGAAGAACAGGACTCCGAGAATCTCAGAGGCCATGCACTATGCTTCCCGGGTTGGCAGCCCGGGGCAAGAACCATGACTCCAGAGTGGACATCTGATTGTACGCACCTAGACAGACAGTACTGGGGACATTTGTTAAGAGATTCTTGAGCTGTGGTAGTCATAAAAGTGGAATCACGATTTCTGCGAATGTCATGAAAGAATCACAAAGCAGCTGGCAGAGAGAAGCAGGGGTTCCCTCACCAGTAACCTGTGAGGGATGGAGACCAGGAAGGTGGAAGACAGAGAGTCTTGAACTGCCTGAGCTTTCTGTCATATTGAAATGGCCCATTGCAGAGAAATTAAGGTATAGGAAAATAAAATTCTAATTTATGCAGATCAGGGATTTATGCTATCTTCATATTTATAACCCCATCTTTCCTTTTAATAGCAGAGGGACGCCCTTCAAAATTCGGAGTCTATTAGCACTCAAGGTCTTCTACGTTGCTTCTCTTTGAGAGGTCTGTGTTCTCATATTCAGTTTCCTTCCTAAAGCCCGTTCCTACTCCACATTTTCTTCATTTATATATTTGGCATTTTAAGTCATCCCTTTTACTTGACAACAATAGCTCCATTAATGTGCTATGTCTTGATGACTTTTCACAGATCACCTTAGAGCTTTAGCTATGTCCCTCTTTTCTTACCTCTTGTGCTTTTTTCCTACAACTCTGTGCCCATTCTCCCATTTGCCCATTCTTTTGGATGAAAGTGCTCTCAACAACAACAATTCCGCCCCCTGCTCCTTTCATTCTCATGCATTTTATGGTTTCTCTAACTTTTGACATCACTGTCCATACTCAACTTTCTAGGAAAGGATCCTTGCTTGGTTTCCAAGCAGTGTAATCAGGCTATAACCTAATGACCTTCTCCCCAATTATATCTTCCCACTCATTCCATCCAGAAGGCCACCCAGGAAACACCATATTCAACAAGTCATCTTTTCCCACTAGGTCTCACAACATGATTTCTTTTTAAATCTCCCCACTGCTAAAAGCTCAGACCCCCCAGGCTGTTTCTCTTGAACAATGACTTCAACTCTCCCTGGTTATTGTATATAGTAATTTCATTCAGTTAACTTGCCAATGAGCTCTTCCTCCGCAGCTCTTGCCAGGAAGCTGTAGACATCCGTGCCACAAAGAACTGGTAGGCTATGAAGTGTCTTAATGAAGACGAATTGGGTCTTCCCCACCCCTGAAATGTTACTTAAGTAGCAGCCACCATTCCCCATATTTTAAACCATCGTAATATAATTACTTCCTCTCAGACCTGGAGGTTCTTTGAAACAACTCCTTCCCTTCCCCAGTGCATTACTATTTCCCTCAGTAATAATCTCCCTCTTGAATGTGGTGATTGGGGCTGTAATGTGAAACTAACTAATCATTTGGATTTTCTGTTGGATTATAATATGTCCCTCCAAGGGATATGTAGAAATACATTCAAAACAACTGCCTGCTAGTTATCCTGAGAGCTACCCTTGTAGTCCACCTCCTATAGTTAGAAACTTCTCCCAGGGCCCTTCTAGGACATTCTCTGACTTCCCTGAGAACTGCGTTTCCACTTCCCAGAGAGGAAGATGAATGATTCTTGTTTCCTCTTTTACTCTGCCAGGAAGCTTACATTCAGGTTTTAAAGTGCTCGGTCTCAGCAACTATCAGATGGAAATAATAATACAGAAAAATACAAGAACAGAAATTAAAAAAAAAAAAAAACCTCACTGGAAGGGATCAACAGTAGGGGGTTTACCCAGTGTGAACAACAGAGAAAAAGTAGAAAAAAATGTAAAAAATGAAAAAGAACTGAACCTCAGGAACTGTGAGACAAAACAGAAGATCCAACATTTGAATCATCAGAGTCTCAAAGGGGACTCTGTATTTCTTATAACTGCATGGGAATGTACAATTATTTCAATATAAAATTTCAGTTGTAAAAAATGCACACCCACCATAATAAAATATAAATAATTCAGAAATATGTGAAGCACTGACAACTCTGTTCCTTGTCCTCCTGGTTCTACTACTCCTCGGATGACACCCCCACCAACAAGCGTTTGGTGAGTAGGCCTCCAGAGCTGTTTCCTCGCACACACAAGCATGCACAGGGGCTGGCAGGAGTAACGCCTGTTCGAGTGGGGTTGGTAGGGTAATAATGTGGGTGTAGCAATTTAGAGTTTTAATTTGAACATTTCACCTAAAATGTCATATCATGGGCTTGAGTGTGATATTGTTATGTTACAGAATTACAGGCTTATGATTTTGTAATAAAAAGGGGCTTTATTTGTGCTGGACCCTGTATATTCGTGTGTGTGTTTTCACATATACCCCCCCTTACTCCTTTTAAACAGGAAATCAGTATCAGTCGTTTCACACTTTCCCCTCTCACTAAGTCTGTAATACACATCTATGGACATCAGATACACATCTATGTACTCCAGATACGTTCAAAATTTTACATACTTCTGCCATCATTTGCAAGAGGGCGGAGCTCGTCATGCTTTTGCTTACCCTGTATTCCTCAAGTCTAGAACGAGGCCCAGAACAGAGTTTAAAAAGTTACTAAATCAACTTGACTCTAAACCTACACCACTTCCCGTGAATCTAATCTTTTTATCCCCACCTACTGTCAATTATTATTTTATTCTTTACGTATCCAGATGAATATACAGAATCTTAAGTTGGCTCTGCAAATGACAACCCATCTATAACGTTGTACTTAAAAACTAACCTGCTGCCTCATCAAACACAGCACTACTGACCAAACTCCCCTCTAGTGTCCACATGTCCTTACTCTCCCAGGCTGGCAGACACATTTCTGAACATGGGGGCCCCTTCCAAATTTGTCCTGCCATTTACCAACCTTGTCCTTTCTTCCTGTTCAAATAAATTAAGATTTACTTGATAATCTCCATTTTTAAAGATCAATGTTATCCCTTCATACCTTGACAACACCACTGAGCTTCACTCCTCCTCCACCAATTCAGCTTCCAAAAAACTGTTACTTTATCTTCTTCGACACTAATTAGAAACCGTTACATTGAAATTAAGCTGGCCAATCCAACATTCAAATGTATATATTTGCATCAATCATTGGCCTCCACTAGCCCCCCAGATGAGTGTTGATGCTCACATTCATTCTCACCCTCTGCTTTTCTCTCTGCTGTGTTCAATCCGCAGCTCTTGTGCCTACAATTGTAGAGTCTGGTACACATCCTCCTCTCCTCTCTGCCACTCCTAGCCCGTTGTCTCCTTCGCTGACTTTGAATTTACTGTTACCAGGAATAATCCCTGTGATATCCTATCTCGCTCTGAATCACCGCTGCACTAACGTTCATAAGCTACTGATGATGTCATGAATGTTTTCTTTCCCATGACCTCACATTTATTTGTATGTTGTAATTATTCTGAAAGCTCTGCAACATCAGAGAAACCTTTCGACTCTAGAAGTTGGTAGACACACAAAGTACGACTCCGGAATGAGTGAATGATGGCTCTGTCACGGCCCAGTAGAGACAGTTATATATTTAAAACTCCAGTAGGATACGTGTACGAAATGACATGAAGTATCATGTTTTTTTTTTTTTTTTCTAATGGAGAATTAGACATGGTCTGGGTTATTAGATGCCTTTCATTGAAATGGATTTCAATTCTTAGTAACAGGTTTTCATATTCAGTTGTGGACATTTCGTCACATCTAGAAATGACAAGAACTTCAATCATATGGGAAAGAATCATAATGTGAAGAAGGAAAATCCATTCCAAAACTTCCTTCTGAGTTAAAAAAGTGTTAAAAATAGAAATGGACAGAGTGATTCATATGAAATCTCACCAATGGGAAGAAAAATGCTAAAATTCTGTCCATTTTACACATTACGTCTTGTTTCCAGACCCAAATGAGACTGCCGTGTTTCCCCGCTGACACAGAGATCTCCTAGAAGAGACAGCCTCCCTCAGTCGGCCAAAACGGCTACGCATACCAGATTGTCATGGCAATGGCTGTGGAAAAGGAGGAGCGCGATATGGAATGTCTGTTCTATAAAGACCAGCTCAAAATGATGTGTTCTTATTGTTACATAGGTTGTGTTTTTTTTCATTGTATAAACAGTATTAATTATGTATTTCTTCTCTTCTACTATATTCTTATAAATGGAATAAATCTGTATTATTCTACTTAATCCTTTTCATATAATAGATACAAAAATTTCAGTCCCCAATCTTGTTACTCCAGCCTTTCCTTGCTTATTATTTAAAGTTATTAAGATCTATACACATTAGGTACCAAAGGTAGACTAATTATTTATATGTAGAAGAATAAAAGATTGTAAGTATTGTAATAACATCACATGCTATAAATTTACTGTATCGCTTAAGAAAATGTTCTCCTGAATGAGAATATTCATGAACCAAAGTCTTAATTAATTAAATATGCTTACTGCCAGTAGGTATCAGAACAATTTATTTCTGGTAAAGAATGAATAACGAAGAACAGTCAACTGTATTAGACAGTTTAAGTGGTGAGAGATTACTTTGATTAATTACTTTTCTTTAGAAATGTCTGTAAACCCTCCAAAAGAAAAGCTTATCGAAAGCTAATAACAATCAATTCATTTATGAGTCTTCGTTCCAAAGGTGAGTGTTATCAGAACACATAAAGGAAAACAGCCTACATGGACAATAGAGCCTAGTAAAAAGAGGGTTAAAATCCTAGTTCTGATATTTCGTAACTGTAATCCAGGGCAAACTACCAAACCAGTCTGAGATTTAATTTCCTCATCTGTAACAATCTGGCTAATAACACTCAGTTCAAAGAGCTGTTGAGGGGATTAAGTGAGATGATGAATATGAAACAATTTGTAGTGCTTGGCAAACAGAAAATATACAATATAGGATGGCTGTTATTATTGTTATAATTATTATAATCATTGTTTTATTTTTCATTTATAGAAATGGGAATTTAAGATTATCGTAGTGAGTTTAATAGCCACCATAATTGGACAAAAAAATAAAGTTTGCTATACTTCACAATCAGTTATAGTAAGCAGAATGTGCCATTGTTTACTGTCTAATGTTTACCTTGACAATTATAAATAAAGGCATCTAAAGTGGCAACTATTACATATGCAAATAACATAGTAAGCACTCAATATACGGCAGTTGTTTTTCACAGCACAGAGTTACAAATATGGTTTGAAGTAAAATGTGTTTATGTGTAAAGTCACATCTATAACTGAATTTTTCTTTTCAGCATTCTATCCTTAATCCTGTCAAATGCCACAATTGGCCCAGTCACCTTCATATCAATAATCGATCCCTTAACCAACTTCTCATTATCATCCAAATGCGTCTTTCCTTTCTTGATATCGTTCAGATACTCATCTTTTCTTCCCAGAACTAATATAACATCATACCAAATCACCTTTTTATAATAATTACAACTGAAGTTGGAGGAGTAAATTGTCTCCCTTTCCCCTCTTGGAAATTATCCAAAAGCAACAGGAGATCTAGAAATGGAGCACAAACATCACCTTCCACCACAAAGACATCAAAAACTATGAACCACACAACAGGTGGAAAGCTGCCCCAGACAGTGAAGTTCAAACAGGTATACAGGTGGAAGTAGCATGAGGAGTCTCAGAGGGGACGGGAGGAAGGAGCTTCTCCAAGGTGGAGAGTGCGCCCGCACGTGAGGCCAAAAATCCCTCGCTTGCAAAAACTCAGCAGCGCTTGTGTGCCGGCGATGCTGATCCCTATGCCCGGGCAGTCTGGGGAAGCAGAGAATAAAGTGCTAAGTAAGGAGTCGTCCATTTGATAAACATCTTGTCTGGGAGGATTACAGAAGTACCTTGGCTGGTACACATGAAATAATTTTTTTTTTTCCTGACTGCATCATTCATTAATTTTCATGAATTAGAATGGTGCTGAACTTTGAATTTCCCATAAACATCCGAAAACAAAGGTAACCTTTTAAGAGAGGTAAACGTTAAAAAACCCTGTTTCTTCTGTTGTAGACTCAAATTTCATGCCAATATTTGTATTTTTTTTAAAACAATGGAATCGGTATCATACTTTCTAAATGAGAACTTACCCAAAGATTCAGTATTATGTATATATTCATTTGTGATACTGTTTTCATTAGGAAAAAGTCCATACACATTCTAGACAGCAGTGTGTATTTGATAAGCAGAAGTAAAGAATTATTATTCCATTTTTTGGTGTAGTTCTTTGAATACTTATTCCAATTTTGTTTTATGTTCCTATACTTTTAATACTTTTTGACAGTTATTTAAACTTAAATGTTAGTGTATATATTAGTGTATACATTCTAGATTTGGAAGTATTAAAATGACGTATACAATTTTTACCATTTAAGTCCAAGAAGGAAATTAGTGGTTTAATATCTTTGTTGCATTTATAGGACAGATAGGTAACACATGCCTCTTATTGAGTGTTTCCGTCTGTAAACTGGATTCACAAAATAAAATGCCTGCCGAAAGATTATACAGGAGTCTTTACTTGAATGTTAATTACCTTGAGGAAGGATGCCAGGTAGACCAGTTTTATATTCAATATAATATACAACAAAACATTGTCGTCAGGTCCATTTAGTTGGTGTTATTTTTAACAGTGTATTAGTTAAAGAAGAAAAAAATCAGAACCACCACAAAATCTCTTATCTAGGGTATGTTTCTGGTCTTAGGACAAAAATATCCTTGTCTAAAGTTAGAAATGTATTCAATAAAGGAGAACTGAGTACGCCTGTGTGCCGCCAGGAGTTGCACACAGCACTGGGATGCAAATAGGGTTCACGAAAGCAGGAGACCCAGCCCTCAAGGGATCTAAGTTCTAGTCTAGGAGAGACCCTGTTCCCCCTGTGCCATGATTTTACAGATAAGAAGGAAAGTCCATTGCCCACAAACCTCTTCTGTGGCTATTAATACCCAACGTTCCTTGAGGCTGAAGCCTTTTATATGTCTTAGCAGTATAATTTTAGCAAGGTACTTTGGTCACAGTAGATATGTACTAAATAGTGTTTGATGGATAGATGATTAGATGAATAAGTAAACACTCCTTTTTGGGTTTCATTTTGGGAAAGCAGGTAAACAAGTAACCTTTTTTAAAATATAAAAAACCCTAGGGGAGATAAGACATTAAGTTATTAGCAAGACTTTATATGGTAGTGTGATTTAATTTAAAAGCGTGTGTGTCTACTCATGTGTATCTTGTATTCTTTTGGGATTAAACTATTGAAACACCACTAAGAATGTAAATTCACATGGTTAAAGTAGGACCGTCAAGAGGATAAGATTCTAAAATATGAAGAATCTATAGGGAGGGTAAGAACTGTGTGAAATATCGAACAAAAGGAATTTCTGGGTGCCGGGGCCAGGGCTAAAAGGCTCATGCTAGGAGGAAGGTATTAAATAGTACCTAAACCTGAGAGGGGGCGGTGCCTCCTATGGAAAAACTTCACCCATTTCTTATTTCCTGGAGGCTGGCTCCTAAAGTAAGAACTGTGTCTGCAACAGGTGCTTTTAAAGTGGCCTCCAGGTCAGGAGATCTGCGCTCTGGCACAAGAGAAAACCAGAGCTTTCTGTGATCTCACTTAGGGCTGGAGATATCAAGCTGCCACCCCGCAACTTCGCTCCAGAACACAAGGGAACAGGTCCGCTGGACCCTTGGCCTCAATTTTGGGGTTACAAATGGAAACACAAAGGACTCCCTCTGGGCTCCCTGAGTACAGGTGCACATTCAGTTTAGTTCAGCGCTCTTTCTTGCATCTTGCAACTGACGTGGCTCAGGAACTGAGGAGTCATGTACCTAATGGGATCCCCTTTCAATTATCCTCACTTCCTCAGTGAAGCATTGTCAGACTTTGCCAGGCAGAATGAGTTGCTTCCTCTTTTGGGCTTTCACTTATTATGTTGTACTGCAATTATCTGGGAGCTCTCTGAGGCAGGGGTCTCAAAAGAAGCCCTATCAATATATGTGTAGAAGGATAATATTTGAAGTATTAATCAATGTACTTAATGGACTTCCTCCCTTGGTATTTCTTACTCTGCAAATCCACTCCTCCCCACTGCACCCCCCGCCACAGGCATTGGGAGCAAGGATGTGCTATACTCTTTGCCCTTAAGGTAAGGTTATTAAACAAATGCAAAAAGAAGGCAAAACAAATAGTTAATTCTCGATTTTACACTAAAATTCTGATGCTGAGGTCTAAACAACAGTTTTGGACAATAACACTTAAGTAGGTTTTTCTCAACACACCCCCTACTTACAACCTCCCTTTCTCCCACCTGCCCTACTGGAAAAAAAAAAATTTGTGGGCAGAGGGAGGCAAGTTAGAGCGCCTAGAAATACCTGTAAGAAAATGTCCAAGGCTGAACACTGGGGGAAACAGGGCTGTACAGATATGGTTAGATGGGAGAATGATGCTGGTCTTTTCCCTTTTCTTCTAGAACCCAGGGAGCAGCAGCTTTGCAGGGGCCTCTGTGGCCAGCAGGGTTGGGATCCACTGAGGAAATTAAATCACTTAGGTCCTGAGGAAAATAAATCACTTACGTCGGGAGGACTGAACGCAAGTTTGCTGAGTCTTTGTGAGGTTCAAAAGCAGCATGTGAGAGTGAAAAATTTTCCAAAGGCCCTGAGTGAGATGAGGTTACCTGACAGAGGCGGCACGCCTGTGGGATTCCATCATGCTGAGCGGCCCCTGCAATACACACTGGCGTGAACAATGAAGTGCGTCAACAGATGAGAATTTAACTCAGCAGACACCAGCTCTGTGAGGTGATCGCCAAGAACCAGACAGGACAATATTCTTTCCAGAGGATGCCAGTGTGGTCATGTGTCAGTTGACAGAGAACAAGCCATCTCCCCTGACGCTCCAAAGCATCCTTAGAACTTAACTGTTACTCATGGGATAAAAAGGGAGAACTTAAAATTTACTGAACTATTGTGAACTCTCTGAGAATCCTGAGGTAAACGAGTTCAGTTACAGAGAAACAAAGATTAATAATAATGTCGAAAACTTATATAGTGATGATATGTATCAGGCACTGTTCTAGGACCACCAGGGATGGATTAAATCACTTCGTTCTCACAACTCTATGTGGTACATGCCTACCATTCTCCTACTTAATCTATAGTCAAGGAAAACTGAAGCTTAGCAAAGTTAAGCACTTGCCCATGTTGCCCGGCTGACCCAGTGGTGAGGGCAGATGCGTTATTCAATCCAGGCAGTCCAGCTGCAACCGGTGCTCAGGCATTACATACGATCTGGCACACGTGGGCACTGGGGCGGCCAACTTCCTTGCCTTGTGTAAATAAATATGTGATCAATGTGTGAATAAATGAATGAGTAAAGTGTTATATCTTGGATTTCTTGTGCTTGATACTACAATTTGTGTTCATTTAACATGGCTCTTATGCTAAATTACAAATTAAAAAAGGGTAACATTATTCTAATACATTTTAAAATAAATGTCTTCCAATAAACATTTTAGGTTAAGAAATGAATCTGTCTTGTTGTCATTGTAATTTTACCTAAGACATTCCTACTGAGTTATCTTTCCCCAGCCCAAGTCAGATTTTGAGATGCTCTGTTTTAGTCTTCCATACTTTTCATTTATTTCATGGACTATAATTACCTCCTATTTGGTCTTGGTGCTTTTTCATCCTTACCTATCCAAATAATCCACATGTTAAGACTCGCCAGTTTCTAATATATATGTACTATATTATATAAAGAATTCTCAGTATTTTATGACTCCTTAACGTAAGAAGTATCCATTCATAGAACTGCGTATTTGATGGTAATTATAAAGCTAAAACAAAGCTTAACCATGTAAAGCTTTGTTTTATTTAAATTCCAAAGAAGCGTATGCAAGATAAATAGAGCCCTGAGGAAGAGGTTTATGTACGACAGAAAGAGCCACAACAGGTACGCGCCCCCCTCCGACACCCAGGTCCTCTCATGACCAGTTCTCCGTTGTCATGACAGGGAAAGCACGAGCTGTCCCTTAGGGAACAGTGATGGTTTAGTCAGACACGGAGAGCAAAGGCTGGCACTACAGGTAGGGAATAGAACAGAAACAAAAGCACTGAGTTGGGAAAAAGGCAAAGTAAGCACACTCTCCAACTGCTGCACACACACGCTCAAAGACACAGATGTGTATATTTGTTTATTTTTCAAGTTCTAGAAAGCGAGATGGGGCTTAGCTGTAGAGCAAGAACTGTGAAGTGATGGCTGTGCTTTGTAGTCAGTAAGAGCTAAGCAGGCGGCCTGTCCCGACGGAGGTTAGTTACCACAGTTCCCAGCTAGCCTTTTCACTCGTTAAAGCGACCGGCCTGGTCCTATAAGCCTGGGACTTTATGATCCTAGAGCAGTGGTTCTCGATCCTGCACAATGCAAAGCTCAGGGAACTATCAACAACACCAACACCTGGGCTCCACCTCAGATCAACTAAATCGGAATCCCTCACGGTGGAGCTTGCACTCAGGTATCGTCTAATAGGGTTGAGCGCCACTGTCTTATGAGGTGTTAAAATTGACAGATTAAGGCAATTCTGTTTTAATTTTTTTTTTTCCTTACAGACTAGTAGTTTTCAGTCCTGGCTACACATTAGATTTGACTCAGATGCTTTAAAAAAAATGGACTCAAGGTCCCTACTTTCAGAAAGTCTGGTTTAATTGGCAACAGGGGGACTAGCATTCTTAATTTTAAAGAACGCCTTATTTCACCAAACAGCCAGCTTGAGATCACTGATATAGGAGAATGAAAGCCACAGAGGGACTGATCAAAATGACATGAAGAAGCCATTGTGTTGGGATGTTTAAACTAGATATGAACTGGAGGGTGCTGAGGTCAGAGAGGAGAGGCCATTCGCACAGTCTAGTTTTACATTAGGATGGACTGGAGCCAGAGGTATGGCACAGCAGTAACATGGAAAGACAGGAATACGTGGGACACATATTGTGAAGATCTACGTAACTGTTACACGTTAGTAAAATTCCCGTGTAGTTTCCTAATTTTACATTGGCCCTCAAACAAGTCCAAAACCTGACATCAAGCTACCTGAGTGGTCTAACAAACAAACAACCTTAACTGAGAATTTAGTCTGAAGTGGTGCTGGGCTGGAAGCTCCCTTAGACATCAGAGAGAGACAAATGCACATCCCTCTGGAGAAATCCAGATACAATTCAGGCAAGTCTTAAAGAATTCCTTTTGATAAAGTTCCAAATAATATGGGCTCATGATCAAAATAAGAAAAAGAAAACACACAGCAAACAAGGCACCGTGAGAAGAGAGAAAAAAATATATATCAGACCCTACAAAGTTTCCGTATATTGGAATGATCAAACAGGGAATATAAAAGTAGTACATCTGAAGTATTTACAGAAACAAGAAACTATATGCAGAGCAAGGGACTATTAAAAATGACATAACAGTTCTGAAAAAGTAACAAAAATAAATGTGAGCAACACAGAAAATATGATTGAAATAAAAAATTAGTAAACTCAAAGACAAACCTAAATAAATTATCTAGGATCCATTACACAGAGTAAAAAGATGAGGGAAATGTGAAAGAAATGTTAAGAAGTAAAAAAGATTAAGAAATGGAGTGAAAGATCAAGATACAGAAAGCTAAAACAGAAGGAGAGAGAACGAGGCAGAGGTGATATTTGTAGATATAATAGTGAATATTTCCCAGAAGAATGAAAGGCATCAATTTAAAGATATTATAGTCTACTAAATCCCAAGTAGAATTAAAAAAGGAATCCATTCCTACATACACCATAGTAAAAAAAAAGCACACCAAGGACAAAGACAAGATCTTTAAAGCAACCAGAGAAAGAAGCCTGATTATGTAACTTGTCGATAGCAAAATAAAGCTGAGCGAATGTAATCTCAACCTACAATTGTATACGCAGAAAAAAAATCTTCAAGGAACAAGAGATAAATAAAAGATATTTTCAGATGAGTTGGTCACCAACCGTTTCTCACTAAAAGGAGTTCTTAAGGATGTTCTTCCAGCAGAAGGAAAGGTCTAATGTGCAAGAGGGAATAATCAGCAAAGAAAGAGGTAAATATATGGGGATATTATATTATGGGTAAATATATTTTGTATATTAAAATCACTAGAGTGATTACCATATTTTGTCGTGTATATGTACTGTTTGCCCAAATTTTTGAGGGAAAAATATGGATGTGCATTATACATGGGTATGATGATTCCATACCATGGGCATAATAATGGGCATAATAATCCCGTGTATAATGAGCACAAAACCGTGGGTGCACATAGTACACGGCAAAATATGGGTACTTAAAGCTTGTAAATTTCAAATGAGTGGACTGATATACGGAATGAAAGAAATTTTAAAAATGGCAATTATGTATGGTAGGTTTCTGCAGTGAGTTTTTAAAAAATCTTCCTCATTTGCACTTTTCTGTATTGCTTAAAATATTCATAATGAACACGTAATGTTTACAAAAGAGTTACACATCACTCTGTCCTCCCATTTCTCCCTTGTAACACTTATCTCAGGTAAATTTTATTTGATTAATATCTGTTGTAAGCTCAAAGCAGGAAAGGGCTGTGTGTGTGAATTTTTCCTTACTGTTATATCTTGAATGTTAATTCACAATGTTAATACACCACTCTCAAACAGGGGTGTAAGAGAGTTTAGGGGGGAAAAGCAGTAGTTTGAATTCAGACATGTTCTAATTTGGTAAATGGCAAGGGCCCTGGGAATATGTGCAGCCAGCCTTACCCCGGCCTCTGTTCTCAGACCGGACCATGCCTTTCTCCCTTGGCTTCCCGGGGCTCCCTATCGCAAAGCCATTCGGCACAGGTCTGGGATAACAGGCCCATTCAGATTACAGACTCTCTGCTAAAGACAACTGAAAGAATGCCCAGCATTAGGTTTATGGGTAATGAGGTGATTTGAAATATCCAGATTACATTTCATGCCCATTAGATAATCAAGAGTTGCCTATTTCTAGTACTTGGTACAGTGCTGGCTTTAGAAGGAGCTCAATAAAATTTTTAAATGAATGCATAAGAAGGAAGAGTTACTAGGTGTTGTCCTTAAAGGTGATCTTCCTGTTTCTTAAAAGGTCAAACATAAATTTATCAGACAACTCAGCAATTCACGTCTAGGCATCTACAAGATAGACGAAAACATATGTCCGTACAAAGACTTCTACACAAATGGTCAGAGGGGTACTATTCGCATTGTCAGAAAGTAAAAAAATCCAACTGCTAACAAATGATAAATGAGTAAACAAAATGTGTTATAGACATACAGTGGAGTATTATTCAGCATTAGAAAGGAACAGGCTACTGATACATGAACAAGGTTCAAGAACACTGTCCTAAAGGAAAGAAACCAGACACAAAAGACTACTTACTTTCTGATCCCATAGATATGAAATATCCAGAAAGGGCAAATTTATGGGGAGAGCGATCAAATGAGTGCGTTCCTGGGATAAGAGTGGAAATAGGGGGTTGACTGTAAAGGGACATGAGGGTTCTTTCTAGGGTGACGGACATGCTCTAAAGCTGGATTTTGAGGATGGTTCCGCAACTCTGCATACTTACAAAAAAAAAAGACTGAATTGTGTATTTAAAATGAGTGAATTCTGTAGTATATAAATTACATGGCATTAAAACTATTTTTAAAAAGTACTGTGCTTGAAAACATGACAATTATAGAGGTAAAAAAAGTGCTTTTTACCAAATCATCTTTGGTAAAAACAAAACAAAAACCAACAAAAAGAAATGTAACTGTAACTTTGTGTGTATATAACACACACACACAATGTATAACTCCTGCTAAAACAACACTGCCATTCCTAAATGAAGGCTTTTGGCAGCCATCTTGTAAGAAAACGGAAATAATTTGTGATATTGACAGTGTGGTTCTTGATGTAAAAGCCTCAGAAAACATTTTTCCATCCAGGTTTAGTAATGCCCTAACAATCATAAAAATGTGAAGGGACATTTGGTAGCCTTTTATAGACTTCATTTACAAGGCAGATGCTGCTCCTTAGAAGTGTTTGCTCTGTAGCTTAATTCCATTTTACTGTACAGTATGTACTTGTTTTGGGTAGGCTGAAAATGAAGACGAAAAAAGATGACTTTATTTAGCTGTTTCTTTTCTTTTCTTTTCTTTTTCTAGGAGAGTTAAGAAAAAATTGATTTTAACCAATAAGAGATAGTAGGCAAAAGTAAGAGTCCCATGTGCGGGAATGATGTACTCTGTACTACTTACTAATAATAATAGCTAATGTTTATTTAGTGCTTACTCTCTGCCAGGACCTGTGCTGATTTACATATATTATCATCTCTCATCCTCAGAACAATCCTATCATGTCATTAACAGCATTCCCGTCCTGCGGATAAGAACACTGACGTTAGAGTGTAGGTGCTTGTCTGAAGGCACAAGGTTGGTAGCTGACAGCCAGGACTTGTACAGAGACCAGACTCTCCTATCCCCTCACTGCAACGGGGTCATAGCTGCTGCCCACAGAATTCATATTAATTTAATGCTGAAAATCAGGAAACTTAAAAATACAATTTTTAAAACTGAATATCCATATTTTAAAAATGTTTTATAGGAGTTGAACATATCCATGTTGATAACTCCCAAATTTCTCCCTTCAGTCTTGCTTGCTCGTCTGAATAAAAGACTCATATACCTAACTTCCAGTTCAACTCTCCACTTGCTTGTCTAAAAGTTATTTCTCACTTAATATATTCTAATGCCAACTTTCTAAACCTTCTCCCCCCAAAGTGTTTTCCATCTCAATAAATAACACCTACATTTATCCCCCAAGGCCAAAATGTTGGGGATATACCCTGGCTGATTCTTACAACCTTCATTGTTGCCGCTCCAGTTAAACTACCACCATATTTACCTGGTTGATTCCAGTGGTTACCCGCATTCATTGAGGCAGGTTGGCTGCATTTAAAAAATGGATTAAAAATTTTAAGTGGGAGTACAAGGCAGGCAAATAGAGCATAAGGGCAGTAGTCTTCCACGCATTCAAGGCCCCAAGCCAAAGGAGGTACTGTCATCTTCAACAAGTGACTCCTATGTTTGCCTTGCCCAAAGGGAAAGGCAACATGGGGGGCACAGGTGGGACGTTTCCAAGCCCCACCTGGAAGGGGCCCACGTAACTTCGGCTTACGCTGACTGCATAAGACCCAGTCACACAGTGACACCAAACTGCAATGGAGTCAGGAAAATGTGGTCTAACAGGATCTTCCACACCTCCTCATTCTGCAACTCTGGATCTCAGGTGGTAATTCTGAAATTGGGGAAACAATTTCTCCTTTAAAAGAGTTCTTATTAAAAGCGGCATAGGTGAAAGGAGGTACTTGTGTAAAGGATCATATCTAATTTCAGAGTGAAAATACCTTTCTAAAGGCAGCCACTGTGAGAGGCGCCACCTAAACCAGCAGTTTCATGCTAAATCAAATGGTAAGTGGTAATATACATGATACTAACAGAGGTTTACTAGAACGGGACTTTCTAAAGAAGCATTTGAGGGCCTGGTTTCATTTACATAACAGGAAACGATTCGGGGAGGTGGTGAAAATATATATTGAATCACGGAAAGCTCATCCATGAAAGGAGAGTTGTACCTTTTATTTTTAATTTTTTGGATGGGAGGAAAATTAAAACAAGAGCTCTAAAGTACGTCTCTAGAAGTCAATCAATTATCCTCACATTAAGGATATGTTATAGTTTATGTGTAGAGGGAGAAGAATTACAGTTATTTTGGTTTTTATGTTGAAGGGTCAAAGTATTTTAGGGGATAATGGTGGAAAGAGCGCCTTTTTGCTTCTGTCTGTGTCCCACAGAGCAAGTGGCCGGAGTGAAGGAACTGGCAGGAAGTGGCCTCAATGGAGGCAGTACAGTAAAGATAAAATAGGATTCTGGGCAACGCCATTTTTGTCTACTCTGTAAATACCCCTCTTTTAACATAAAGGCTCTTTAAAGAAACAAGAAAACAAAGCATTCAGAAGGGGCTTTATACATTATTTATGAACTTCTCAATTGAAAAAAAAACACCCACTCAGACATTTTAATAAAAACTTTCAACTAATGTATCTAATTTTATTAATATTTTAAAGAGCCAATTATGACTGGAAAATTATTGTTTGTTAAACTGCTACATAGCTTTCTGCAAATAGAATGTTTACAAATCTCTTGGAATCACTTTCCCAAAGTTTCAGTTTCTGAAGGTCAAATAACTATGTAAGTGCTTAATAAAGAAGCAAAGAAGTACCTCTAAATATATCTCCCCGCTCTGATGGGCTTATATTCTGCTCCTTAGGTGAGGTATTAGCAAAGCTTATTTATTTTCATTTCCAAGGCTTTTATTTGCTCGTTCCCTTGTGGTAAAGCTGATTTCCATGATGATTCCCTTCTTAATTTAATACCCTTTTTACTCATCATATAGACCTAAGAATTTTCCATAAAATAATGAAATCCTTGCAAAGGAAATGAAGACAACTCGGAGAGTAAAGTAAACTAGCTCTTTTTTCAATTAATTGATCCACTGTCATGTGCATGTAAGATTTTTTTAAACCTAGGAAAATAAGGTTAATTAACATAAAAAAGCCTCACTCCTCTAGATGCTGAATTTTGTATTTTACCCATGCTGCCTTAAGTGCCTTGATTTCCCAGTAATGACCTAGTTCTCCTAATGAGGAACATTAACCCCTGGCTATAGCTGTCCAGGACTTAATTGTCAACTGCAGCTGAAATAGGGGAGTTTGCCGATCAGCAGGTATGCGGTATATTAACTCATGTCATTTCAACCCATAATAAATAAATCTGTTGCTAAGGCAACAGGAAGACCAGCTCTATCAGTATTCTCTACCCACCCCCCCCCGCCCCAACTCCTGCTTCTCTTTTGGAGGAAACTGCCTTTCACACCAAGCTTAGGGAAAAAAAGAAGGAAATTAACTACATGTAACCATAATTAGAAGTAACATCATTTCTCATCTTAGAAACATATCTAAATTAATAAAAAAGGACAGCAAAGAGAGAAATGCTTTTGCCTGAGATCATGATAAATTATTTCCTTCAACAGGAGATAGGCACTAGGAGGTACACATCTGAGTAGGAGCAAATCTCAAACATTTCGGCTCTCTGTGTTTCTGAAATTTCCCCTTCTTTTGTTTAACCAACAAATGATTCTAGCCTGAGTACTGCTGAAATAGCTAATTAGTTGCACAACCAATAAAGATGATACAAAAGAAAAAAAAAACCTTACATAATTTATAATAGTTATTGCTATACTACCTTGGAATTCTTCGGTGTGATTGAGTTACAAAAAAATAAAAATCTGGACACTGGAACTTGGTCTGGGAAACCTAGAAAAGCCATAGAATCTCATTCATTTCGGACTATAAACTGGAGTTTAGAAAGTAATTTCAATGGATTGCTTAAAAATGATTTACAATTTAGATTATGGCAGACGGGTAGGTGAAAAAATAGCCTATAAGAATATCCCCTTCTTGTTTTATTGTTAAATGATAACTAAGAAATTACTTTGGTTTTAACCGGTTTGAGACTTTCTTCCCAAATACCATAATTTTATCGAATAATTTGCTTTACCCTCCGTGAAAATAAATTACTCCAATTTAACAAAGTCCTGAAGGTTTTGTATTTACAATTCCTATAAAGAGGTTTCATTAAAAAATCCCCAAAACAAACAAAATGTATGATTTGTGAAAGCAGTGCTGATCTCATGACCATCTCTACCTGTCATTTGGTTAATTGAGTTCTTCTATGTTTTCACTGTCTGTCTTCCCAGGATGAGAAAGTTGTATTCAACTGGACTTACTGAGCACGTAAGAGTCGATCACCAAAGAGTCACCCCATCAATACTAAGTAACATCAACTGAGCATCCCCAAACAAACAAAGAAACAAACAAAAAGTTTCTGTCTCTATCTTGGAGGACTTTAGTTAGGATCTAAACCAAATCATGCCATTTAAATTTTACCTGGAATGAGTAGGGCTAGAAAACTGTGTGGAAACTAAAGTTTTGTTACACATACACGAGGTGCGTTTGATGGTACAGGTGCCCTTGGAGCATGCAAATTCACAGTCAGGGAATTCACACAGCACTAGGATTCAAATCAGGGCAGATGCTTGTGGAAGGCAGAGGATTTCAGGGTATTTCTAAAGAAACATAATTGTAACTACCATCACTGAAAGATAGAAAATGCTATACACTAAGAGCAACAGTGGGAATATTAGTCCTGAAAAACGGTAGACAGAACAGGCTAACTAAAGAACGGTTGGGTCAACAGGGGTGGTGTAGAGAAAGGGTTACTGACTAGGAAGGAGAAGTATATTGAAACATACACAATTGTATACGTGGCATAAATATCTGTAACAAAGAGGTAGATAATATATCTACCCACCCATCCATCCATCGGTATCACCTAGCTAACTACTTCCCAACTCACCCATCCATGATCTGTTTTAAGTGACTAAATCTGGTATAAGGATTTGATCAAGAGTTGTGATGGGAAGAAGCAAGGGCAGACATGGGTCTTGAGGGGGTAAAGATGACTATTATAAGCATACCATAATCAAACACCATCTTTTGTAGCAACTAGTATATTTAAGATATGAGTCAAGTTTAGAGAACTTTTTAACCCCATTAAGGAAGAAAGGGTAACAAGAGTTTCGGTTTATGATATTCTAGAGAAAACAACACCAAGACAGCAATGACTATAGGTGGGAGTTCTTTATTCTCACATAGTGTGTTAGAAAGTTAAAAACAGCCCAAGAAGCACTGAGAAACTATTGAATCTCTTAATTTTTTCATATATTTAACAGTTTGGAAATAGCAAGGCATCTATGGATGAAATTTTGGAAATTATAAAAGATATTTTGGTAAGACTAATTTTTTTGGCTATGAATTTCCCAGTTTATCTTCTTACTAATGAAGAATAGATTTCCAGAATTTCATCTGATGAATCACGTTAGGAGACAAAAATAAAACTATTTGGTGACATAATACACAGTAATTTAAGCCAGGTATTTGATTAAAGCTTTTCAAAGATTCTAGTAAAATCTTGTAGAGTTTTTTGCATTTTAAATGGCAGAGTTCACTTGAAATTCTTTATGGACAAAAACAAAACAGAACAGAACAAATAAAAAAAATCCCTCCCTCCCCTCAAAAATAAGGAAATAAACACAAAAAAAACAAACAAAACAACACCTCTAAGCAAAGAAATGTAACTGAAGAAAACTTATCATTGAGTTGGGAATGACTGCAATCAATTAGAACCCTATTATTCATGTGAGCTTTGACTGTCCAATTGATAAATATAGAAATGGTTAGACCAGCGATTTTCAACCTTTTTCATCTCATGGCACACACAAACTAATTACTAAAATTCTGTAGATTACCAAAAAATACATTATATTTTTTGCCAATATGACAAAAAAAAATAGGTATAGTTTTGATTCATTCACATTGGATGGCTACTGTTGTATTGGTTGTTGTCATTGTTTTATTTGACAAGCAGGGCTGTCCGACCTTTTGGTGTCTCTGCACCGCACTAGAAGAGTTTTCTCGGTCCATACATTAAATACATTGCAACACATAATCACAAAAAATATCATAATATCTTAAGTAACTTTACGATTTTATGTTGGGCCACATTCACAGTCCTTGTGGGCCACAGGGTGGACACCCATGAAAAGGAAACAAGGTTAGAACCCCTGAAATAGTCAGGTATTGCATGTTTTAAACATTCTTGAGGCACACTGGATGAAAATTGCTGGGTTCGATGATCTCTTCCAAAGAGCAGTTACCCATTCTTCCCAGTGCATCGCAGATGAGCTCACTTACAATAATTCCCAGGCAGACATTCCTAACACTGAAGATGCTGAACTGTGAGCGCAGCAAGGGCCGCTAGAAAGCAGGCACGGGATCATCTTTACAGATGAGGACAAATAAGATGGTTTTCACGGGTCTGAGGAAGCACTGGTGGTGTTGAGACGCAGAGGGCCAGACCTCATGACCATCTTTTCCAGAACTATAATTCCATGAGGGTCATTTCTCCCATCAAAATATACATAACACTAAAATAGAACAAAGAGCACAGGTGGCCAAAAGCTAGCCCTCTGACTCTGTTCACGTCCTGTCGTGGCACCTGAAGACTGCTCTCTGAAAGTATTCTGCTCTCAGGTAATGGTTAGTAGAGCTTAAATAAATTAAGACAATCTACTCACCAAATATTTTCCAAGTCATGTGGGCAAAAGAAAACCAAGATAAGTTACCGTGGCCTGAAAGGCGTATCACCAATCACCTAACACACATCCGTTCAGAAGGCAGTCACCAATTTTATTTTCAAAGCTGTAGTTTTAAACCTCGGAGAGTCGAAGGATGAAGAAAAAGTAATTTATTTTACTCTCAAGTAATAAAGCATAATTTTCCATTTTATATCAATCATTTGTTTTCAGTTAGAAATCTCCAAAGTTTCTAAAAATATAGCTTGTCAAATTCTTTCAATATTATAGTATATGATTTACGTAAGTATGCTTCAAATCTGTCTATTTCTCACTGAATGGAGCTTTTCCTTTCCAAATTTACACTGTTAACCATAATCAACATTACATAAATTGTCTTATCATTTCTTTATGGAAAATACTGTGAATATCATGTAGTTCATAAATAGTCATTCCTCTGTAAGTGAAAAGCTCTGACAGTTTCCTCACATTGCAGGTGATGAGGCAATAGTGGAACTTATAAGTACTCCCACAATTTCAAACTCCTGAATATGCCTCACAGCCCACTCCCACTTCATTTTTCTTAACCAGAACACACCCACGCGCGAGCTACTCACAGGGGCTTTAAGATCAGAATAGAATTTCTCATACCATGGATCTCTCTCCTTGCTGAGCCCATGTCGAGGCAAATCCTGTTTGGTTTGAGAAAGTTTTCTTACACATGATGAACACTTGTTTGCTATCAACTGCTAAATCTAAATGTTAATATAATAACATTTAGGGGAAGAAAAATTAGTCTATGAGAACTAAAAATTAGGCAATTTCAATGACTGGTGGCAGACATTTTTACATACATCATTATCAGTTCAATTTGACAGTCATTCTCAAAAGGTAGCCTGTAAATTCCTGGGGGTATTCAGGACTCACAGAATCTGCAAAGTCACACTATTTTCACAATAATACTAAGATGTAATTTGCCTTTTTCACTGCATTGACATACATCGTGTTCGTGAAAAAACTCTGACAAGTAAAACTGCTGTTGCCTTAGCGTGATGTGAGGCCATGGCTCCAAACTGAACCAGCAGTCACTGTATTCTTAACCACCTGCATTAACAGTGAAAAAATAAAAAAGTCAGTTTCACTTAAGCATGTCTGTGAAGAAGCATTAAAATTACTAATTTTATTAAATTTCATCTCTTCAAGAGGCTTAGTCTATGTAATATAATTGGAAATACACATAAATCCCCTTTGCATAGCAAGGTGCAAGGACTGTCTTGAGGAAAGTAGTCATGTGATTGTTTGAGTTGTGAACTAAAATAGTTGCCTTTTTCTCGAAACACCAATTTTACTTAGACGAACAACTGATAGACAAACCATGGTTAATCAGACTTGGGCATCAGGCAGGCATTTTCTCAAAAATGAATCACGTGAAACTGTCACTTCGAGGAAAACATTTGTTGCAACGAGCATAAAAAGTCATTGAGTGGTTTCAACTAAACTTCAACAAACTCATACTTGTCAAGTTCCAGTGTCGTATCAAAGAAGATCTACGATAATCTGAAAGCGTCATTAAAACACTCCTTCCTTTTCTAACTCTCTTTGTGGGGCAGAATTTTGTTCATAAACTTCCACCAAAATAATATATTGCAACAGATTGAATACTTAAGCAAATATAAAACTCCAACTCCCTTCTACTTAGACATAATAGATTTACAAAAATGTAAAATAATATCACCCTTATCACTGATTTTTTGTTTTGTGAAATATAGTTACTTTTCATAAAAATACATCAACATTAACATGTATTTGGCTCTTCATTGTTACTTGTAAATGATTTAATGTAGATTTTAAAACTTCTTCCTGAGTTTTAATTTCTAATACAGAATAAATACCGATAGGTATAACCCCGATTAGCCAAAGCTTTTAGGTGTCCCAATAACATTTAAGACTGTGAAGGAGAGCCCTGGTTGGGTAACTCAGTCAGTTGGAGCATTGTCCTGATACATCAAGGTCGCGAGTTCAATCCACCATCAGGGCACATACAAAAATCAACCAACACCCTTCTCTCTAAAATCAATAACTAAAAAAAAAAAAAGAGAAGAAGAAGAAGAAGAGTCTTGGGATCAAAGAGCCTGAGAACCATAGCCTGGAGAGTGCCATCTTTCAATGTGTTATACCCTTGTTTTTTCTGTCCCTCCGGCAGTACGTCTTTCGTGCCCATTCTAATAAAGAGAACATTTACATAAAGGTTGGCGCTAGTACAATGTTATAATATTTGTATAATGTTTGGAAAGAAAATAGTTAAAAAAAAGGCATTGCCAACTGGATCTATTTTTTACAGGTCTTTCGCTATAAGTCATTTCTATTAACCGTGCCTTGCTATAGATGTTTATAACAAAACATTAAAGACTGGGTAGAAAGGAGAAAACAAATTACTCTGCAGAGAACCCAGCAACTCTGCTAAAATACTGTCAGTTATTTATCTACTGTCAGCAGAGGTTGCACACTATAATCCTTGACAAGCTCAGATTCAGAAAGAATGAAGAGAGGGGGCAAGCGTTGCATTTAAGGGCCTGTTCTCATGCACAGACATTTTAACACAGATTTAAGGCTAGAATGTATCTTCCAGAAAATGTCACTTTTGATTTTGATACATATCCTAGCAAGTAGACTCTACATTTGGTTGACTTAGTACGAGATATGTTAGAGGCTAACACTATATTTTAGACCATTCATGATCCCAGCGTGGAACTAACACAGTGAGGTCAGCATCACTTCATTTTTAGACTTGGCTACCGCAACTGCATGATTTCATGGGCATATTTTTTATGATAAGAAGGACGGTTTTATTTTTGTTTTGTTAGGCCAGGTAATGACAGCCTCTAAGAATCCTGTTGCCCTCTCTAGTGTCCATTTCTCCTTTATGTTTACAAGGGAAACAATCATTAATGCATTTTCCTGTTCTGAAATTCTCTCTGGAAAACATACGCGGCCAAAGCAAAAATGCATCAGACAGAAGAGCTTCCTGTGGTCAATTCTAAAGAAAACCCACCTTCAAGCAGGTAGTTTAAGTGGTTCATAATGCTCACAAGAACACGTACAGCGCAAGGTTATGGGGGAGGCTCCAACTCAGAACGCCGAATAACGAATACACCCCGGTCATTTCTAGTAGAAACCATGATTTTCTTTATAATACAGCTCTTATCGACTGGTCAATTATGTGATTTCTACCCGTGTGCTCAGAGGTCTAAATAAACGTGTGCTTGTAACTGGGGACGTTGGATGAACGCTGAACCAGAATCTTAATTTTCTAATTCAGATTCACCAATTAAAAATAAACTGTATTTTTATGAGCAAATTTACATAAATCAGATGATAACGCATCTACCACTAAAGGGTAGGAGTTCAGCTCACAACATTTGCATATACTCTCCTAAAGAAAATATAGGCGTTTGAGAATTTCATTGAAGAGTCTTGCCGCGCTGGAACTCTAATGGGCTTAGAACAGTAAATTTTGAAGAAACTGATTGCTATCCCTGTAGCTAGTAAATGTCTGCCTAGACCCAGTGGCATTTGAAAAAAGTGTTTTATCATAAAATTATCCCAGCAGAGTCCATTCTGCAAGATAACATCATCATCATCATCATCAGTACTCCATGCAGGACCCAACAGCTCTGGCACAATATTGCCAGTCATTTATCTGTTGTCAGCACAGGTTACACACTGTAATCCTTGACTGCCTCGGAATTAGAATGTCTTTGATGTCCCCACAAGAGTTTTTTGCCCGAAGGCTTTACCAATGCTCGGCGGCTCAGTGTTTATTCCTCGTAATCTTCCTCTCATCTCCAGGCTAGCAGTGACAGATGGTTATGGGCACACAATAGTATTAAGAGTTTGATATTTTTTTTATGCTGTGCTCTCTGTACAACAAATAGCTATCAGACGCGGGCCAGAGAGCTGACATGGCTCGCTTAGGTAATGGCAAACAAACAGCTCGGGTTGATGCTTTCTGTCATTTCCCCTCCTAACCCTGCTTGTTTTCATTGTATACTCTCAAAGGTAAACTATATTAACCTTATAGACTGTTATTAAAAAGATATATCTATATGAGCATAAAGTGCTTTTCTTTTCTCTTTTTCTTACTCTTTTGATTATGAAAGTAATACTGCTGACATATTGAACAAATATCGAATGTCAACATAAATTTTTAGTGTGTGATAATATCCCCCTTCATATAGCTGTGTGTCAGGCGGGAACCCGCGGATGATGCATAGCAGTAAATAACCCAAACAAAATTAGTTCTCTTGTCAGCTTCTACCTTGTATGTCCCCAGGCATCAGTAAAATTGACTGCACGCTAGATTTTCAAAATTAGCCCTAATGTTAGCTATGTGTCTGGCAACCTCCAAGTTTCCAATGTTCTACTATATTACCCGTAAGGATGAATGTGTTACTTTTATATTTTGGCATTTACTCTTGCTGATGCGGCTTTTTTCCCTCTTCTCCAAATTAAAAATAATTTAGCTTTAACAATAAGAATGTGTACAAACATAATGCTGCATCTCTTTAAGCAACTAACTTTAGGCAATTAAATTAAATTAAAGCAAAAATATACAAAGGAAGAGAGGGAATTATTCAATTTAATATTGTTAATTTTATTAACATAGCTCTGTCTTATTTTGTGCCGCGTATTAGATAACATGTTTCTCACTCTCCCCCATCACAGGATGCTGCTTTGCAACAGGAGTCTACAAATTATTTAATTTAGCATTTTTATGATAACCCAGAACCAAACTTTTTAGAACTGATTTTCCTGCAATAAATATTATACTTCAGAGACAACCAAAGGTTAGCAGGATAAAAGGAAAAGCTTTTCAGAGGGGAGTAAATGATGACATCTATTTTACCTTGAGATAGGTTGATCTCATCCAGACCCACTGCATTTTAAAATAACATAAAAGAATACCGAACACTGCCACATCCTAAGTAAAACATGATTTAAAAATGTTACTCCCTTAGAAAGGCTATGCTGCAAGTGTGAAGTTGAATGGACAAATCCAAAACCACATTCCACATTAACTTTCAATCTCTAAATTTTGTGTTCATACGTTTAGATTCAAAGATGAAAATCCCTTTAGGTACCAGATGATACAGATCGACCGGAGGGCGTTTGGAGTTTTAATGTGCTGGAAGTCAAATCCTGGGCAAAGGCGCTTTGCCCGGCCGGTGTGGTGTGCTTATTACTTCACCTGTAAACAGTTGCTCTCAGAAAATCGGACCTAACGATCAGCCCAGCATCTCCGCAATAAAGAGACCATAATCTGTGGGGGGAGTGGACTCTAATCAGGCCACATGCAGATTAAACTAACTGGGAGGAATAAAAACTAGATTAAAATGTTCATGCCTAATACCAGAAGATTATCAGGACATTTTACCTCTTTAAATCCTAATTTACAGGAGCCAGGGTTAAGTTTATGAGTTTATATTTGGTGTGATCATCTGTTTTAGTTGATTTTCCTCCATTTAGATAAGATTCTCCCAGGAAGTATTTTGCTTAGCACAATACAGAGGCATTTGGGAGAAGGGAAATAGTTTCATATGCACAGATACAATTTATGACAAGTGAAATAAAGGCACCCAGTTGAAACTGGTCAAATTAGTAAATACCGGAATTTTTTGTTTGTTTGTTTTAATGGTAATACTGCTTTAGCAAAGTGTACATATGAAAGTTTTGTGATAACAGTATATACATATATATATATAATCCTATTGTTATACTTTGAAACTTCTTGAACAAGATTTGATTTCCTAGAAGTGCCTAGGTACTGTTGTTAGTTGAGCAAATCACTATAAATAATGATCTGTAATTCAAAAACTCAAAAGTGATCAAAGTACAGAACTATTTCTACAAAGACATTGAGTAATATCACCTTGACCCTATATTAGTAGTAATGTGACACGAAAATGACCTTCTTCTAAAGCTACAGCAACAAGAAATTACTAAGTCAATCATCAGAATATATCTCCTATTACCAGCTCTGTAACTCTCACTAAATGGGTGTGTCTTAAACTTACCACCTATGAGGCCAGACAATGTGCAACGGTCTCCGTTGATCATCGACTCCACTCGAAATGTCATGCGGACTTTGTTTCTTTTCCCCAGGACGAGAACTTGAATTATCTAATGAGTCGTGTGTTTTCAAGCATGACTCCTGTATTAATGAGCTACCCGGGTCTTCTTGTTGTGCAGCGTCACAAGGTCCAGGCTGTGGCTCAACATGATCCAATAAATTCTCAGCACTTCCCTGCTCCTGAAGGAGAGGAAGGGCCATGGATGAAGCAGCACTGCCGTCTCCTCGAAGGATGAGCATCTTTTGTAAATGGGCCATTTTATGCTCGGGCATGAATCTGTTACAAAAAGGAAGTGCAATGCTCTTTCAGTGAAGATACTATTTAAATTTACCCTTTACCTTTCTGTAAGGACATGACGATGGTGTATGAAACCGAAAAAATAAGGACGTAACAAAAATTCTAGAAAAAGAGCAAAGAGTAGCAGTCATCAAGAGAAAATTCAAAAGTTTGAAACTGGACCAGGTTGTCGTTAAATAGTTTCCAAAGACTTTCTGCGGCTATAAATCCTGCACTGCACATATAAAGAATGAGAGGAGAGCGATGGTTTTTCACTCTCCCTTCACGTGTCTTTCTGGAGCTCCAGTTGGCATTTCCCAGTCACCGCATGCCCCAGGGCTTATTTTCAAGCCTTATTTTGTTATCCTATAAAAATGCTTGAAACTTCCTTGATTAAACTGGGCATTTCTGTTCACATGCCTTTTCTGTATTCTTGGGCACCTTATACACTTTTCATTAAATGACCTTGCTAATATTTTGTGGAGTATATTTTTTGTTACCGATTGTAGAAGCATCTGCATGAAATGAAATCGAGGAGTTCCCCTGGGGAGAGAGCCGGCAGCGCTTCAAAAAGACAGAGTGAGAGACAGATGGGTACGACCAACTCAACTTGTGGTGGAACACAGTATAGAAAGAGTGGACACTAACTTTTAAAGCTGAGAACTAGAGAAATTCTGACAGAGGAATCAGTAAAGCCTTAAAGAGAGTTGTAATTGAAGACTGGAGAAAAGCGGAGAGGCGGGACTTCTGGATGGAGAGAACAATGTGATCGAAGGAAAGGGGTATGAAAGAACATGAACTCTGCAGGGAATGACACGCAGACCCAAGAGGCTGGGGCAGGTCCTGGGACCTGAGGCCGAGAGAGGCAGACTGGGCCATCCAGAGCCCGGGCGTCTCCCTCGCCTTGTTGAATAAGTGAAGACATGGAGGGTACATGCATTTAAGTGGTAGGCGAGGGAGAAGAACCATGCAAGGAGGGCACTAAGGAATATCTGGAAGAGTAGAAAGTGAATCCGAGATAGTAATATTATACAACTGAAGTGAATTAAGACTCCCAAAAGAATGTGTAAAAAATTATCGAGAGGCCTTAAAATGTGTAAGAGGGGGTGTAAACGCCTGCAGAGGTGCTACAGTACCAGAAACAACAAGTTGTTTCTGGCTTTGTTACCTACGAGATCACCGGCTGCTCCAAGGGCAGTTCCCATGGAGGGGACAGGCAGAGGCCAGACCAGGGGTTAGGGTATGTGCATGGCAGGGGTGGCAGAGAAGGAGCAGGAGAGAGGAGAAGAGCATGCGTGGCAAGGCAAATTCCTTTTAATATGGAAGTGCGTGGAATCTAAGGCGTGTCGCCAAAGCATTAGCTGAGGTCATCTATTTCGAGGGAGGTGGGGAGAGGTGGAGCTGGAGTTAAAGAAGTGAGCTGAGAGGTCAGAGCCATCACTTTGGAGAGGGATGAAAAGAGTTTACCAGTTCTGAAAGCAGGGGCTGGTGAGCAACACTAAGGAATGGCGGGGGTTCCCCTGTGAGCTGGAAACAAAGTCTGGCTGTAATATGCTGCGTACATTCCAGAATCAAAAAGCTTGTTTGTGGGGCGTGGAGGGCTTCTGTGCTTGTTTCATAAAGCCTTTTGAGAAAAATCACCTGAATATATAAGGAGTCACCCCCCCCCCCAAGAAATAAGTAGATGAATATAGGTAGATTGAGAAAACTCAAAAAATGGTGCTAATCCCCTTGGTATGCCCCAACAAAATAATTAATTCTTGATTTACAATGGAAAGAAACTTGGGCATACACAGATTACAGTAGTTTCGGAACTCACAGGTCCAAAATATTGAAGGGAACTACCCAACTTTCTTTGTGATACATATTCAAAATACCGAGGAGAGTCTAAGTAACTAAAAGTCAATTATAAAATTCCCACTGATTGACGCAAAAAGTAAAAAAGAAAATGAGTCTAACAGTATCTTCAACTTCTCCTAAATAAATAGAAAAAATGGTAAGAGAAGGAGTATCTGTACACATCTGCAAAACAACAATCAAACAAGCGTAGTAACCTATTTGTTTAAGTCAGATAAGAAACACCAGGGAAGCTGAAAAAGGATTTTAACAGAATTACAAATTTAGTGCTTGAAGAATTCACAATTTAAAAAAAACGATGGGCCTTAAAACAACATATCTTCATTTTAGGAAACAGTATCACGGCCTACCTTACTCATAACACTGTGCAGTCTGTGAGCAAAACCACAAATTAGAAGAGACAGGACACAATGGGAACTGGTAACTGATGGGAAATTTAGCTGTGGGCAAGGTGCTAGGCCCAATTTCATTCAATGCATTTCCTACATGTTCTCCGGGATGAAGGGGATGCCTCGTTCGCACAGGCTGTGGATGGCTGGCCCGACAGGTGGTGGTGGTGATAAGATGTGGAAAGATACAGAGTATCACTATGAACAGCAACCCAAAACTCAGCTTGCCAAGGCTATGAGACTGGAAAAGGGCTCGTGCACATGGACAACGGTGCAGTGACTGTAGGGAGCAGGGGATGTAAAGGGACTAAACGGTAATGGAAAAAAAACAATTAAAAATACGAATAAAATGTTTACCTGAAAAATAAAAAAGGAAAAAGGAAAATAAACCTGAATGCCAATGACACATGGAAAAACGTGTTTGGGCTGTCTGGAGTCGGACAAGATGCGCCTGTGCTGATGTGAGCACCAGTAAACCGATGCCACTTTGTCGGAGAGCGTGTTGTGCAGGAAAGGAAGGTACCAGGTCTGAGGGGATGGATCACTGTGAGAATGCTGACTTCATCTGGGTCACCTGATAACTGTATGTGTTTGAAAATTAGGGCGTTCTTAGAAGAGCAATAATAATGATTAAGGCAATGGAAGAACTGATTTATGAGGACAGATTAAAGGACCTAAATATGAATAGCTTGGCTAAGTGACAACGAGAGGGGTACATAACAGGAGTCTCTAAGGAAAGAGCCTAATTATTTAGCCTGCTACAAGGGGGTATAACTAGGAGTAATGAGATGAAATTAAGAATAGGAAAATTTAAGCTGAATTTCCAGAAAAACTCCCTGATTGTATAATTTATTAGCTCATGGAATGAATTCCCTGTGGAAATGCTATAGCTAGGAAAAATAATAGGACTGGACAAAATACCAATAAATAATATAGATAATAATCCAGTCTTTGAGAGAAGGTGGTTACATGCTGCACTTTTCTTGTTTATAATATCTTCTCATGTTTTTAATAGTCTTACTTATGTAGAGTTAATTATGACCCAAAGAAGTCTTTAGTCAATTAGCTAAATCTAAAAAGAAATATGTCCTTCAGGTGCGGGAAGTTAAAATCTCCTTAGTTTCGTACACTCTGCAGTAAGAAGCTGAAATAATATTTTACTACTTCGTTTCAGCAGAATTGGTCTTGAAGCAACTGGACAAATGTATTATTAATATTTCTAGGAAAAAAGGACAAAACAAAATAAAACAATCCTCATCTACCATTCCACATACAGTCCACTGATTCTCTGTGCCATGAAACTCATATTTTCATAGACGTGTTTAATATAAACAATTTATTGCCATAATAGAAATCAAAAAACTTTATTCCAGCTTTTCTAAATGTAGCTCTATGGTCGATTACTTCACATCAATACCAAGATCAAATAGGCATAATACTAACAAGCAGTTTGCTTAATAATAGTCACCACACTAATTAACCCATCCAGAACATTCTTAATCAGATGCTATTTGTAATGTACAGTTAAGAGATGCTTGGCAATAAACCGTACTATGCTAAAAGAGAAAATAATAAGTTACTGATGGCAGGAGAGGGGGGATTGGCTTTTCTACAAAACTGGACAGACTGTGCTGTCCTGGCGTTAACGCAATGAAGTGACCGTGCAAATAGGCACATGTCTGAACACTTCCCTTTTCTTCCTCTGCTCCAGCTCTGATAGGGGTGCTAATGAGAAGAGAGAAGGTCCTGAGGTAAGGAGTGAGAGGAAAGAAAGGGTCAAAGAAGACCAGTGAGCTGCCTTTTAGAGCATATGCCATATTCGGTATTTAACAATTTCCCATTTTCTTCTTAAAGACATGCTGCTCCCCCCGCCCCACCCCTTACTCACAGAACATCTTTGCCTGCTTCCGGGTCTCTCAGAAGCTCTATCAGAGCCTGTTTTCACTTTCAGAAATATTCTGATTACTCTAATCACTTTCAATCCATTATTGGCCATGGGACCCCACTGCCCACTTTTCGCCAACCAACGGCCAATCTGTGAAGCAGAAGGAGGGTCTATCGACTGCTCACGCCCCTTTCAAATGCTGGCCCTTCCTCTCACCTCTCTCCCCTAACGTGCCTCCAGAGCCATTGCCACAAAACCCTGACGTGTGCTGAGCAATCCTGAAAGCTACGCCTGGGGTAAGTACGTTCTAGACCTAAATGTGACTGCTTCCCCAGCCCCCACATCTCAACAAACCAACCTAGAGTTGGACCCACAGGAAGGTCCAAAGGCCTCATTCAGATTAGTCAGGAAAAGACCAGATTTGAGGGAAGCACTAAAGGCTGTTAAGACTGATGACAAACACAGGAAATGCTATAGGTACCTTAGTTACTTCTGCCAAAATCGAGAAGCTAGAGTCTGTTTAGTTGACTAACAGAGGTAGTCAAGAGGAAGACTTTAACACAAAGGCAGTCAATTAAATTTAGGATGTTAATATTGATTCATCTGTTGTTGATGAGAATATCATGGCTGAAATGTATGTCATGGGGGTACATACTGCTTACGAATGTCTTTTCCAGAGATTTCAGTAAAAAGTACTTAATATAGTGAGTTCGACCTACAGTATCTCTTAAATAATACCTACAGAGAAAGCCCTCAAGACAGAGATTATGAATAGTCTTGCTTCTCACATCAGATTTGGAAGACAACATGAAAAAAAATGATGCAAAGAGAGCATAATTGATCAAAGATTATTCCGAATTTGATCCAAAGAAGAAAGAGGATATAGCAGTGGCAGGCAGAACATGGAGACTGGTCTGCAAAGGAGTGGGGGCTGACCGAGCTCAGCCTACGGCTGAGGTCTGGGGGAGGGAGAGCAGGTGGCTACTGGGTTGTATCCTTTAGGCCAGGGTTTTATAAGGTGTATTTTGTGCAACACTAATTCCATGGGACACATGTAGGTGGTACACTAGAGAGAAGGTTTGGTGAGAAAAAAAATGTTGGAAAATGCTCGTTTAAACAAAGTGAAACATTTCTTCACCATCCAACTTCCCAAAGCACATGCTAGTGTATGCGATACATATGTTCACTCATTCATTTCTTTGTTCATTTAATAATTATTTACTGAGCACCTATTATGTGATGGGAACATTGCTTATTGTTTCCCAAACTTGGCACGTAGTGGGACAAGGAACCCCCACTCTCACCCCGGCTGACCCAAGGAGGCACCTTAAGAATTAACATTCAACGAAGAGTACTCTGGGAAACACCATGAAACACCATTTGAGACTCTGGGAGGTATGCAACCACAGCTGGAGTCTGAAAAGCATTGGAGCCAAATAAGTGGTGGCATATCTTGCATTTCAGGGATGGCAGGAGGAATAGGAAAGTGTGTTCACAAGAGAAAAGAACGAAAGCCCAAATTGAAGGCCATACACCAGGACCACACATCAGCAGACAAAAGGAAGTTTGAAAAAAATCAGGAGAACCTGTGGGGGTAAAAATGACAGAAGACTATACGGTTCATGGCTAATATGGATGACAGCAGAAAAAAAACAACAACATTCTCTTTTATCACAGTAATTTCTGTGAATTCCTGGATAGAAAACATTGAGAACTGAAGAGAAAGGGAATCGGAATCAAAGATAAGTAACTTTTCCAAAACCAACTGGGAAGACATCCACACAGTTCAGTGATCTAATTTCTTGGGTGATTTATAACAAAAACTATTCATTGTTTCCAAACAATGTGTTGGAAATTAATTACAAAATTAACATTTTTAGAATTTAGCCACATAAGCAAATATCCAAGATAATTAAAAAGTCATGCTAGTCCACATGTGTCCAATACATCACTTATATGGTAAGCAGATTTATATAAATCTACATAAACCTATAAAGTTTAAGAGTAAAAATCCTGATCTAGTGTTCTCATGTGGACAAATACAACCCCCCTCATACCTCTTGCTGCACTATCTTCACTAAATAAAGGAATCAGAAGCGAAAAAAGCCACCATAATTAAAACTAGATATTTGGAGACCACAGCATTAAAGAAAAAGACTTACTCTTGGTGGTTGGTTGTAAGGATAGCTGCTCTTCTTTCCGGGGGATGGCTAAGGGCTAACATTCATAAAATGGATGGCACATATCTACAAAGGCTGTTTCAATATGGAATCCCTGGCAGGACATAATTTGAACAAACTCAATTCACAGACAAGTTAATCACAATCCATAAGCACAACGCACAAATGCTTCGGGAGAGCAGCCATCCAACACCACCATGGTTGGTTAGGCCACGTCCTTTAGATGTTCATTTAGCATTTGGTGCCTAAACCAGATCTCAACTCCCACGGTGCAGACTTGAAAAGCCAACATGAAATACTGACAGCACCTGGGAGAGGATACTGGGTAGGACAGTCTTGCTTGGGCTACAAAGAATCTGTTTTGTGACAAGATGGGAAAACAGGACCCACAGAAACGTGCTTCAGTTAAAATTAACAAGCCAACTCTATTTAGTAGCATGAGAAATGCATGCTCCAGATAAAAGCAACTTTGTGGTTATCAGGCTGGCTTCGTTACCCATGCCTGGTCCCAGAGACAACACACTTAGTGAAGAGAGCACCTTCTCTTGAAGGCTGCCCTTAAGAGAAGCTTTAGCTTCCTCCAACCTGTGTAAGGTCCATCACTTCCTGATATCGGTCCTTTAATAGTTGGGGTTATTTATGGCTGTTGCAGGAAAAGATGGCTCTGTTTCCATGAACCTATTCCTTTTTACTTATTTCCCATCACCATTTCTAAAAATCATGTCTGAAAATCAAACACTGTCCATTTACCTAATTTATACCATATGGTTACATGGCCTCTTCTGACAACAATATTTATGTGATTAGCACTATTTAACTTAAATAATTACATGTTAATTCCCCATTCTCTCCTGATTTCAAAGTGTTTTAGGTTGTATACATTACTAATTTAACTGCAAACTAGTATGAGCAGTTTGTCTTGTAAAATTTTATAAAATCCCTCTTTGTAAACCTTTAATATACTCTCCCATATGTAAAAGTTAAGATCCTTATACATGTATGAGAATATGCGACGCTACCTTGTATGTTGACAGAATAAATGTTTATCAAATCCAGAGCCATTCTTGTGAACAGATGTATGCTTACCTCTCATGCTCTCCACTCCTCCCCAAAAAGAGCTCTATAAGAACAACAGACCCCTCTAGTTTATGCAACATTTACTATAGTAATTCAACACAGTTAGCCAAGTTGTAGGCTAAACTGCAAAGAAGAAATCTTAATTTTCCTACCTCCACTTTAAGAGCTCTCTACCCACTGGTGGTTAATTCCCTAAGATCCTTATACTACTTTCTGGTTCCCCATCCTCCTGCCCCCTCCAACCCCTGATCAAGCATCTCTTTGCATCCTATACTGGGACTAAGCCCCACTTTCATCCAGCCCTGAATCATCTCTCCACTGTTGGTCTTGTTGGGAACTAATCTCAAATTCCCACAGTGTATTAGTCACCTTCCATGTTCAAACGCCCTTTCAGAAGGGGCAGTGCCTTCATTCAAGGGAACTGGCCACAGTGGAATCATTTCAGGTACCACAGTAAGCCTACGAGAAGGATTACTTTGGGAGAACCGGTGGAGAGAAATCTCTGCGAAGCACCTTAAGTAAACCTACTCAAGGAATGGGAATGCTGAAGAGGGAGAAGCCAGGCGGCACTGGCACACAGGATTGAACCGGCGCTTCCTGTATATGTGGGTTTATTGAAATCTCTTAATTTCTCTGAACTTCAGTTTCCTAATCTATAAAATGGGATAATATATCTGTTTTTTTGGCAAATTTATTGAGAGATTAAAAGAGAGAGCGTGTATTGGCAATGACGTGCTGGGTAGCTGAGTAAATCTGAGTACACTTGCCGGTCCCTCGCTCCCTCATGTAACACCCAGACTTAAGGAGTTTTTCCTAAGACTGTCTTGGGTGACTCGGCATTTTCAAGTTACTCAGTGAATGAGTCACTGGGTTAAATCAGTCAACAAATATTCATTCAGCAAATATCTAAGCGTCGTGTATCTGTAAGAGGTTATGTCTGTATTTACAAAGCTTTTAGTGAGTATATAGTAACATTTCATACTGACTTACTTTGGTCTCTTAGCCCCCCAAATTGTAAATTATTCATCTTACCTTTATACTAAACTGTGTTTACCGATGCCATTACTCAAATGATCTAATTTTAAATTCAAACTTAATAACTTGCTCATCATTTGTTTCATTAATAGCTCAGAAGCAAAACGTCAAAACCTGCTACCCATTCATCTCACTTAATTTAATGATAGTATATAAAAAGGGACAAAGTTCCCAAATGTGGACCTGAAGGAATCTCTTTCAAGCGAGAGGAAGTAGTTGTTTCACACATGCACAACTCATCAAGCCGCTTCGTAAGGGTTTTTACCTTGTTGGCAAGTAAATGTTCTCACTACTCTGGGAGTCCCAGGTCTTTTACAGCACCAATAAAGCACTGAAGGAAACTCTAAAAAGAATCTCTAATTATGTGCCCTGTTCTATGACTTTTTTGTTTGGAAGGCCGTATTTGGAGGCTGAAAGCAGAATGGAAAATTTGCTGGTACTAAAGAAAGGATCACTTTCTTCTCTCCCAACAAATATAAGAACTCCCCTATGACCATGTTTCTAATTAGAGGGTCCTTCAGAGCATGACATCATTTTATTATGTAAGCCCTAACCATCATGTCTGGAGATAGACAGGGTCTTTAGGAGATAGCTAGGGTTAAATGAGGTCATAAGGATTGGGCCCTAATGGGATAGGATTGTGGTCTTACAAGAAGAGGAAGGGATCTTTCCTTCTCTCTCTCTCCTTCTCCACCTCAATTCCCACCACCACATGTAAGGACACAGCCAGGAGGCAGCCATGTGCAAGCCAAGAAGAGAACCCTACTCAGAACCAACTGTACTACCATCCCAATCTCAGGTTTCCAGTCCCAGAGAACTGTGAGAAAATACATTTCCGTTGTCTAAACCACCCAGTCTATGGTATCATTAATACCATGGCAGCCTGAGAAGATGAATACAGCTGGATGCTGCTGCAGAAAAAAGCAAAAAGGGTCAACACCATGATGTGTGAAATTTCTGTGTTGATAGACAGTGACAAGAGAATATTATAAAAGAAGAGAGAGCTGACCATCAAATATGATAAGAGAAAGTAGGGAATAAGAAGGAGGCAGTATTTGTGAATCTTATTGTGATGCAAAATGTTCCTTCTTTAAATTAAATATAAAATTTAAAAATAGAGAACTGAATTTTAGAAGAGCAATTTTCTGAAAATTTTGACTGGTTGTGAATAAAATCATTAATCTCTCTAAACCTGGGTTTTTCTTTTCTAGTCAATGAGAATGAGACCATTCCTAGATTTCTCTTAAAAGAACAGGATTAAGAGATCTAATAAAATTTACTGATTATCTTACAATTATTACTAAGAGGGCAAAATGGCATACTGGTCAAGCAGGGCTCTAAGTATGTTGTCTGGTTTCAAATTCAGGGCCTATCACATTAGCCGACCTGGGGGAAAAGGTCTTAAGTTACCTCATCTGCAAAACGGAGATAATTCTACTACCGCTTTGCAGCATTATGTCTTCCATGCTGCTTGGCACATGGTAAGAGCTCATAAATACTGTAATATTTTAATATTGATAGTAATGGTGGAGATCATCAGGATTATGTTGTCACTGTTGCTAAAGAAAGAACTCGACATTCTAAAAACTCTCGTCTGAGACTGCATTGACCTTTCCGTAGTTAAGCCTACTTTATAAACCAGAGACCCGTGCCTTCTTAAAGACGTACTTTTCTTAACTCTTACAAGATATACAATAGCTATCCATTCATTTTTCATTTATTTTTTTGAAGTGTGACAAAGAATTTTCTGAAAACCCTGTTCTCGTCCCTCTGGTCCTCTGTATTCACACTGGGCTGCCCTGAACTTTCAGATTTAAGGCAGGCATTTTAATAAGTTACCATATTTTCATTTGTTTACTAATCAAAGATTTGTACTCATGCCTAGAGGCATATTAATTACAAAAATGTCCAATGTTATAAATCAGAAAAATATATTCTGCCCTTTCTATTACTTGTTTCCTACAGTACTTTTTTCTACCTTTCACTTTTCTTCGTGTTCCCTTTTACTCCTTCGTTTTTTTCTAACTGAGCAGTCCCATCCTTTCCCTTCTTAAAGCTGCATAAACCAAGAAAGTAAAACCAGGAAATTTAAAACATCAGTTTCCAGGTCTCTGAAGCATGAACAGATGGGCATCAAAAATCCAGCCCTTTTTTTTTTCCTTTTTCATTTGCCCATCCACAACCTGAATAAATCAAAATTACCAGCAAATATAACTTTCAGCACAACCCTCATTTTATGTATTCCCACATTAAATGCTATAACACTAAGTATTAATTCACTCAAGTTCTGATTCTATTGCTGTCTAATTTTTGAGCCACAGAAACTAACTCTATTCCAAAATAATATTACAAGATACAATTTTGTTAATTTTATATTTGAAATAAAGCCTTTACCTGTACCAAGTGGGTGTACTAACCTTTCCACTTTGAGTTTTTATACTTTCCAGAATTTCTAAGTTTGGAAAAAAGGGGGGTAAAATGTAACAGATGGGTAAATTGCTGGGCTATTACTGGAATATAACCAAGGTATGAAGGTAAAGAAAGGCCTGAAATACTTGACCAAAATCCTTAGTGAAAAAGTTTCAGAGGAAAAAAATATTCATTCACCAGTCAAGAAAAACTGCAGTGCCTACCTTGTGCCGGGCAAAGAGATGCCCTGATGAAACACACAGCATGGTGGATCACAGCTTGATCAGGGAAGAATGGGGCGCCATGGCTATGAGTGCCCAGAACTGGACAGGCATTAGTGCCAAGGAAGGCTCTCTAGAGAAGGTGATCTCCCAGCTGAGACCTCAATGATGATTAGAAGTCAGCCAGGTGCGGGAGTGAGAGGTGGGCTGCACTGAGGTATGGCATGTGCAAAGGGCCTATGGAGAAAACACGGTCCAGGGGTAAAAAGCCAAATATTAACAGGGTGGGCATAGGAGTGAAGGAAAGGGTGGGAGTTAAAAATAAGGCCCAAGACATAACCAGGGGAGGTCTTTCTGCCCTTAATAGCCTAAGTGAAGAGGTTTGGAGCCATTTTGAAGTTTATAGTCAGACTGGGTCTGAGTAAACACTGACCGTAGTATGAAGAATGGATTGGGGAAAACATGGCAGACCCAGTGCCAATTTTAAATCCCCCCTGCCTTTTAAATCACCACTAAAATAATGGTACAGGGATCTTAAAGAAGGCACAGGCCCTCAAAAACAAAGAGAAAAACTGAGAAAGAGGACAATAGAAAAGAAATGTCAACTCAATTTCAGAAGATAGAAAGCAGATGTATGAGGGTTGTTTGAGCAGAGAGAAGAAGACAGACCATGTCTGTAAGTGCAGGTGATTTTGCTTGTGCATGTGGTGTTAGCCCAGAAGCAGCAGCTCATTTGCTCCAGAGAAACTCCAAAAGGCTCAGGAATTGAACACACCAGGTGCCTCTGGAGGTACATTTGAAGAGCAGAACTGAAAACACAACTGGTAGCAATACTATATAAAGTGAACTCAAACCTTCTGATAACCTCCCCACGTCCACGCGGCCAGGCAGTTATCTCCCCTCTCCATCCCTCTCCCACCTCAACGCCAGGATGGTGGCTTCTTCACTAGAGGGGCTGAACTACAGAGGCCAGGCGAGGGTAAAGCCAAGAGCGAGGGAAACTGAGTGAAAGTATGGCCATTTATTGGTGAGACCTCTCAGTGCCCTTCCCCATTTGGCTCTCAGACAGCTGGAAATTCCCCTTTCAGAAGATTATAGGAGCCTCTCTGGAAACCAATTGGACTGGCTTAGTGACACCGACAGTGAGGATGCCAAAACGAAACAAGTGAATCCCTGTTTGCTCCGCCTGTGAGAAAGGTCACTAGTCAACAAGCCCTGTCTCTAAAGTTCTAATTGTCTCACTCTCAAAAACCAGTGGAGAGCCAGGACAACTGACATTTGAGGAAAACTTTTAACATAAAATAAATATGACAAAGCAAACCAGTATAAAAAAGGAACTCGGAAGCAAGTGAGACAACATGGAGAGTAGAAAACTTAAATCCTGTAACATCCATACTGATAAAATAAGATTTTGCAGACATGGTGGGAAAAATAGGATGCAGTAAGAAAGGACATTCAGGAACAAAACAGAGTGCTTGCAAATAAAAATACCATAGCTTAAAAAATAGCAGTAGAAGAATTGGAAGATAAAGTTAAGAAAATCTTGTGGAAAGCAGAACAAAAATAGACACAAAGAGAAAAAAGTGAGGGAAGAGAACAAAATTAGTTCAATCTAAGGATCATATTGACTAATAGGAATTGAAAAAAGTAAGTTCTGAGAAAATCATGTAGGAGAAATCAAAGAAATATAAGACAATTCTTTGTACTGAAGGAAATAAGTGCCTAGTATAAGAACAGGACAAAAATCCAATCCAAGTAGAATCATTATAGAATTTTAGAACACCAGTGGTAAAAAAGAAAATCTAATACCTTTTGGGAGAGCAAACCTGGGGAGTCATGTGCGATGGATCAGAAAAGGAGTAGGACTGAGAGTTCTCAACACAAGTTCAAAAGTAGAAAACAATGGATCACTACCTCAAATTCATGAGAAAAAAAAAGATTTTCAAAGAGACCTCAAAACTCAGTCAAATATCAATCAAATGTGAGACAGGCTAAAGTTGTTTTCAGACACGCAAGGGCTTACGAAAGTTTAGCTCCCACGTACATATTTTGAGGCAATACCGGCGGATGTACCCCCGCTAAAATGAGAAAGCAATATAAAAAAGAGAAGGACATGGAATTCAGGGAGTAGTTGACTGAAGGACCCAGAAAGCAACCAAAACAAACAGAAGCAAGAGAATCGAGTCCTCCAGGATGGAGGTGTCCAAGAAAAAAAAAAGAAAGGGAATCATATGTTTCCTCATGTGGCTGACCACATCAAAAAGATGAATTAGTGACAGAGCTTGGCAATGAATTTGCGATAGTAATACAATGCAATAATTAGCTTCAAGAAAAAGTGGAGAGTTGTTCGGGAAAGGAAACCTAATCACAGAATATAATGCTGCTCAGCAGGGAACAGTTTTTACATAGCAACAATGCTAGAAACACAGAATATTTAATGAACTAAAAGTGGAGATACAGCCATTCTGGAGGGGTAGGGTGAGAGAAGGAGCATGTGTGTGTGTGTGTGTGTGTGTGCCTGCTCATGCTGTGACAGAGCCAACTAAACCATCATTTCTACTGGTAGGGAGTCAACAGAATGATAATATTTCATATTTAACAAATCAAGAAATAGCAAAATAAGGAACAATTAAAAGTTTTGTTAGTGGTAGCCTCTGGTGGGAGAGAAGGAACTTAGAGATTAGTCGGACTGGAAAAAGGGATTTTCCTTTGTATTATAGACCTTTTTCATACTCTCTGACCTTTTACAACTAATATATGTATTATCTGAGAACTCACGATTTTCTTCATCCCTGAAATTTCTTGCCTAAATATCTCTGAATATTGCATCTAATTATTTTCCTCTAATTTTTCCTTCTGGAACTCCTATTAGACATGTGTTTTCTTTATCTTATTTTTTATTTCTTAAGATCTAATCTCTAGGTCACTAATTCTCTCTTCACAAATGTCTAATACTTCACATATCCACTGAGTTAATTTTAATGAATATATAAAAATTCTACTTGTAATTTTATAGTGTCTTTTTCTATTTCTCATGTGTTCAATTTATTTTTATGCTATTCATTGTTTTAAAAACCTACTTTATCTTCCCTATGCAGAAGTTTTAGTATCTAAAGTTCTTAAAGGTCTAATCTTCCAGTAAATTTTCAGAGTTTGAGGCAATGTTCAATTGTTTTCTGATTTGCTAAACTGGAATAGATACTGGACAGAAAACATCAGAAAAGAGGTTTTGAGGCGAGGCAGGAATTATGGTTAGTTCTCACTTAGGTACTGATCAGTATACCTGGGGGGAACTACAGATTCACCAAAATGAGGCAAGAAAAAAGGTTTATACCCAAGTTTTATTCTTCGTTAAAAAAACTCATCAGTTTTCTAAATTCTAAGTATTTCCTCAAACTATTGGGCAACCAGCAGGCATTTATAGAGTGCTCACTCAAACTCAAATTGCTGCTGTTATAAGAAAAAGAATTAGAAAAAGAATCAGGCATTTTAAGGTATGGCTCGATTTACCTCTTGTAAGCTTTTTAAAGAGATGTACATTGGCGGTTTAAAGATCACAACAATCCAAGTTCCTCTTTCAGGACATGCTGGACAGTATTTTGATGTTAAACATTATTCGCAGATGAATTTTAAATTTTAATTTTAATTTTTTACTTTCCACCTCAAAATACGCTTTCTTTGAACTGTGGGTTCATGAATATGGGCAAATACTTCTAGTAGAGACTTACATGAGGGGGGACTCCCCAAAACAGAATGTATTTATTAAAACATTGTATATTTATTCTTACATGTTTAAATGTCAGTCATCTTCAAAGTCCTCTCTACTTGATGCAGTACACCTATCAAGGCGTTCTTTTCCACCATGCAAAACACCTGTTGAACTTGTCGATTTTGATGCCTTTTAGTGCTTCGGCCGTTTTTTGTTTCACCTCTTCCACATCAGCAAAATGTTTCCCTTTGAGGACTTCTTTCATCCAGGGAAACAAAAAAAAAAGTTGCTCAGGGCGAGACAGAGTGAACAGGGAGGGTGGGGCATGGGGGTCATGTTGTTTTTGGTGAAAAACTGCTGAACACTCAGCACAGTGTGGGCAGGTGCCCTCCTAAATCGCCCACCATGAAATGGGCAAATGTGTCGAAAGAGTATTAAAAAAAAATTCATTGAAGCCGAGCACAGCCTCTCACAACAATACTGATACAGCAGGTACACTGACACAGATGGGTTCCTAGAAGACTCACCTAGCAGGGCAAGCCTGTGCTACAAGGGGTCTGCCCTCCAGAAGAGAATTCCTGGTTTTTTGGGTCTCCGCTCATACATCCATTCACAGTCTGTACTAACATTATTAAGGATCATAATCACAGAGATGTACAAATATCTCTTTAAATACTGAGTGAGATATAAAGGGTAACTGTATACCTTTAACCATACAGTAAATGTCCTAGAAAAATAACTATTCAGTGGTGTTCTCATATAAAACAAACATAAAAACTCTTGTAATCTTAAAAATGTATTTATTCCATAATTGTGCTGTATTGAGATTCCACATCTTGTTGGCACTGCTATTTTAAAGGATTGACAAGGCCACCTGAACTGTCAATAAACGCCTTATTTATACCTATTAAACACGGAGTCATGTATTGCAGGGCACAACTGATTTCTAAGAGTGTCGAAAGCCAGATTATTCTAGAACTGAATATTAGTTTGGGCATACGGGTCACAAACGGTCAGATGACCCTTCAGCAAACTCCCGAAGGCCATATAAAACCAATCCATGGGGAGATGGATTCCAACAGAAAATTACAGACAATAAGCCAATGAGACGTCAAAGTCTTACTATTATATTATCTTTGTTAAGTCAGAAATAACATTTCAATTTTCTAGAACTCGAGTTAAAACAAATCTTATTCTTTACTTCCCTGTAGTAAATAAATGAGCAAAATCAACTCTATTGCCTCCCAGGTTTACGGCCCACGGTAGATGCTCATCATGTACTTGCTGAATAAATGCCACACCAAGTGGGGAGGTGGAAAGGGTTATGCATATACCATTCTATACTTTTCTGGGTCCTGATTGTTTCTGTATACCGACGTGTGGTTTAGGAGTTTGAATAGGTTTTATTTAAGCAGTTTGCATATAGGAAGCAGAAAGAGGTAAGGTTGGTTGAAGGGTAATTATTTCTTGATGGAAGAATATAAAAAGTATAAATAGCTCAGCTATTGCTTAAGCAAATTCAGCTCTTCAATTCTGATCTACAATGCAAATAGTATACAAAATAAGGTTTCATTAAAGAGTGACTGTCACATCAACAGGAAAGAGAACGAAGACCTGCTATGCGGTATTATTAGTTATATTGAATTTGTTGTTACCAAGATCAACAAAACACTGCTTTGAAGGACTACACACTGTGACATAGAAATAGCTTTGCAATACTGAACACTTCTTTGATATCATTATTTTTTTACTTTATTGTAATGAGGTTATACCTCTGGGAGTAATGAATATCCACTTATTGATGGCTTGGGTCACTATTTAAAAAGTAATAAGCTAATTAGAAAGCATCTTTAAAAACATCATCAGTGATAACTGATGATCCGTTTTGAAAGAAAAAAAATAAACTATCACATGATATGTCCAAAACAGAAAACACCTATGTCGTACAAATGTGAAATGGGACTTTTCCTATCATCTTCGCATTTCAGCTGAGGTCCTAACACCAAGGATGAATACCTACAAATACCAAACAGAGGTGCTCTCAACACACCTCTGCAGGGCTTGCTCAAGGTAAAACAATTTGAGCCTCGTGGCTCTCATTCATCACTTCCTAGCAGCCTAACTATGAGGGAAAAATTCCCAGGAGTAGATGGCTCCATGAGAACCTCTCATAGAGATTTGGGATATTTGCCAGAAGGGGAAACTGGCATCTCTTTCCCCAAACTGGATGACTGCCAAGCTGCCGAAACTGAAAAGCCTGCCTCCTCCTATTCCTAGAACAGAGCTCAGAAGTGTTCTTGGGAGAAGCTACTGGAAGCCCCCCTAAAAGAGTGGGCACAGATCCTGATGACAGCCCTGACTTCAAGATTCCCAGGTGGAAAGGTGACAGAAGTTGTCCACGTGGCAGGGGAAGAAGTAAGCCAGCAATGGAAACAGACTCTGTTTTTACCGTTTGGAAGGGATAGGATACCTATTTTTTCTCTCTCCGTGGAATATGCTTGAGAAGGCTGCTTTAAAGGCAAGGGATATTCCTGGGGCAGGAGCTGAGAGAAGGAAGTGATCAGAGGTCACCCAGGGAGGGTTTCATTCATGACAGGAAATGTGCCTGTGCTTAAGTCTCCACAGGAGCCTCAAGTCTCAAAAGAACACACCTATGTACCACAGCGCACAAATCCACAGCACACGAATGAGCTGGTATTTGGCTATTTCCTGAGAAAAGTCATTTGACTCCCAAGAAAGATCCTCACACAGCACCACCAGCTATGTGACAAGCCTTCCTCTCTTTCTCCAGTCCTTCCTCCTCTCCAGGCCCTGCAGCAGGAGGCATGAAAGAAGGTGTGTCTAACTAGATTATTGAACAGGTTGGACTTGATGGATATAATGCAGGAACAACTTTATTTTCCCTTCTGCCACTGCCTTCAAAAACACTTTTGAATCTCCTTTTTCTTCCTGTTGTTGACAACTTCGGCAGATACCTTGGCTTTCTGGCTTTTGATTATTTTCTTCTGGTGCTGTTAGCATTTCTTTTTTTCTCTCCCTCTCATGTTATAATCTAGGAATCGAAAAGGACTTTTATGGCACTAGAGGTAGAAACCATAAAAGTGAAGAATAAATTTGTCTGTGTAAAAATAATTTTTAAAAAATATATGAAAAGCCTCATAAATCAACTGAAAGGTAACATACAAAAATGAAAGAAATATTTGAAACATATACAACAGGTGAGGAATTAGCTCTGACTGGTGTGGCTCAGTTGGTTGGGCACCATTCCACGAAGCAAAATGTCACTGGTTCGATTCCCGGTCAGGGCATAGGCCTGGGCTGCGGGATTGTTCCCCAGTCTAGGCACGTATGAGAGGCAACCAACTGATGTTTCTCTCTCACACTGATGTTTCTCTTCCTCTCTTTCTCCCTCCCTTCCTCTCTCTCTAAAAATAAATAAATAAAATTTTTAAAAAAGAATCAGTTAACTCTTAGAAATCAACAAAGCCAGGTGTCAGAAAATTCGAGGTTCAAAGAGCTTTGCTGCTGTATGACCTAGAAGCTGTGTGGCTTCAGGTAATTCATTTAACATCTGTTTCCTCATCTGTAAAGGGGGATTAATATCACTACCTACATGAGTGGGTTGTGAGGAGAATTACATAATCTAAGGTACGTAAAACATTTAGCACAGTGTCCAGTGAAGAGTCTGTGCTCAAATAAACATCCGGTTTGTATCCTTATTACCATCATTAAATCTCCGAGTGCTATTTATGAGCAGTAAAAATTAATTTATAAGACTTCTTCCTCTCATTTATTTATGATCTGTATTGCCATAGATTTCCACAATAAGAATGTATTAATTTGTTTGAGAAAATACACCAACTATTTAAACAACAGGGATAAACAAGAATAAAGGCATTTTGATTAAGAATATCTCTGCCAGTGTCGCCAAGTAGAGAAGGGCAGCTGCGTGTTTCTCACTTGGGCCAGAGTTGAAAATCCCGATCCGTTTGCTGTATGTAGCGTCCCTCAGAGTTACTAACTAGGCAGAGGGTTCTCTTCCAACATAAGCAAGAAGCAGCTGGTCATTCATTAATAGAAATAAGTATCTAAGCATGAATTATGTTTCCACTGATCACTGTATGTGCACATGAGACATGCAAAAGGCAAAAAAGCTTTAGAAAACATTCATAGGAATAGAATCAAGCATTTGGTATCACAGCTTTATGCCATGTTGTCATGTCAGGTTTTACTTGGGTATCATATCACTTCATTTACTCTAATGAAAAATTACTCCCAGGACTCAGTTTCCTTTACTGGCATCACCATTCATTCCAGGCACAATTTTATAAAAATAAGACGAATGGAAAGATACTGATGTCATTGTCAGATGAAGCAAAACCACATGAGAGGCCGTGGCTCTGGTGTTCATTTAGGTTAGATCGAAGTAAGAGGGAAGACGTTCTGGGATTTATGTGTCATAGTATTTGAAATGGCTGCCCTCCACAAACAAGCCCAATTTACAAGAAAGGAACATAGAAGGTAGAAGAGGGTTTCAGTTTTTAAACTACGTTACTAAGTACACATTTGCTTCTAAACTTTAAAGCTGTGCTGACTCGCATTTGGATAGAGTTATAGCATTGCTTTAAACACACACACACACACGCAGACACACACACACCATGGAGGTAATCCAGTGACTCCTGCAGCACAGATGTGCACAAGAATGCTCTAAGTGATTAAGATAGGGCTTTAAAGTTAGCTAATTAGAAACATCTCCCTTTCTATGATCAACAATGATACTAGGCTCTGAGATCTGATCGGTGGAAATTTAAATTTAGATTTAAAATTTAAGATGCACGGACGCCCTTTGGATCCACTCTTGGGTTTAGCTGTCTTAGTGTGAAGGCCTTGAGTGCCCGAACGCGTTCAGTCAGTTCTAACAGTTTAAAAAATTGAATTCTGCTCATTTGAGGTTATTAAACCGAGCTTCTCATAAATAGCTTTTATCCTTTCTTGGAAGGAAGAATCACAAAGTCACAACTGTGATATTTTAAAACCTCTCTTGATAGAAAGAAATCACTGTCATAACAAAATCCACACCACTCTGCTCTTCTGAGTGTCTTGAGCCTTTTTCAAAAGACCATAGTGCCCCTGAGAGGGTAAGATACAACCACCTCTGGGCAGCTGTTGAGCATGGTGCTTGCCACACTAAGTTGCTTAAAACAGTTCCGGTTTTGCAGAAATGAAGGTTATTGCTAAGGAAAGTGAACCTAAAGAGTTAGAATACCTATATGCTCATTTTTAAGTTCAAATTTCATTTTCATAAAACAACAAATAACAAATTCTCAACCTATATGCTATAAAAACATTTCTGCCTTTGGGGATTTTAAAGTTATAGTCGCATGAAGGTCTGAAAGGTCAACTGAAACTGTTTGCCACACCCGCAGAGAACCGCACCCATAGAGAACACAGGGTCCCTCCCAGCCTCCTGGGATCCTGTTGAGGAGAACTTGCTTCCAGGGATTAGCAGAATAATCCACCTTCCCTGGTTTACTAAAGGATGGACCAACTTAGTTCACCTTCTAACAGATACACACGTATGTTACTTGTCTACTGGAAAACAATATGAAGGTACTCTTTGAAAGAGATATACTTGATCATCTCTACTTGCTGGGATTAAAGAAGTTTCTGGTGTGAAAGGCAAAGGTATTTATGTGCAGAACTATGTACCTTCTATCTTATTTATGTTTTCTTCACCACTGCAGAGAGCTGGACCGCAATGCCAATTAAATTCCCCTCTCATTGGTATCACATGTGTCCTCAAAACAGGGCTAGGACGAGTAGGGTGTGTGTGGAAAGGTCCTTCGGTAGGAGAGGGAGTTTAGCAAGGTACCTTTAGAGGCAAGTTGCCTTGGACTCAAATTTCAGGGTCAGCAACTAATGGTCAACCCTGGGTCAATAAAATAACCTGGTTGAGCCATTGGCTTTTCATTTATTAAATGGGTCTCTTGTCACTTTTGGCATAATTTGTGGTGATTCCTTTTACTTTTCTTTAAACGCATAAGGTTACATAGGTAAAGTACAAAAGTAACCAAATGTTATTGTGAGATAACATTATGATTTATTGAAGAATGCTCTGTACAAATATCAATACATTAATTAGTTTTCAAAACCACAGATAATAGGAATAAACTGGGTTGAAAAGCTGTCTAGAGTAGATTTTGTTTTGCTTTCATAGAAGTAGAGATTATCCTTAACAACAATAAAATCTGCCAATAATGCCTTTTCCAGAGAAATTTTCTACAACTAGCAAAACTTGATGGAACAGTTATTTGTAAGTTTAAATCATGGGAGAGAGTGTGAGTAATTTTCAAGACATAAATCACGTGCCACACATCTTCACATCACCAGTTATTAACCTGAAGACCCTAAATAGGCTTTAGGGAGTCCTTGAACCCCCTGTAATTATATAGAAAATTGTGTGTGTGTGTGTATACTTATTTGCATTTTTCTAAAGAAAGAGCCAATAAATTTCATATGACTTCTAAAGAAATTTATGACACCCCAGATGGTTGAGAAGAATTTATTCATTCCATAAATATATTTTATATGACTACTCTTTGTGAGGCACTGTGCTAAGCATGGGAGCACAGGGGAGGCACAGAGCTTGACCTCTGCATTTTAGAGGAGTGATTTTCAACTGGTGTGCCACGGTACACTGGCGTGCAATGAGAATCTTTAAAGCATGTTATACCCATCTATTTAGTCAGGGGCACTGACCTCCTTTTACCTTAAGTTGTTAAACAAGCAAACAAACAAAAAATGACAATAGCCAACATAACATGAGCTGCTCCATGTGAATGCCCTGTCTTGAACCATAAATATATAGGTCACATAATAGAGTTACATCTTATTGTCACATCGCATAATAAAGTTGTGTCTGATTGGTTCATTCTTGGTACCAGAAACCCTTATATACAAGTATAGGCACCTGTTTTTTTAAAAAAAAGTCACCCTGGAGCAAAAAAGGGTAGGTATTTACTATTATTATTTCTTTGTAAATGAATCAAAATTATACCTATTTTTGGTCAGATTGACAAAAAATATTTGTGTGTGTGCCTCAGAATTTTAGTAATTCGTTTATGTGTGCCATGATATGGAAAAGGTTGAAAATAGCTGTTTTAGAGTCTAGCAATTGACTCGAATATGGGAGGTGGGGTAGAATCATTAATCTTACACCCTGGAAATTATCCTTCCCTTCTAATCCAACCCCACTCTATTGAATCTTCTTTCCCAGATCTCACAGTCTCCTGGGACAGCCTCCCCTTCGCACAATCCATATACCGCACCATGTGTCACTGACTTCATCCTGTCTGCTCTTATCCTGGAAAGTTCAGTTCAAGACCCATCTCCCTCAGGATGCTGTTTCTGAATGTTGATGACTACACATGTTCTGCGGCCCTCAGATACCTTCATTTTTCGTTCACAATTAAAAAGTAAACTCCAGAAAATAGGAGTCATGTCTTAGAGATGATACTGTTGTTCGGGTTCCTGCCTCGGCTGGGTCTACTCTAAATGCTAGTTTGTTTCCTGCTAGAGAAGATGAAAAGACTTAAAGATGTTTCTTTAGATTAAACAGAAGCTGAAGGAGGCCTTCCTAGTAGGAAATCCAACAGAAAAAAAGATAGATAAATGACAAGAGAAGAGTCAGCAAAAGAATATGTGCCAAGAGAAATGGGGAAAAAAGTGTGCAATTGGAAGTACACCAGGTTCCGTGCTCTCCACGGAGGGTGATTCCAGAGGCAGCACAAAGCTCTAGGAGTATTCTCAGACCTTAGGAGGTAGGCACAGTGCTGTTACTAATTGCAGTCAGAAGGTAATCCTCACGGAACTTGTTCATTCCTGTGAACCAAGCTGTAGCCAAGCGAAGGAAGAGGCAACTCGTCTTCCTACAGCATGAATCTTAGTGGGAGATGGAGCTTCCCGAGACTCGAAATGAACCCACTCCTGTTCACTCGAGTGGGGATGGAAATAACTGCCACGCAGAGCTCATCATGCTGTGGAGCTCACCGGCATTGCACATCAGGAGTTTAAATATGTTTTAAAAATAACATAAAGTGCTAAGGATGTCTGAGACCCATCCCCTGGAACTGATATGAGTGACACGGGGTGGGGCCTAGGCACTGGTATTTGCCCATAGCAGGTGATGCTAATGCTCTGCCAGGGTGGAGGGCTGCTGTAATTACCTCTGGGAAAAGAGTTCAACAACTTGGTGGGGAGAAGGTGGTGGGAGGGTATGGCTGGGTGGTGTTTCTCTTGTTTTAAAAGAAAAGGTCATAACCTTGGAAAATAAAACAGGATATGAGGTGCAAACAGATGACTGACTACCTGGACAGAGCTAAAAGAGTTGGCTTTATAAACTCTAACCAAAGGAAAGAATACATTAGAGAAACCGTTTTTCATGAACTCAGAAAAGGATATCCCTAATTTGACAATATCATTAAGAAGCCTCTAAGGCGAATTTTGGAAGAAAGGAAGGGAGAAAAACACTCAGACATAATTGTAAAACCCGAAACCATGGGGTTAAAACAAAGCAGCAAGTGGTAAAGGTGCCCAAGTTTCAGGGAAAAATTAAAGGGAAATCAACTAGGATGAAAACTTTGCGCCTACGGGGTCTGTACATCAATGCACAAAATGTGAATGAAAGACAGTGTAGTGACTAAAAATGCAAGCTGTGGAATTTGGGGGTTCACATCCTGCCCTTATCACTTAACTTCTCCAAGCCTCAGTTTCCCCATAGGTAAACTGGAGAGAATTGTGTCTACATCATAGAAATTACTGCTAGCTTAGTACATTTAGCATCAATTGAATTCACAGATGTTAATAACTTAGTACTGAACGTGGCACATAGAAATTACTGACTAAATACCAGCTTCTAAATATTAGCGCTATTTTTAAGAATAAACCCTGGCTAAAAGGAAAACTTTGTCCCAAAGAAAAAAGATTTGCTCAAAGGAGAGAGCTAACATACATCATAAAGATCGTAACATCTGTCTTGTAGATTACACACCCAAGGGTGGAAGCATTTCTTCTGAGAAAAGAGGGAAAATGGTGGTGCTGCGTTTTGGAAGCGCACTCCAGACTGCCAGATGAGGTAGAGAATACAGTTTTGTAACAGAGACTACAAAACTGGCACCGCAGTAACATAAAGTAGTGGTGCAGGACTTCAACCATGAGGACACCATCTGGAAGTCTCTCTTGGCAAAAACACAACATTGGATACATTCTTGACTTATTTTTCTAAGAGTTTAAGCTCTTAGAAGGCAGATGAAGCAAGTAGGGAAACTACTTTTCTGGACTTAAATCAGACAATCTGAGATGGAAGGGTGAGTAAGGGATGTGGAAATGATCAGGAACTTGAAAGAATGTGGCCAATTAGCATTGTGAAACTCTTAGCAGCACAGGAAAAATATGGTGACTAAATGGAATTTGTTATATGCTCAGCTTAGAGAAACGTTTCAAAACCCTGAGAGAATACATAGGTATTACCCCATGGAAAAGATAGTGTGGAAATTACAAAACATATTCTAGATTATAGAATAATGGCTAATTACAGAGGGAGAAAAATGAGAAAAGAAGTCTGAAAGCAGAAGGACCCCAGGGTATGAGTGCAGCCATGTGGATGCAGAACAAAGCTGAGAAGAGGAAAACTTCGTATAGTCAGGATTCTTACACCGTCAAGAAATCCACTTGTTTTCTGCTGCTTGTTCTCCGTCCAAGAGGGCAGAATTAGGGTGAACGGGTATAGTGAGGAAATCTCATTTTACACCTTTCTGAGGCAACCTATAGGAATCGTCAGAGCCATCCTCTTAAATGAAAGGACTGCTAAGATGCCTGCCAATAAAAGAGTCTAGGATTGTTTTTAAAATCTCTCACAGTTAGTCCTGGACATAGCAATGCAAATCTGGCTTCCAGGACTCAGATTAAACCCCCGTAGCAAAGTCGGGGGTTTCATCCACATGCACGCAAGCCACTGCACACCCCTCTCTCCCACTCTGTCATTTGTCCGCCGGCTGTGCCAGCCTGTACGCTCCAGAGGTGATTCCGCTTGGCTCACTTTGCAGTGAGGCACGTAGCACTAATCCTGGCACTGGAACAGTTAATCATTTGTTTTCAACTGGAATTCAGACACTTAGTGGCCAGTGTCTTAGGTCTCACTTTTTTTTTGGTTACAGTTGCAAGAGGAGAGTCATAGTCTCTGGATGTCATACTGGGTCCCCTCTCTGGTCCATTTTCTCAGAAGATTCTATGTGCTAATGGAAAATAGCCCGTTTGTTTAACTGAAGTTGCTGATACTCCTCATTCTACCTTACTAAAAGAATTACTGTAAATATGTTTGATTTTAAAGCAGAGTTCAATGAAAGTCAGTGTTGTCCTGTCTCCTTTGAATTCAGTGGTGCCAGAGCCACTGTTTTGTCTTGTTCCATTTTATTTTGTTTTAAGGGGAGGAGGGCTTGGGAATGACCACGTTAGTGACAGCCTGCAACAAATCCCCTTTTCCTGAGGTTTGGTCTCTCAAGTACTTTCCCCAGTGTTCACTGACAAGGAAATGTATCCATTATGATATATGGCTGAGCCATACCCTCTAGGCATCTGTGATTATAGATAGCACTGCCACCTTCCACAGGAATGGTTGTTAAGCTCAAATGTAACAAAAATATTCTACACTTCTTAAAAGCATACATGAGATTGCTTTCATTTCCATAGTCAAAAGCTTATATACCTTTAAAAAGCACTGTCGTTTTAAGAGTGTTACAATTTAAATTTATAAAAGACCGCAGACACTATACAATAAATCATCACCATTGAGTATCTATATGTCAAATGCAAAGACCATAATGATTATTAATTCACAAGGGAACTTCATTTAACACTTGGCAGATGTTTAGGACTTTGGAGGCACATATCTGTTGAGTTTCAAAGAGGACAATTATAATAGTATGAGTAAAAGAAATGTTTAAACATTTTCTTCATCTCAACAGTTTTGAGAAAAGTACTGGCTTATGATCGAATTAGAACTACTCCTCCAAAAATAAAATATCAGATCAATTTAGTTAGAACATATTTACTCTGAAAATTCAGGTCCTTCTCCATTCATTCAAGAATTTTTTAATGTAGTTTTGTTAAGTAAAGCTGCAATGAAAGCGGGCATTTGAAAGCAAATGGTACCTCCTAAATCACCCAGCCCTTCCTTATTATATGGTATATTTTTATTAAACTAATACCAGGACACCAGAGCATGTAATGTCCTGGTTGGTGAAAATCCCTCTAATCAGGGTACTTAGAATTGATATCTCCTTTAACTGGACTCCTTTTGTTTGGTATACAACACAGAGGGAAATGCTATCATAACACTTCAATAGTTAAAGAGACTTTATGAGAAAAATAGGTTCCAAATGTTTCCTAAAACCTTCCAAACCGCACCAAAGAACATTATCGTAATATGATGTTTCCCCATTGCCTCCATTATTTAAGCTCGCCTCTCTTGAAATGATGCTTGGATGAGAAATGTAGGTTTATGTAATGTATAAATTGTTTCAAAAGGAAAAGCCTTGGCTGCATGATTATTATGTATGTAGATATGCCAGATAATTCAGTGTGTTCAATAGCTTTTCCGTATTAATTGACAAAGGAGTATATTTAACACTTTTGGTTACCAGAGCTTTTAGGAAGAATTCATTTATTTTGGTCTCTAACCTAACGTATCTAAATAAGCATTATATAATTCTATTAGATATAGTGCTGAACACAAACAAAAATGTCATAAATAATTAGTTATCATATTACATACATAGTTTCCTTAGAGTAGACATGTAAGCCATACACACTGTAAATCATTTATCAAAGTAACAGCAATACATTTCAGTTAGTCCAACATCAAGAAGAACATTAATGGCGGGTTAATGTCACATCGAGCCCTGTGATGCTCCTTCTGCAAATGTGAACTGTCCCATTTCAAGAGTTTTTGCAGCAGGCCTTTTGGGAGTAATTATAGGCAGTGTGTTCAAAAATAGCCTCAAGACAAAAATAGCCCAAATGCCTAAAAATGGAGAAGTGAGTAAGCAAATGGCAGTGTACACATGCTACGGAATACTATTCGGCCATAAAAAGGAATGAAGTGCACTCACACATGCTGAAAGATGGATGAACTTTGGAAACATTTTGCTAAGGGAAATATCACATAGAGTATAATTTGATATATATAAATAGGTAAATCCACAGAGATAGCACATAGATGGGTGGTTGCCAGGGTCTGAGGAGAGGGAGAAATGGGGAGAAACTGTTTCATGGGTAAAAGATTTTACTTTGGAGAAATGAAAATGTTTCGGAACTAGATAGAACTGGTAGCTGTACAACCTTCGTAAATGAACTAAATGCCACTGAATTGTTACTTTAAAATGGTTAACTTTTATGTTATATGAATTTCACTTTGAAACATTTTAACAAAAAAATCAGATGAAAAATATTTATTGTCTATCCATAAGGAGCAATCTAGCGCAGACTAGAACATAAAAGAATATGAAATACTTTATGTGCTGGGGTCCCTACACCCTCCACTCAAGGCCGGCTTGTCTCTAGGCTTGGGTGGGGGTTGGAGGGGGGGGGTTGTGCACGCCAAGCAGAGGGATCTGGTGGTGGCAGCACCCATGTCACACAAGCCAGGAGGAGATGCTAAAGACTGTGGGGGCAGGAACAGAAAAACAAACCAAAAAACAAAAAACGAGTGTCTCTAGTTACTGCTGTAAACCTTGAACAATCCTTAAATTTTACAATGTTCCACACACACGTTTCAGATTGCCATCTCAAAAATGTAATAAAACTCATCAATGCCTAAGAAAAACAATTTTCTACTTTGCTATCAGACCTTTCTAGACATATGTAATGCACTCAGACAAGAAAAGGATGCTGGAATTCTGGCAATTTGGTACAATGGATATAGATAGCTCCTTATAACAACTGAATGGCTGAGTTCTCATTAAAACTCTTTCTGTGCCACAACACTTCAATAGCCAGATGATTTTAGAAGAAGAATAATCCCACTGTTTCCATTTCAGAGAGAGCATGGACTTGAAATTAAAAGCACTTTGTTCAAATCTCAACTCCTCCGCTTACTGTGTGACCCTGGTCACAATGTTGATCTCTCTGAGCCTGTGTCTTTATCACAGGAATGCTGATGATGCCTCCACTTTTGTGAATTAAATTATAAGGGCTATGCCTGACACATGGTCAGTGTTCAAGAAATGTTCTTCCTCAACACCACGTGCTTCTTTCCTCAGTAAAAAATATTTATTCCTAATCATTCATTGTTGCAAACATCATGTAAAATCAATAACCAAGAATGACTATCCTGTGACAGGAGTTTCTTCATTATACCTTGAGACTTTTTTCACAGCATTTGATTTATACATATATACTGGGGAGTGGAGGGAAGATAAATAGTTAAATGGCAGTTTGAAAAATGTCCTCAAAACATTTTACACATGCGTAAAGTGAAGAGTCCAAGTATTATTCTCCAAAGTTCTGGTGACATTGTGGCACACCCTGTCAAAGGGAGACGGTACTTTACTTTGCAAGTAGGTATTTATTTCTGATCTCAATGCCAGTTCTAAAAATGTTTTGCTTCTTCAATAGTTTAAAATAAGAATACAATTCTCTCTATACCTGTAGAATATTCAAAGACACCAGATACAGTAGTATAGTTTCCTTTTAAACATCCTGCCCATTATTTAGCACTTTCACAAAACTAAAAAGCAACTACAGTGTACTCAATATTGCATGCAATGGAACATTCAAAAATACTTAAGAGAATATAATTCCTGCTGTGTGAGGAACTTACAGTGTGGGTTGGAGGAGCCAGTAACAACAGCAACAGACTCGGGAAAAAAGTCTCATTTTTTCCACTGGACTTACTATGCACACAGTTTTAAACTGACACTGACAGAAAATTTAACATGGATTTTTATCCCTTGATAAAATCAAATTAAAATTAAAATGAAAGGATTGTGTATCTATTTTAAATTATTCCCAAAAGACTGTGAAGGAGTACAAGATGGAGAGACAATCTGTGTGAAAGTAAACATGTAAAAGGACCTTTGTTTGTACCTGCTTACTTTCTGTCAGAAAAAAACATCTTTTTCTCTGGCATTTATATAAAGTTTGACTCTGGTGACCACACAATTGAAAATTTTATACAACTCTAGGATTTGAGAACTAAAAAGGTACAGAGAAATTATTCAATCTTACCCCCTGATTTCTCAGGTAGGAAATTAAAGGTATAAAAGCACCGTCTTCCAAAGTGCATTCTGGAAAACAGCAGTTCCTTAGGATTTTAATAAGTGTTCTATGGAAACAAATATATATATCTGTGGTTAAAGAAGTTTCGAAAACGCCAGATTTAATAAAGTTGAACTGATTTATTTACCGCAGGATTTCTCAAACAGTTGAGTATGCAAACACGTGTTGTGAATATTCACAGGGAGATAGTGTGCAGTGCTTTATTCACAGAGCGGGAACGATATTCTCTTAAGAAGTGTTTCATGGAACTACACATATAGAACGCATTTTAGGGAATGCTGCTCTAGAAAATTTAACTCATGGTCATGACGGAAAGAGTTCTGACTCCGTCAAGCTTGGGATCACAACCTCCGTCAAGCTTGGGATCACAACCACGTCTTCCGGCTTCTGGGCTAGAGAGTTTTCTACTATCATCATTCTGGTAACTCCTCAAAAGACTGAGAACCAGTGTGAGGTTCCCTCTAAAAAAAGAACTGGCAAACTACACTCTTTGGTAAGTTCTTCATTTTGTTTAATAATGAAAGGTTAACAAATGCATTTTCTGAGAAACAGTCACAGATCAAATGTGCCATTTGCTTATGGTCCTGGGAGTAATGCCACGTCTTTGATATCATCCCATACGGTCCTTCTTTTCTTGACTTCTGTCTGTATCACTCTTATTAAGTGGAGGTTTACAGGGACCAGAAAGGCAATGGAGTAGCTGTAAGTGCTATACTGTCCATTTCCAACACTGACTGGCGCTGGCCTTGGCTCTCTTAAACTTCTTTCAACTGACTTTTTTTTTTTTTAAGGTGACCTACTGGGATGAAGGCTTAGAAACCTGTACATTGGAAACCACCTGATGAAATAGCATTGAAGCTACCTGTATGCTTCTGGACAGCTATGGCTGACTTGATGGGGACCTAGTCTGCTGTAAGAAGCATGTGCTACACTGTCGGCATGATAAAAACAGGGGTATGTACTCTCAGTTCCTAATAGCAAAGGGTTATGTAGGTAATATGTCCTCTTTGATTGGACTTTATTTTTCTTTTAATATTCCACAAAAGGGAACAAAAGTTGACTTTTTGAATACTTTTAAATTATTGTTAAAATTCAAAGCAGAAAATGCTTAGTATTCAGTTTTAATTATATAGGCTTATGTGTGCAGGTATATATCAATGTGAGTGTATCTGCAGTGGTAACTGTGCCACTCTTAGAATAAAATAAGTCTTTACGGCTGTTGTTTTAAAGAAACGATGCCCTCAGAATTGTTTTACCACATTATCACTTGCTTCTCCTTAACTTGCACTTGACGTTGTTCATTTATTTCACAAGATTTATGTCACCTTCTAAAATATGAAAACAATGTTTAAAATGGTTTCTCCCTCTCTGCCCTATTTGAAGGTCTAGGACTCTTGAGTTTATTTTTTAAGGATACTCTTCTCTTGTCTACTCTATACATGAAAAGTTTCTGCACTAGTGAGCTATGTATGTTATTAAGACCCTAAGAGTTCATGGCCACAAAGATAAGAGGGTCCTGCAGGAAGGTGTCAGAAAATTCAATAACTGGAAAGAAAGAAAAGAAACAGAAAGATGGAATGGAGTAAAATAAGAGTTTATGAGGAAAGAAGCTTATATAGTTGAAAGTCTAGAATCCCAAGGGTTGGGGACTAAAAAGGGAGACTTCAAAGAAAAGAATCAGTTATCAAATGACGGAAAGAACTCAAATCCAGATACTGACACACCTGTCAGTGACTCAAAGCTCCTTAACCAACACAGAAAATGCAGGACATGGCTCTTAAACAGTGAGGCGGGCTTATTATCATTATTTTTCATTTTGCTAAAAGAAGTACAATGAAACAACTAATCTCTTCCAAAATGTACTCCAATTATGTTGATATCATTGAAAATATCTGAGTATACTTCTGATCTTGAGAATTTGTCACATGCTTTTCATTTGTTTGTTCATTCATTCGCTTATATCTTTAAGAAAGATTTATTGTCCTACATACTGTGCTAGACACTGTCACTGCCCTTAAAATTTTCATAGTCTTGTATCCTAAATATACTTAAAATGGCCAAATTCTGGTGTTGAGGCATTTTAACTCATAACCAGAAGTTAGAATTCAGAAGAAGCTCTCTGTGATGACAGACCCGAATAACATCTTAGCTCACAATCAGTAATAAAGCTGATTTTCTTAGGGGGTTTCTAAACTACTTGGGGAGATTTCCCAAAATATTTTAAGAAATTACATCAGCATTAAAATAAATGTAGTTTTGTGAGAGCACAGTTTGAAGAACAATATTATTTATCTGAATAAATAATTTAATCCAAGAGAAAAATATTAAGTAGATACCTGCCACATATTATTGTATAATGTACTCCTGGATAAAGCTCGAGAAAGCACAACCCTTGCTGTTAGGAAACTTAAGTGCTAATAGAAAATAGTTACAGCTAACTATAATGAGAAAGACTCTGAGATGTTCCTACTACTGGCAAATCCCATTAGTATTTTGTATCAGGCACTGTTTGGTGGATACAGTGATAAATAAAATGTGGCCCTTGACTTCAAGGAGCTCATAGTCTAGTGCAGTAAACAAAGAAGGAAAAAAAGACAATTTCAGTGTTATGTAATGAGGGCTAGGAACAGAGTCTGCCCAGAGCACTGTAGGGAAAGAACAGTAACCAGTTTAGAGGATTCCCAGAGGAGCCCTGGAATATAAGTAAGAGTACGAGTGAAAGTGGAAGATAAATGAGGGTTGCATCAGGCAGATGAGAGGATACCTGAACGGGGCAAGGTGGGAGTGGAGGGGGCACGCAGCGTGGAGAGGGGGAGAGCGTAAGAGACCTGTTTGGGAACTTAGTTTAGCAGGGCAGGGTTGCGCTATTCACGTGTGTATGGGGAGCTGGGAAGAGGGAGCTGGAAGAGAAGACTGAAGGGATCATCACAAAGGCCCCATATGCCCTGCTGTGGACTTTGGCCTTTGTGGAGATGGTGAAAATACTAGACAATTCTCTATGGGAATTCTGGGAAAACTTTTGGTTGGTGTGTTCTTCCGGGAAACTTTCAACAGTATGAATGACACCAGATCAGGACAGAAAGGCATGCTGGGTGGAGAGAGAAAGAAACTAGGGGCTAGGTTGTATTTGGGCACCGGGAACAGTATTAGACAAAGGACAGAGGAAGTCAGTTAGTCCAGCTTGCAGGAGGGATAGTGACTGGCAACAGAGAAGTCAGATGAGATTGTGGCAGGTCTTGAGAATGGAAGTGTCAAGGAGCTTAAATGTTGGCCAGTTAAGAGGGAGCGTGAACCTGGACGAACAGAAAATAGTAGCATCAGTTACAGGAAAAAACAAACAAATAAACCCAGAAGCAATGATGACAAAAGCAGAGACAGACAGAGGAGGAGGAGTTGGTCTTAGAAAGACCGTGAAGAGCGGAGTTTTGGCCTTGTCTCACAGATTCATCTCCACAACCCCACAAGATCATAAGTACTGAAAAGGGGACTTTAACTTTTGGTCTCTTTTTATATGTTTTGTGTGGCCTGTCAGTTTGCAGAAAAAGCCACCTGTCCACTAAAAGAACTATGCAAAACACCAAAGGGTTTCATAAAGGCCTTCCAATAGCTAACTCGGGTTAAGAGCTTCCAGGTATGTCAAGTCTTTTTAGGCTTGCAGAAAGTATCTGTGCCCCTCCCCCTACCTTTTTTCCTTAATGGGAAATATCTGAACATCACGTTCCTTCATTTTTGAAATGACTACAGTTTGAAGTGGTTAGTTTCTATATCAATTAGTCTTTAAAGTATATAAACATGTATGTATGTGAACACACACACGGACACACACACACACACATTCAACCAAGTAGAAGATGGGAAGGCTTTCCTTAGAAAATATAAAATAAACAGGTACTTTTAAAAAGTAGCCTAGCTCTGATGGCAAGGTAAGGCTCTCATGCCAGGATCTTTTCACTGTCGCTTCTTTGCTAACTGTCAAACAGTCCTAAATCATCTCTACCTTGTTACCAGCTAACAGAGAAGCAGGTCATTTGAGAGAGGATGCTTAAAAATTAATTGAACCTGCCTTGATTTCTGTCGATGGTGTAAAGCTGCATTTACACAGCAATATCTGGAACTACATTGCTTCAGGAAAAAGGACAATGGCTCTGAAAACCTTTGAGTGTGCGCTACCTGTCAAATCTGTGAACTAAGCCCCAGCATCAATATCAGTTTTGTTAGAGCAGTGGTATTTGCTAAATTATACCAGGAGACAGGTTTGTTTTTTCCCTTTTCTTTTGGCTGCTTAGATCAAAAGAAAGGTGTACACTTTATTTTTAATCCCATTACTTCACATGAGCCCAGACAGAACATCAAAGGCAAGGTATGCAGGTTTAACCATTAGCACCAACGTAACCCAAAGTTGAAAATCTCTTCCAGATAGCTACCTCACTTTGAAATAGATCACGTTTGTGTTGTTCAAAGTCAATATTATTCTCTGCTGTGTTTAAATTTTCACTGTGCTTAGAAAGAAAAACACATCCCAGATATGTGATTTTGCCCTACAGCATCAAGCAGGAGTTTGTAGGGCAATCTAATATTATTATAATAAAATGCGATTCACATATACTTTTTTAGTTGCCTCAGCTGTCCATCTCAATTTCATGAAAGGAAGGAAAGTGAATCAAATGCAGTTGCAAATCGTATTTGAGGAGGGCAATGCTTCTCCACATCTGAAGTCTATTGAAAGCTCATGAGTAAGAACTTGGGGAACAAATCCTTTCTGTTCAAAAGATGTGTCAGTGGAGAAATTCTCAGAAAATAGCACACAATTCATCAGAAATCACACATTTCTTTTTCAAGCTGGATAATAAAAGAAAGTTGCAGTTTTGAATTCTTTCCAAGGGGAACTAAATATAAGCATGTAAAATAATTTATAAAGATTTTTGCATCAGAAAATGTACGCCAAGCAGCAGAGAGATAAAAAATGTAACAACTCGATAGCCTGGGCACCAACCACCACATGGTATAAGGGCAAAGGGACAGGTACGGGTGCACTGGTATACAGCCTTGGCTTCAAAAACGTCCGCAGTTCTTAGATGAAATAAAGTTGGTTTTGTCAAAAGCGGTGGTTAACTTGAGATTTTCCAGTAACATCAACATCAGCAGCAGCAGCAGCAGCAGCAGCAGCAGCACACCGGCAAGAACAAATATTCATTAACTTTCTAGAACTTGCAGTGTTACGCCGCTAGTCTCCGGGATAAAAGGAGGCAAAAATATTTGAGACAGGATCTATGCCTTCATGACTCCTCCATGGGGGAGACAGGTTGTGGTGTCTACCTACATACATAAAATAAATCACAAAACAACCTATGCTTAGTGCTAGAGAGTAGCCACAAATGTCAGAGAAATTCTGAAGAAGAAGCTCTAGCTCAGGACCAGGAAAAAGTGGAGTTATCTCATGGAGAAGGAAGAAGCTTAATTTAGACATCAAAGAAAGTATGGTCAGGTCTCGGATAAGAATTAAGGAGAGAAGAAGGCACTGTGGGAAAAACAGAACTGAATGTCTACTACCAGAAGTGAGAGATAGATAAAGATAGAGAGAGATCACATTACCCTCATTTAATCTTCTCAGCACTTGTCTTTTATTCTTATTTTACCAACAAAGAAACTGATGTTCAGAGAAATTAAATAACTGAAGTGCATGCATTTATTAAATACTAGATCCATGATTTGAATCCACTTCTAGTCCATCTGAAGTTCATACACCCTCCACAACACCAAAGTGCGTCAACTAAAAGGTAGAACACTCGGAACGAAATGCACAGGAAGGAAGAAACATGGGTGATATTAACTGGAGAAGCATGAATGTATCCACTGCTGCTTGCAGAGGGGATGAGTGAGAAGAGAGGCAGGCCTGGAGGGAATGAGTCGCTTCGGGTGGCAGGCTTGGGGCTATGGCTTTCCTTTGTGGTAGTTGCAACTGAAGATTTTAATGTAATAGGGCTATGCTGGGTGATGTTTTAGGAGGTTAATTTAGCCATAGTATATAGGAAAGATCAGCAAGGTTAATTTGGCCATTGTATACAGGAAAGATGAGGTTAATTTAGCCGGAGTATAAACAGAAAGAAGTTAAGGCTAGAAGCAGAGAAAAGTGTAACAGCCAACAGTTACATTACTCAGGCTTTATTATGTTAGTTTAGCAAGAACTGAAGAGAGATCCAAATGTGAGACATACTTTCTAACCAGTTATGGTACCATGGAGTTTATACAGAAAAACAAGACATGATGCTAACTAACCTTATCAGGCCAAAAGGCCATATTAATTTTATTGATACATGGCAGTTTCATATTTGGACAGAATGAAATCTTCGCTAAATAAGAAATGGTAAAATTTAATAAATTAAGAATTTTTGGTTGCGATTTTCATTATTGTTATTAATTGAAAGATAGATATGAGCCACTATTCTATCGAAAGTCTATTTCCACACTTGCAGTAGATTTAGATAAAACTTAAAACCATTTTTTCAAAATATATATTAAGCCTACATAATGATACAGCATACATTAAGAAGAAAAGTCACCCAAAAGAACTCTGATAACTCTTCAACTCTGAGGCAGGTGAGTTTGATTCTTTTTTAAAACCTGACAAGATCACGTAATATAGAAAAGTAAGCAGAAAAGGCTAAAGAAAAAAGGTTTTTCTTAGACGGCTGCACAGTTAACTCTCATTAAATATTATTGGAAAATAGTCAATACTTGGGGCTCTCCACCATAATTAGAGAGAAAGAGAGAGAGGAGAGGGAGATTGTTATATAGTCACTTTCTTTTGAGCAATATGATACTCTTTTTGGAAACACGGGAATGCACACACTATCTGCTATGCAGTATCTGTCTTGTCTGCCTGCCTTTCTGTCTGTTTAGTCTCTCAGGGCAGGTTTAATCTAGAAGTAACCACTTCCTGGAGTATACATTAAAAGGGCAGATCTTTGGAAAAAGAGGTATTCGAAAGCCAGAACTGGTGAGTGACCTGACCAGTCTGAGGCCCGCCCTGAAAGCCCTGCCAAAGGCGCAGTAGGAACGAAGACGAACGCAGCACTCGCGCAACCTGTGCCCAGTCCTTCTTCCTTATGCTGAGTGATGAGCCACCCACAATATTTACATTGATGTTGAGTTCACTTTTCCCAAATTCATGATAGGATTATCATGCAAGGATTTTAGAATCCTACAAATGTCTCTAATGAGAAATACAATTTATATGACTTGAAAATTCCTAAAATGCCAGTTGGGTTCGATTCCACATCAAATAGAGTCAGTATTCGGATAACTGGTATCGCTGTCTTCTCTTTATGTTCCTAACAATAGTCCATGAATTTATGAAATTTTCTAGCTTGACTTCTTTGTTAAATATTTGATATGTATTTTGTTATAAAAATTAAGATAATTATGAAGAAAGTATAACGTTCGGGAAACCGTGAGGGGAGTATAGGATCATCTGGAACCATTCAGTGTATGTTACAGTAGCTAACGGAAGGCCAAAGTGGCCTTCTTTCACTCTGTAGAGTAAGATTAAGCTTTTTCTTCTCCACTTATGAAGCCATCCTCCTACTGTCCCAAACTACCTTCCTTGGTAGAGAGACAATGAGGCACTTAACACTTTTTTTAAAGAACAGAATGAAAGTAACATGACAAAAAAAATAAAACTACTTAACTGAAAATTGAAATCCTTGCAAAACTTAGAGGATTTTAATGACAAGGCATGGCAACATTTCTTTTGCATATACCCTGTACTATCTCTATATGTGCCTGAACAAATATGTGAAGTCAGAGGGGAAAACGAGCAGTGAGGCCAGTTAAACATGCTTCGTAATTAACTATGAAAGCACCGTGTACAAGTGGATATTCGCTGCTATTTAATAACATTTTATGGTGACTCCCTTCCAGAGTTGTTTATTACTGTTGTTAGAGGCTATTATAAGGAAATTGACATTTGCTTTTCAGTTTGAAAATATATTTTCTTGAACTTAACTTGATGTGCCATCAAGAAATGGAAAACCAATCAATTATCGCTTATTCGATGATGCAAAGCAATTGTAACTTAAGTTCTCTCTTAAGTATTAAGGGAAATACCAAATCATTCTATGTCTTTGGATTTATTTGGGGGAAGTTCACTGAGTCTTCAAAGAATGAAATAGTCTGATGTTTTAGACGGGTGATAGAATGCTATTTCTCACATTGGCTTGACATCTACTTAAACACAGTAAAGACACAAAGTATGTATTAAATGCCCAGTGGATGCCTCTCCAGATTAGCTGCTGAAAAGAAATAATACAAGTATCCTGAAGAGTCAATAAAGTAATGTGGAGCTACATACCTCGAACAGCTAAGGAGTAACATAATACATTACACCGCCAAGGGATGACCTGAGTGATTAATACACGGGGACTGTAGGAATCCAGAGACGGGAAAGAGCAATGGAGGACTCATGACAGTGACATACCAAATGTCGAAAATGGGTCTTTGTCTGTCCTTCCTTTTCTTTCAAATATTCAGTCACTTCACAAATATTTGTTGAGTGCTAAGTTAGGAGCAGTGGCAAGCAAAGTAGAAAGAGTCGTGTGGTGTCTACAAGTTACTCAGAGGGTGATCGAGCCATGTGGGAGGTCAGGAATACAATGATTACACGAGTAAATTATTATAAGTAAGGTTATTTAAAAATTTTATTGAATTTCTACAAAAAAATAAATGTAGCTTTAAAGTGTATCATGGGTAATGTCGTGCTTTTTAAAAATAAACCGAATGGCCAAAAGTCCCATGATTTAACTTTATTTCATTAGTTGTTGGCTTGTGATACCAGATCAGTGGTAGAAAGGCGTGCCATGGCCTTGGCTCCCTTATCTACGTCACCGCCACTTCATCACACCCCCACTTTCCCTCCTGTGCACTTTCTCCTCTCTCTCCCTCCCTCTCTCTCACTCCCTCTCTCTCTCTTATTCACACACTCACACACACGGGTCTCATCTGACATACACCTTTTTACACAGAAGTATCTTCTTTATGACTCTTAGTTAAAGTGACAGGGAAGCTAAATCTCCAGAAGAAAGTGAAGAGACAGTTTGCCTACTGGTGTTAGCATTTGCTGTAGCTATTCCTGGCAATGGGCAACACATGTTTTTAATAAACTTGTAAAAACAGTGTAGATCTAGCTGTAAATATGTTTTGCTTGGTAATGCAGGCTGAATATAACGATTAGATTGACAGTTGTTGGGTTTCCCCCCCTAAAAAAAATCACGGTAAAATACAAAGAGAAGTAGTTTGAGTGATGAGGTCCAAGACTGTATCATGATACCAACACTGTGTTGATAATTATTGTTTATGACAACAGTCAATTTACAATAAAAACATGCTGCTGTTTTCCTTGTTCACAGCATTACATGTTTTGTTTAGTCTCTTAGAAATATCCAGCTCCATGTGAGGTAGCCTATATCTATAATTAGAAGTAGGCCACACAATCAGATGCCTGTCAATATTGTGGCAAGCAGTGAAAACAAACCAAAAATTGAAGATACTGATACATGACTTAGAGAAATTATTCTTTAAGCCAGTATATTTATTTTGATTTTCATTATTATCAATGAAATATAAAGATATATAAATAGCTGGTAAAATACATACATAATAAATAATATAATGGTTATTGTCTACTAGTAGTACATTAATGATTAGTGAGTTAAATACAAACTTGGTATGATGTCATTTAAAAATTTTTACATAGATATTTAATCAAAACTTTCTGAGGTTTTAAACTTTACTTCAGCCCCATAGACATGGACTAAGAGGTGTGGGGATGATGGGATGGGGTGAAGGGTGGAGGGGATAAAGGGGGGAAAATGGGACAACTGTAATAGCATACTCAATAAAATATACCAAAAAAAGTGATAAGAAAGAGGATTTGGATCAATGAACAAGTTGCATAGCATTTTTTTCCACATAAAATTATTCAGAAATTTTGTAATATGTTCTGTGGTGTGAAAACTGGCATTTATTTTCTGTATACATTTAGGTAGACTTGATATATTAAACTAAGTACATTCATGTTTTAAAAAAAATAAACTTTACTTCCTAGGACTAACAGATGTGTCCTATATAAATCCATTTATTAAAAAATCACTTGTCAAAAAGGCTCTTCTTCAGTAGCGAAAGAGTTACTGTGGCATTCCCATTGAGTAAAATCATATAGGAAGTCAGCAGTCTAATATTGTTTCATGGTAAAATATCAGAGATCAGTGTTTCTTAGACTTTGAATCCATGACTCAAATACTGTGTTTAGTATATCAGGAGAAATCTATTGTATATACATAGGTGGGTACAATGAACTAAGCATCTATTTAATAATGATATGGTAGGCACATAATAAATTTAAAGATACCATGGGTAGTGTGAGAGTAAGAGAGAAGAAATAAAGATTTATAAAACAAAATTCTATCGCCTAGAAGCCCATAATCCTGAACATTTACAGTGTGCCACAGATCTATAGACCTTGTTACCAAATAATAGTAATAATAATACCTAGATTTGGAATTAAGTCTTAATTAAAATCAATACTGCATAATTATACTGTCATACTTTTGTTTTTCTGCTGACAAAACACAAATGCTTAGAGATCGTTTAAAAATTAACTATTTGTAGATAAATTGTTAGAACATGAATTTTAGATAGGCTGTCAGAGAAAAATGTTCTGTATGTCCCCAAAGGGGAGCAGTAAGAATAATGAAGGAAGTTATAAGGAGAGATTTTGGCTCCAGGGAAAAATAAATTCTAATAACTAGAATTTTCAAAAAAAAAAAATCAGTGACTTTACTAGGTAATAAGTTCTCTACTGTTCCATAAGCAAGCACTGACTGGGCACCCACTTGGTGGGGACGGGAGAGAGTATTAAAATAGCTGAGAGAGGAAGGCCTTTACGGTTCAATGGATTAAATGTTAGTAATAATGATGATGGTAAAAGTGATAGATTTATAAAGAGCGTAACTTGAAATTTGAGACAAAAGGGGCAGTTAATTTTTAAAAATCCACTTTTCTTTCACTCTTGTTTTAAATGACAGTAACTGATGCTTAACAACTGACCTCACTTTTATAGGAATCTATAAATCATTCCCAAGATAGACTTAAACCTTATAATGTTTTGTTTTGTTAGTAGTCAGTTGTATTGGTGAAGCCAGTTCACTTTCCTTTCAATCGGTACAGGGGTACACACACACACACACACACACAAGTTATTTTGTTTCATTATTTCAAAGTATACATATTGCTCTTTAGCTTTGTTTTTTAAATAGCAATATACTTTGGCCATGTTTCTGTAAATAGGGACCTACTTCTTTTTAACAACCGCACAGTATTCCACTGGATCTATGTGCTATAATCTATACTAATAGACACTTAGGTTGTTTCTAAAATATTCCTCAAAAAATACTGCATAAGATTAGAGTCATCCTGCATACTCACCTTGATGTTATGCGAGTATCTCTTTAGAAAAGGTAACTGTAAATGGAGTAGGTCATAGAGCATGCACATTACACTTTTTGGTAGAAACTGCCCAGTGGCTTCATAGTTGCAACAATATCCTAACAACCAGGTATGAGAACACCTATTTCCTCATTCTTACCAAAACAAGGTATCACGATAGGAGCATGACAGTTGCCCAAAGGATGTGCTATTTCTCCCCAAAATCTTTTGATGAGATTAAAAAATACACATGAAAAAATAGCTAAAGCAGAATAAAGAAGTAGTTGAGACAGAAAATGCTGCATGAGGGAGTAGGGGTGACTGTGAGGTGTTTGGAGAGCAGGGGCATTCAGGCAGAGCTGTGAGGACTGGGCAGGTCCCTGAAGGGCAAAGAAAGGTTGCGGGGGGCAATCTAGATGGCAGGAGGTGGTTATAAGTGCCAGTATGACATCATTTTTGCTAAAGCAGAAAATTCCAGTAAGTAAACTAGGTTCACAATTTATTCTCTCTTACACTGCCTTTCCTTCATGTCATTCATAACCGCCCCAAATTATGTATAGTTAGACATCATGTAGTTACATGTGTAATGTTTATTGCCAATGTCCTCACTGCTCTAAAGAGGGAGCCGATTCGTGTGCCTTGCTGAGTCCCCAGGGCTGAACCATGCCAGCATGCAGTGGCCCTTCAGCGAGGGAGTCTGCTGAAGAAAAGAATGACATCACACCGATGTCACCGAAAGGAATTGGAAAGGTCAGCTTAAAGAGTCTGTATTTACAGGCCTAATACAGAAAATAATAACGGAATAACACTAGGAGTATGAGGAAATAAAATACCGTGTGGTGTTTATGAGGACTTAATCTGGTTTTGTTACAGAAGATGAGCTGGTAGGGTGGCAAAACTTTAAGGCCAGCAAGAAGGTTTTTGCAATATTATAGAAGTCAAGAAAACAAAACTGAGGATAGGTGGAAAGAATATCCTGAAGAGCAAAAGCTGGATGACAGAATGGCTAATAATACCTACCATGTAAGTATTTAGTTTGTGCTTATTTTGTGTTAAGCACTGCAAATGCATTTATTTAATCCTGTGAGACAGATATTGTTATCCCAGTTTTTGCAAAGAGAAAACTGAGATACAGAAAGGTTCGTAACTCACTCAAAAGTCACACAGCTAGTAAGTGCCCCAGCCGCACTCATTCCTGACTCTGTGGCTATAATGCTTGTGCTCTTTTCCTTATCCTAAAGGAATAACCTTGGGCCCTAGGCATAAGGGAGGTGATCTGGTCATGCGGTGGTACTGTATATGCATATTCATGCCCAAACTAGTATTCCCGAGGAAAAAGAAAATAATAAAATTTTGTGCTAGGTCAGTGTTTTCATGTCCAATTAATGGGTCATGAAATCAATTTAGTGGGTCGTTACCAGCATTTAAAAAAATAAAATAGATAATGTAAAAAAGAAAATATTAAAGTGAATTGCCCATAACAGATATATATGTATTTGTGTATTGTTTCACTAAAAGCTTAGTAACAGTATCTTGGATGTGAATGAGCATCATAGTTCACAGATGCGCACTGCAACCTGGTGTTGTTTCCATCTTTATTTTCATAATAAAGAATATGAGGTTCAGGGAACAGGGCCAAGACTTGAAACCAGGGCTTCCGCCTCCAAACCCAGATTTCTCTTTCCAGCAAAGTATCGCTGCATCAGAAAAATGGGAAAGTAGATTCAGCAGAGAAATTGGACTTTTGGATTTCATTTGGTCAAGGCCACACCGAGGGTCTATAACCTCCCTGCCCTTCGGCAAGAGCAGGAACACGAAGGCCATCTCAATTTGTATCAAGGACTTAGAAAGAACGAGCCATTTCAGGTAGAGCTGTTTTCTGAGCAAAACATGGTGTTAAAACAAAAACTTTCTCCACCCAGGCTCAGGCCTTAGAAGAAAAAGAGAGAAACCCTATAATCTGAAGACTCAGTGAAGAGAAAGTTCTTGCTTCCTTATAAAAATAATTACAAAAAATCTATAAAGGGAATTCTATTTTCCCACTGACTTCCACATCTTCCCAGAATGTTAGAGCTGGCAGGTGCCTTAGAGATCATTTAGTTAACCCTCACATTACGGAAGAGGTAACAGAAACCGGAGAGGTTAAGAAGGTGAACCCAAAGTCACATAGCTAATGAGCAGCAGAGCCCCCAAGGGTTCTGGCTAACAGACATGTTCTTAGATAACGCACAGCTTATTCAAGAGATGTTAAAGAGGTGTGGGTTTAGGGTCAAAAGAAAACAGTTGGCGATGAGGGTTTTGCCTTGTGTTACTTGAAGGCTGATGATCTCTGGAGATTTGGCCTGGCCTGGACTACAGAGCTGACATAGCCTTTGGACCTTAACTGGTCCCCACTCCTGCCCAAAGGCACTGCACCAAGCTGAGCTGTTCTGGGACCAGTATCCCAATCCCTGCCTGAGATGCCCCCCAGAGGCTGATGCCAGCCCTTATCCCAGGGTCAGTAATGCCATTCATTTCCCCTTCCTGGTTTGGCTCCCTTTGAAGCCAAATTCTTTCATTAGCTCATAATGCTGACAAGTATCCACTGATCAAACAGAGTGAAAATAATATGAATTTTAAAGATATTGCTTTATAATAAATATATGTCTCTAGAGACTATTGTTAATAAGATATTTAAAATCCAAAACTGGCCCCTAAAAGCTTGAAACTACATCCAACTTATGTTTGATATTCGGTAACTAAGAAACAACTTTTGAAAAGGAATAAAAAGATAAAAAATGAACTTAGGCTAGCATAGTAGATGCCAAGTTTAAGTCCCTTGAGCTGTGAAAACCTTCCAATCAGTCTGTAAATGAGGTAAAGGAGGATTCATGCACTGCTAAATATTTATTGTTGCTAAGTTTCATCACTGTTAATATACAGGTAATGAATGCTTTTTGTCCTTTGAAGTCAAACACCACCACTTAAGTGGTGACAAGCATTCACTTCCCTGAAATGGACACACAAGCACACACACACATATGTACCCCCCCCACACACAAAGACATAACCCAGAGTTTTATCTTCTAAAACCGATGATTCAAATGGAATTTTAAAAAAAAATAAAAGAGGAAAAAGGAAAAGATTATTAGTGTTCATTTTTCATCCTGTGTTGGATATTTTACTCAGCAAAACGCACAGTTTTTGAGGCCCTTTGTCCTTATCTCAGGATTTGTGAGGAAGTCAAGACAATCGTGTGGAGCAAAGCAGGAAACCCGGTGAGGCAGAAGGACTCGGACATCGACTGGAACTGCTCTCAAGGGCAGGGCCAGCCCCAAAGGCGTGGACTCATCTGCAGGGGGCAGACAAGTAGGCACAATAGTGGGACATATTACTGCTCCCTTATCCTTGGAGTAGGATCTACTAAGAAGGCCCCCCTGCGAGTCTACGATTACTCCAAATCTTGAGGCAGTCATGCCTGGATCAAGAATCAGTTCTGGAATCTCAGTCTTATCATACATAAATGAATGAAATTTACCAGGTGGCAAAATGGAAAAAGGCATACATGTAATGGTTAGACCTGGACCTGGGACCCACGCCTTCTAGATTTAAATACTGGCTCCGTTTCTTGCTAGCTTTGCAACCTTAGGCAAAAGTGCCTGTATTTACCACTTGCTTCGGAGGGTTGTTTTGAAGATTAAATAAGTTAATCCATACATGTCAAATTCTTAGGACCTCTCTGGACACACAGGCTGCACTATACTGTGTAAGTATGACTTTACTAAACTTTTCTTTACCCTCACTTTATGATACCAAGTTTAAAGGGAGCAGCTAGCACCAAATCTAGCTGAAGACGGAACACTGTCTTACCTTCCGACTTTTCAGTAAAAGAAATTTGGACTCTTATGTGAAATGTCAAGGCTTTGAAATGTTGGGGATGAATTCAGGTTTGTTTTATTTTTGAATGACTATGTGGCCTAAACAAAACAACCTGCAATCTGGATGAATCCCGAGGCTTGCTAGTTCACAATGGTGGCTGCTCAAATCTCCAACCAAAACTTCAGGGTCACTGGCCCGTCCCCTACTTCTTTCTTTTCCATAGAACTTCTCACAATCTTACGTATGTCTTACTTGCTGATCTTCCATCTTTCGTCCCGAGTACCAACACACAAGAATGGAAGCTCCTTGGAGATAAAAAATTTGTTTTGTTTGTTGTTATATCCTTACATCCCAGAACAGAGCATGGTATACCATATGTGCTCAATGGGAGCTTAATCGGAATGAATAAATGGTCATATCTGAATCCTCAGCTTCTCTCTCTAGGGCTGGTCTAGTCTTCCCAATTTACTGCCTTTTATCAAACTGGCCACACGAGAACGAGGAGAGTGAAGTCTACAAGTTCAAACCCTGGAGTGAATTGTGTTTGGTCTGGAGGGAGCCCAGCAGACCTGGCTTTTGAGGATCTACAAAAAACTGGCTGAAATAACAGAGAGGTACTGGTGCTGAAGAATCCGAGAACTTTTCGAAATACTTAATGAAACCATCACAAGTATAGTCCAATAAACATTTTGTAATGGTAAAACAATCTCTCTGTCTCTCTCAACACATTTTTGACAAGGTGAATTTCTGTGTATTAAGATGGTTTAACTTCCATTTGGAAATCCATCCAAAATTATACCTTTGTGTAATACCTGAACAGAGGCAATTAGTCAGTTTGTAATAATGGTCCTAAAGCATCCACATTGCCTAGAAGTTGTTTTTAAATACGAGGCGAGAGTGACACTGAATTTCCCTATATGACCAGAAAAACAAAATGCGTGTTATGTGTGTGTGTGCTATCACTTAGGGTAAATGAATTAGCTTCATGGTAACTAAATTGACAGAAATAATAAAATTGTAAAACTCACTTTCAATATATTGAAAAAAATTTCTTGGATAGCTATGTCCGTCCATCCATCCATCTGTCCTGCTCTCTAAAGAATACTGCTGGCTGTCCTATTTTAAGCCAACACTACCTGTTATTCACCAGCGATAAGAGGCAAGGTGCTGAAGGTGAGCAAGCCATACGTGGAAAATACACAATTCTTGCCTTTATGGAGCTACCAGTCTCCCGTGGGGGCCAAACATTACATAAATGCTCAAAAGATCATGATGATCCCAAATGCTTATCTCCCACATGGCCTGGTCACAGGCCCCAGAAACGGCAACCTGACCTTCAACTTTATGTGTCAGTGTTTCCTGAACTTGCTTTCAATTTGACGAGTGAACTTCTTCTAACCAGGAACATCTCTATGCTGACTTTTAAGTTTTAATTACTGCATGAGATTAATAATACTTTCCCCAGATTTCTCAAATAAATTCAGGATTCGGTATTTGGAAAAACATACACTTCCCAAGAAGTGCTGGGAAAATAATTCCCACATGGAAACACTATCTGTGGACTGTGGAGTGAATAGTGAGGATCCAGTGATTAAGAAGATCTTTTCTAATGTGAACAAAATAGATTACTTAGTCCAGTGACAGCAGGCTATCAAAGGTCAATGAGAAGGCTCTGCAAGAAGTTCGGGGAGAAAATCTGGAAGCTAAAACAAGAGCAACGAAACTTTAGGAGAAGTGTTTCTTTCTCCCCATTCTCTTTCCCGGGATCTTCCTTTTCCAGGGTCCAGCCTTCCCTTGCACTTTGACCTTCCATCTCTTGTTCCCTTTTCACTCTATGTATTCTGCCTAGACTTTAAAATTCAAGTGTCTGTAGGGACTAAGCAGGTTACATAAACAGGAGAAGTGAGTTGGATGGGTAGTCAAGCAAAAAAAAAAAAAAAGAGTACCCTAATATTGATTGGTATAACCCTTTATTTCCCAAGAATATTGTTTCTATCTTAAAATTCAGGCCCAGTATCACTAGGTCTAGTTTATGATGTGAAATACATGGAGTTGCAAATGTTGGCTCAATTTTTTTTTAAAGTACAAATTAAATAAATACTTTAGAGATCTATGTAGTCTAAAGAACACCAATTTTCCTCTTCTAATTTATATTTTGACAAGTTTTAAAATCTCTAACTTTAGCTCTAACGCTCTCCAGAGTACCAATACATGCATTCGACTTCCAGCTGGGTACAGCCCGAGGCGCTCCTGTCTCCCAGTTCAAAACTGCTTCCAACAACCTTGCTCCTTTCTCCTGAATCCTGCTGAATGACAACACCCTAGGTTCTACCTTCTCCTTCCCTCCCTCTTAGCCATCCTCATTCCATTAACCAACAAACCTCATATTTTCCTCAACTCCTTGTCCTGGTCCCTTCATCTCTTCCAGTCTAGACAATCAGCATCTCACTTCAAGTATACAATAACTTTCTAATAGTTTTCTCTAATTCAACTTCATCAGCTCCACTGCACTCAAATACAATATATAACAAGGAAGGGTGATATTGTATCTACCCTACTCAATGAGTCTTGTTGGCTCTCCATCCTACAGGATAAAACCTAGCTCCTTATTACAGTAAACAGAGGCCTCAGACTCTGGTCTCCGTCTGCTCAGCCAGCTTCATCTCCACTCATTCCAGCCACATGTCATAACTTTGCAGAATAAGTTGTCTATCACGGAATATGCCATAGTTCTGTTGTACCTCTGTTTCTTATATTTTCTTTCTCCTTTGTCTGAGATACCCTTCTCACTAGTCCCCTTGTTTACTCAGGCAAGCTCTACTCATCCTTTAAGCCTCAGCTTGAGCCATCCCCATCATCCTCAGAAAGATTTAGGTACTCCTTTGATTCCAACGGTACTGAGAAGAACAAAGATTATCCATTAAGGATAGAAAAAGAATAATGCTGTTCATCTTTATATCAGAGCATCTAGTACACCATCTGGCACACGGTGGTAGCTTCATAAGGATTTGTTAAGTAAAGGAAGAGTGAGATATGGGTTTTGGGAAAAAATAATGTATAGTTATAGAAGGGAAAGAAAGAAATCAAGAATTTGGATTTGGATAATCTGTGGCCTGGACTACTGTCAAAGTCTTGTATCTAGACTACCAACTAATCAAATCATGCTTTGTCACTATTTAACTTTCCAATGGCTCCCAGTAAACTTAGAATGAATGTAAACTCATCGCAAGGCCATTCCCCCCTCACCACTTTGTTTCCTGCACCTTCCCTTTCTTACCTGGGCCTATTTGCCTTCTTGGAATGTGTCATTTGTTACTTCTTCTGCTGGATATGCTCCTCCCCCTTTTGCCTTCTTGTCATTCAGATGTGGGGTGAAATCTCATCTTCTTAGAGAGGCCTTTCTACTCTTGCTACCACCCACCACCACCACTGCCAGTCCCATCCTACCAAGCTTTCCCTATCACCCTATTTTCTTTTCTTCATAGGTCTTAACATTATCTGAAATTATTTTTTAACTTGTTTCCAGTACCAGAATATAATTGTTATTCACCGTTCTTGAGCCCAACATCTTTTATGTTTTATTTTTGGGGGACAATATGTACACTTTGCGAATTCTTATTTTATCAGTCCCTAAGAAGTACTAGAAAAGGAAATCCATCAAACTTATTGATTTATAGGATTTCACTCCACTAAAAAAAAAAGTTCAAGTATAATGAATATATGTAACATACAAATATAGACTATGTAGGTGTAAGAATAATGTAATCCAAGCATCTTAATCAAACCAGAGGATGAAATCACTATCAGAACCAGGTATTCTCATAAGCACAGCTTTCCCCACAATCCAAATTTGTAATCTCCTCTTGCAGGCAGGAGCTATTTTGCCAGCCTGTAATTTTTACATCCTTCTCATCCAAACATCTCTGGATGGAGAAACTGTATAATTTGTCTAAGAAAAAAAATTATCGGCATTGTCCCTCTGAGGAGCACGCCAGCACCTTTCCAACCCCCACTTCCTCCCCGCAGGTGCGTTACCTTTGCTTTTCCCTCTCCTGAGCTCCAGGGGCCCCTCTTCTGCTTTTGCGACCTGTTTCCTGAGCCTACACAGCCCAGGTGGCTCACTTCTACTACCCTTGTAACTTTCTAAGTAACCTTTCTCTTATAATTTGAAAGAAAATTATTGAAAGCTAAGATTTCAAAAATACTGTGGGTTTGACTCCAAAATAACTGTTAAATGTCCAAGCATGTAAATAGAAACATATTAACAATGATCATTTCACAGCTCTCAAAATATTTATAAACATAAAGTCTATTTCTTTCTAGAAATGAGTATCAAGACTTCTCATTTTAATAATGGTTGAGATACCTGTAGGGAAATCACTATTGAAAAATAATTTTAGAGAATCACGTCATCATGATTCTCTAAAAAATAATTTGAGAATCACTATTGAAAAATAATTTAGAGAATCACAATAATGATGTGCTATTATTTTAGTTGAACTACTTTTTTCATAAACTTAAAGTTATAGCTCCCAAATACAGTATCCTTATTAAGTATGAATATTTAAAATTTAAATATATTTGTATCTGGAAAAGGTCAAAATATTGGGAAATCATATAAGTTCATTTTTATAGCTGAGAAATTCAAGAACACAAAGTGTTTATTTTATGCCCAGAACTCTACCCTTCTTTTATAATTGATATTTTAGGGGATAAAATTTGCAGCAAATATACCAGAATTTGACCAAGTGCACATCCACTGTGGTTCCTTTCTCAGAAAAGCTACTTTTGGAATCTATGAATGCCTTCCATTTCTGCATTTTCTTTGCATTGCCCTGCTAATTAGATGGCCTGAAATAAAAATAAAATTCCCAACTTGTAAAAGTATATAATTAAAACCTAAATTACATAAATTATTGTGGGATCATTTGGTTGACTCTATCAGCAGGTAGTAATGTATAGTAATTATGAAGATAATAATAAATGACAACATCTCCTCCTCTTCTAAAATTTATTGAGTGTTTATTATGTCCTAGGTACTGATATGTTTTATTTCATGGTAAAATATAGGAAGTAGCTGCTATTAATATTACCACTGGACAGATGAGGGATCTGACGCATAAAGAGGTTTAGCAGTTGCCCTTGGTCATGTGACTTGAAAGTCATGCAGTGCAAACCCAGGTAATTTGACTCTAGAACCCTTAGTAAGCACTGCATTTATTAAGAGTTAATATATGGAACATTTTAAAAACTCAGCCTGCACAGGGCAAGATCTTCATATTAGCAGCATCACATTGTTTCTATGTTTATATCGTCCATTTCATCTTCAGAGCTATATCTTGTTGACAGTATCCTTATTTATAAATATAGTAGAAAAATATACTTCACTGAGGGCACTCTGTTGTCTCTAAAAATGGCAACAAAATTTAAAAATTACAACAACATTTCAATGTAATAACAGGTTAACATATTTTGAGTTTTGAGGTAGGTAGAAACAATTATTGTTCTCAATTTTCCATACAGGACCTGGAGTTACAAGGAAACTGAGTGACTTTCTTATGTTTCCCTGTCTCTTCCCCATGGGAAATTCATTCCATGTGATTCAGAAACAGCCAATTCCTTGACCAGACCCAGTTCCTACAACTTTCCCTCCCAGGACGGAGAGGGAGGGCCACTCAGCAAGGTCATGTGAGGCCAAAACGAGTTATCCATTAAGCCTTAGGTTGCAGTAATCAGTTCAGAGATACTGTCCTTAGCCCATTAAAGTCATTTAGAGACCATATTGCTAGGCAGGGCTATTGGACAAAATCTCTTTTCACTGGGATACTTTGCTGTTAGGGGGTAAGACTGGAACAACTAGAGGTCAGCTTATGCCCATGGAAAAAGCCATTCTGAAGGACAGGGAGAAAGACGTAACTGGTGACGGAGCTTAAGCTTTTTCACCCAGCCATGCATGACCCCAGGATAACCCTAGATGACTCAGGTATCTGGTCAAAAAAATTAACCCCCCCTCCCTTAAAAGTATGGTTGAAATAGTTGATACTGTGTTTCTATCACTTGCAACTTTCTATCACCAAAGATCATTGTCATTTTTCCTCATGATTGCTGTGTTTTTAAACATAGGAAATATCAAATGCCTCTATTACTTAAACATTAGCTTGATTTATCAAGAGGAAACACAGATTGATGAAGTTCTTTAGAATTTTATCAGCGGAATTCTGATGTGTAAGATGAGTAAGTTCATAATCTACGTTGCTTAACATATTGTCTTTGACATATTAGACAAGGTTATTTTTATTTTAAAGACTCCTGAAAATCTAGGTAACCTTGGTTAGTAATTGATGTTCTAGAGGCTAAGCAACAACAACTACAAAAAAAAAAAAAAACATAAAGGAAAATACCTGACAGCTCCTGGGGAGCTGAAACTATCTGCATACTATTGGAAACTTTCTTGAACTCACCATTCTCTAGCAAAACTTCTTCAAGGAAGACAATCAATTGTAATTTAGTAATCTGAATAAAACATTCAAGTGCCATGAAAATTAATATCTAAGCCCTGAATTCAGGGTATGCCTAATGAAAATCAGGCAGAGAAGCTAATGGGAAATTTAACACAGGCCAAATGTCATTACCGTTGTAAGAAATATACTATAATTAAAACATTTCTGAGACTGGGCCAATGACCTATGTTAATAATGCTTTGTTGACCTTGTTATAAAAATAATTTTCATTACTAATTCAGTAGAAGAGTCCCATTTTTAGTCTTCAAGCATAAATAAAAAAGAAAATATCAACACCTGATTCTTCATTGAAGCTTAAGACACTGACAAAAACACTGACAAGTCAAGGAGAAAACCTAATTCCAAAGCCACAGTGAACAAGAAATGAAAGAAAATAAAAACAGACATTTTATAGAAGAAGGAATAAAAGCAGTCGACGTAGCTGATTCTGGCAAAAGATAAAGGAGAAGTGGTAAAAGCATTGGATTTCATTCATTCTACGTTACCCACATTCTAAAAAGTACAGGGGCTGTGGTCTGTACATTAAAAGGCAGATTGATTACATTCAATCTGGAGAGAAAGAACATTTCTTTTGAATTATTATGGTGTCTTTAGCTTAGTTAGAAAAATTACTCTGTAGAATAACATTTGAGTATTATAAGATAATGTGCTCTCTCCCTGGAGGTCCATGTAATGGGATCTCACCTATGAGCTGGGTCTGCCATTTCTCTTCTCCTCTGGTGGGTTCTTGATGGGAACCTGCATTTGAGGGGAATTCAAAGTGTGTAGCACTTTTGGAAGACACACATATTCTCTTGATTTAGCAAGGCAGAACTATGAGACACTCACAGTAATGGCCCAATAAAAATGATTAGGGTTAGCTTTACATTAGAACATGGTATACTTTGTGTATTTCAAGGAGCAGGAAGAGAGGAAAAAACTAGGAGGTCACAAAAATAGGTCACATCATTTGAAATTTGGAGGATAGGGGTTTTGGCATGATCTCTATAAAGTCCTTTCAAGATTCAAATATGTTACCCCAGGAAAATGACACATTAAGCCTTCAATAATCATTTTCATAACAACATAAATTTATTAGATTCTCTAGAGGAAAACTAGGTCCAATGAAAATGGAGCCTAGAACAGATAAACTTTGATAAGGGATTGAGAAGGAGGGAGGGCAGCACAACCCAGAGCAAAGGCCAACAACTCAAATGCCTTCCCGCCAGGAAACAACACAGATTTGGTGACCTAATGCATGGACGTATCAGAAAGTGATGGGTTGGCGCCAAAGTCAGGGAACTTACGTCCCACCCAAAGATATTCAGGCTGAATTTTTAAAATGCAAAACTGCTTTCCCGGACAAGCATAGTGGCTCCATTTTATAACCACTGCTTAGATCAATATTCTAAATTGTGCTACACAGAATAACTAATATCCCTGAAGATCACTCTTAGGTGTCAAATCAAATAAAAACAAACAAAAAACAAACCAAAAGTGAGCCTTATTGAGGAAATATTTGGGAAGGCTGAGGTGTACTGGATTATCTTCTGTGTGGCCCTCTAGCTTCACTCTCCACCTCTTCTGACTCTACTCTGTGCCCAGTGAGTTGAACCAAATGGACTGCATTAATGGGCTCCCTTGCCCTCTGGTCCTGATTGGTGTAAGCCAGCTGGAGAAACAGGCAGGAGATTTTAAGGTATTTATTCTGCTGCGCCTTCCCTGCCAGGACGCAATCTGTTGGCTGGGGCTTTCTAACTAGAGGCATAGTTAGTTGACTCTCTTCACGTCCTAGTAATTACTCCTTCCGCTTGCCCTTTCAGGCCCAGGGATGGTAACATGCTTACTTGATCCAGAGTCCTGCACTACCTCTTAATGCCTCCCTTTAACCCTGCCCAAATGTTTGCAGAAGCCCTTTTATTCAAGTTTTCTCAAGTTATGAGTTTATGCCACATGTTTCTTGCCAGGAGTCTGACGGAAACAGTGGGATAGATAAATAAATAAACAAACAAACAAATAAATAAATTTTTTTAAAGATGGGTTTCTTTTTTGTAAGGCTTTGCAGAATCATTAAGATGATAATGTGCTCTGGGAATATTCAAGAATGGTCCAGAACGGAGAGACATGATGGAGCGGGTAGGGATGAGAGGTCCCAGGAAGCAGAGGTAAGCAAAGCTTTAAAAATGGTGGCAGTAAAAAGGGAGCAGAAAAGACAAACTTTTCTTAATGAATAATTTCTCAAGTTTACAGCTAAGGGTGGTCAAGTTCTGGGAAGGGCATTGTACACAAAGCTAATCTAGAAGCTGACATCGATTTTCTGTATGCTGTGGACTCTTGTAAACTCTGTTCAAGGTTGTTGTTTTTTTTCTTTTCCTTTCATTCACTCTTTCTTCCTTTTTCGTATATTCCCTCTTCATCTCCTTTCTTGTGAGCATTTCATTCAGGATGTTGTAACCAATAAAGAGAGGGGAAGTGTTTGGTACTTCCTCTCTGCTTTTTAATGTGCTTTCTGGATCGTATATTAGGATATCATATTGCTCAATAAAATGTTCAAATAAAAAGTTCGCTTCAACTAGTGAAATAAACCTGAAAGCAGAACTAGAAACAGAGAATAATAATTAAAAAATCATCAAACATTTTTCCTCTATGACCTTTAAAGCAATGTTAATAATAAAAGATTAAATTTAGACTATTTTTGAGCACTTCACAATGGTGTCTTCTATTCTTCAAATGCTATTTGGGAATTCTAAGTCCATCTGTCCTTTTCAAAACTACAGTTTGCATAAGATGTGATCAAATGTATACATACACACAAAACACCCATTAGGGTTTTATTATATAAAATGATTTCTAATCATAGTAGGCTGACTTCTCTATGTCTAAAAAGTATCTCAAATTCAACACGTCTAAATCCAACTTTTGACCTTCTCCTCCAGATCTGTTTCTGCCATAGGGAGGCACAGTCCTCCCTACCCGTCTACTTAGGAGAGGTCTAACTTGCTCAGGTCAAAAATTTTAACCTGAACAAAAATTTTGTCCTCCTAACTTTTCTCACACCTGACAAACAATTCATCGCCAAATTTGTTCTGTTCTACCTTCAGAACACATCCTGAATTTGGGCACTTTGACCGTGACCGGCGTCACTGCTACTACGCTGGTAAGATGCTTTTACTCTCATCACTTTCTTTAAATCTCACATTAACCTTATGGAGGTCTTTTTAATTCCTCTTTAACATATGAGGAAATTGAGGTTTCAGAGAGCTATAACATACTAAGCTGGCACACTTAGGATATAGAAGGTCTGGGATTTGAAACTATGCCCGACAAACTCCCAAGCTCTTGCTCTTTCTAATATACCAGGATAAAAGGTTTTTTAAATTGACTCTCAAAAATTAATAAACAATGATTTGTTTCTAAGAAACTGTCTCCCCTCTTCTGATTGAGCAGAATCAAAAGGTTTAAACCAGTTTGTTCTTCATGAACTTACAAGAAGGGGGGTGTGTGTGTGTGTGTGTGTGTGTGTGTGCACGCGCAAGCACATGCACATAACCACTTTAAAAATGAAAACATTTGATGGATTTGTCACAAACTTAAGGACATTACAGCTTATAAAAAATCCAATTAAGAGTTATTCAGAGGTGACTAGTAGGGTAAGGCTTATTTATCCCGTCACATTCCAAATAGCCAGAAGCCAGGCAGAGAAGCAGCTGGGTGCAAGGAAGCATTAGGGAGCTGAGTCTAGGGCACCGCCAGGGAAGGCGGTGGCAGCTGGGAGAGGGGAGGGTTTCAGAATCCAACATTTAAAATGATCCAAACGGGAAAATGCCAGCTGGAAGAAGGGGGTGATAGGCATCCAGTAACCTGGTGAAACCAATTTTCTCTCTGATATAAGAGAAAGCACATGCCACACGTTAAGTATCCTAGGTTTCGAGGGGAAAAACAGTGCATTTCCCCAACAATTATCCTGTTCATGCTGTGAGTGCCATCCCCACAGGGAATGCACCAGTGAAGATGACCTGTTATTAAGTCGGCACATTTTGGCCTATGTCAACACCAGGACGGTTCTTCTGGGTACCAGAATAATATGCCAAAGAGACCTTTAAACATTTTATACGTTTCCTAATTTAAACTGGGAATATGATGGTCCCTTAAGATGATTTTCTTTTTAAAGGGTATATCATTAAAAGGGTTATATGAGTTGATTCCATTAAAACACACACACACACACACACACACACACACACACACGGGATGAGATATACATTTCAAGCATATATGACAGGCATCCAAAGACTGTGGGTTTAAACCCTCAGTTTATCAGCTCTAGAGGCCTAATTTTGCAATCAGCTAAACCTACAGTACATTTTCATCAAGTGCTGCAAATCAGCAAAATATTAAATGAATCTTGAAAAAAATGATTATGAATCCACAGTTCTGTTTGACTGTATAATTCTATTTAAGATTAAAATTACTATCATAAAAAGGCCACTTTCTGAATGTAATTCCACAAAAACATCATCACAAAAGCTTTTACTGCTATTTATGTCAGAATGTATTTTAAACAGTTCTAATCATTTACCTTTGTGGACACTTAATTAAAATTACAAAACCAATTTTAATCTGTAGTCCAATTAATATGCAAATATATGCAAATGTGGTAAATCAAGGTGGTGATTAAGTTAAGGACACTCTATTTCATGTCTGCTTTAAGTGTGAAAACAAACAATCTTTTTTGTAATTGTACTGATGGATTGTGATGTTTATAGGGTTAGTATGGGGTACAAATGTTTATGCATCAACATTATGCCAAAACAAAGATTTTATACTCTGGAGTGATTTAGCATCCAGCATACATTCAGATGCAACAAAGTCATTTTGCAGTCATCTTGTGAATTAGAATAAGGTCAAAGCAAAGTTAAATTTCTATGTCATCCATTTGTATGGCTATTTAAAATTCAACAATCACTTTCTGATGTGTTAGGTAAGAGCCAAGAAGTCTCAAGAATGGCATATTATCGCCCTTTATCATTTAGTGTTCCTAATATACTGGTTTATCTTTGATACTATTATAGCAATCGTTCTCTCATTAAGGTACAAAGATATTCAGCCTTTTTAACCCCTCTTTTTCACAAGTTTTAAATATGGAAAGTACAGCTAAAATCCAAGTGACCATCGTAGTTTGACTACAGAAATCCACAGCATATTCTTACATCCATTTCTTTCCTCTTTCTCTTCCTGTCCTATTGTCTACCTGTATTGATGACACTTAATTTTTCTGAAGAAGAACTGGCTTCAGGAGCTCTGTTTTAAAAAGGGAAAATGCTTAGCTTCTTTGAGATTTAGCTTCCTAAATTCATAGTCAACCTTATGGTGATTTTTTTTACTTTAAAAGATATCCTATAACTTCCTTCTGAACAATATCTTCTCCAGTCTCAAAATCTTCTCTATTTTCTGGAATGCATGTCTTGCAAAGATGAAAAAGATAATTCATTTTGGAAAAAGAAATAATGTGACCTAAAAACTGTAGTCATATTATGTCCTATCTTGCAAAACAAAAATAATCTCCAAGTTCTATTCTTCATGAAATATCTACGAGTAATGTTAGAAAAACATTAGGAATAATAGGTTTGACATACTACTTTTGTGCCAATATGAATTACCCCCTTTTTGATAAGCTTGAAGAAACCAAAGTTGTTCATATAAATTTTGAAGTGATTATGAGATAATTGAGTATAGTACCTTTTCATTTCCAATATTTCAATGCTTAAATATTTCTTTCAACATTAAACATTTAGATATTGACCAATGAGAGTTATGGTAACGTAACATTAATCACCAACACTTTGCAGGCATTTCTTACTGAATACCTATTTTTCACATCTGCATTATTTAAAATAATTTTTCTATTCTTAATTGAAGATGTGTTGATGTATATATCCCCATATCACTTAGAAAAATGAGAAGAGTGATTTCACATTGCAGTCAGCCCATCATTTTTAACACTCGATATACATTTAAAAATATTATCGCTCTATGAAGGCAGATAATTTAATAAAAAGCAATACACTTTATAGTTATGTTTACTAAAGTAGGTAATATGTCCTTAACGTGCTTCTGGAAACTTATTTCCCTCTCACAATCTAATCTAATTTTACCATCCATATTTTGAAATCCTCAAAAATATCTAACTTTCCAAGAACAAAGATCCTAATAAATGTTGAATGTAATTGCTGCATATATTTTTCCTTTAACTGTTCCACTGTTACCATCATTACTTTGCATTGTACATATTCTTACAAATCACTCTTCTAAAATATGTTAAAATGAAACTGTATACAACAAACCATTAAGTTCATCTCTCTCTCTGAGTAGGTGTTTAGGGACTGTAATTTTCTAAATGTATCTAGTACCAACATATTCAATTATGAAACAGTCTTCATGTGATGATGCACCTAAGACAGCAGTTTACATTTATATTAACAAACTCTATCTTCATTATAGTGCAAGGACAAAGCAGGATTCCCTTCCCCAATTTAGATCCAACAGTGAAATATATAACGCAATACAACATAAAATGAAATAAAAGGAGGAACATAAAATGCGCTGCATTAAATATTAGAAAAAAAAAGAGCAAGCACAAAACTGCAGAAGCAGCAACTGAGAGAGCCGTGTTAAGACAATGGACCGTCTCAATGAGGGCAAATGCGGGCAACATGGTCTGGAAGTGAGGTCATCAGTATATTAACGTCAGGTTTTTCCTACCGAATGTTTGATAGGTTTTTCTTAAAGACTCTTTGTTTCCTAAAATTAAGGAATTTCCCATATTTTAAAATTTCACTCACATGTGAATCTGGAAATTATGTCAACCAATAGAGTGGAAAGCCCAAACTAAATAGAATCTCCTCTGGTCCTGCTCTCCTAGGACTATGTCACTAAATTGTAGTAGTGGGTAAACAGTACCTTGGCATGAAACAAGAAAACAAAGCATTAATGAATAGGAATACAGATCCAAATATCATCTAATTAAGAAGTAGTCATGATGGGATGCCCTGCTGGCTTAAATGAGAAGAGAGGGCTATTATTTACAGAACTTCACAAAAGTCTTTAGCTTAAAGCTCTACAGTTTGATCTAATAGCAAGTATGGGAGAATGGACTAAAAATCCACAATAAAACAAACAAAACTTTTTTTAAAAGGGCAAAAAATTTGGTGCATTAAAAAAAGTTACTGAATTTTTTGAAACCTCTTTTGGAATAAAAAACCTGAAAATATTTTGTCATTTGAAGGAATATCAATCTTGGGAACAAAACAGAGCTACACATATTTGTGATTATCTCAATAAAGTGCTAATTTTTTAAAAAAGGAATTGTTTTCTTTATTGTGTGCTATATCATTAATTATTTAAAAGTAATCCACATTATGCTAACATTTACACAATTTTTATATTTCACAAGCACTCCTTTTTCTTTTTTAGATGTTTTCAGAAAAGGCTAAAGTTTACAGAAATGGATTCTCACTTTCCTTTTCATGTCGTTTATTGATGATCCTGCCTAAATAAACTGATTTGACCTTCGGAATGTCTTGCATTCCTTGGAGCAGCCCTTTTGAATAATCTCCAAACCCTACACATCTGAGATGATTTTGGACCTCCTCCCAGAAAAAGCCTTCATCCTAATGGCCATCTAGGGGGAAGGAAAGGCCCAACACTTTCTCCAAATTTCTGGGAGGTTGAATGCTGGCTATGCCAGATTCAGTACTCTGCCCTCCTGTCTCGGACGGTGGATCGTTAATAAAATAAATAATATATGACAGTATGGCATCATATTCTGGGAACACTTTCTTCTAATCAAACAAATGTTTTCAGACATATCATACTCTGAAAGTGAATCCTAGAAGTGAACAAAAAGGGGGAGGAGGCGGGGAGAAGAGCAAGAATCTAGGCCTCTTGTAGGCAAGGATACAGCCAACTCAGAGAACGAAGGCCAGAGAGAGCCGCTGCATCTGTTTGCCATTCTAAACCCAGCCCTAAAGTAAATCATCTCAGGGATTCTACTAAATCTACAATTTTCTACAACCTTCTTAGTCTGTTTATTTCTTTGCTCACACGAAATGCCACGCATCCAAAAACTCTGGATCAGAGAGCAAACAACTTCAATCCAAGTTCAAGCTGTGGATGATGAAGAATGAGACTCGGTATTTACTTTGCTGTATGCTTGGTCAATTTTACGTGGAATAAAATAAGCATCTGAAGGCCAGAAAAAAAGGAGAACGAAAGAGGTGCATTTCACATTTTCCCTAAAACCTGCTGCTCTGATGCTTTGATTTCGCTGTAGGACATTCCTAGAAAAATGGGCAAGTGTGTATGTGTGTGTCTCTGTAAAGTAATCTCATTTTCTCACAGCATAATTTGAGAGAGAATACATATTATTTTCAGTTATTTAGACTATCTGAAAACTCACAGACTTTTAAAACTGCATGATGATCACTTAATCCATATTCTTATTTACAGGCTCAGAGAGTTTAAGTGACTTGACTTGCCCAAGGTCGCTCAAGAAGTTGAGAGCAGTCCTCAGGCAGGGGCGGGGCAGTAACAAGCAAAGCTACTCAGAGGCTAAGCAGGTCTTACAGCATTCTCCAGGAAGGCGGCCATCCTCAAAACCTGTCAGTAAACCAGGGCATTGGATAGGACATCTAAGAGAGCAGGCAGATACCTAAATAAGGTCTCTAGCTCGACAGTCATCAGCATGCACAGGACAGGTTTAGAGCCTTTGTCTGGCTTAACCACAAGTTTTTCTGCCCGGGGGGCGGGGGGCAGAGTGGGGGGACACTTTTTTAGAGTTTAAAAGGCTGGAAGACAAGACTTGTAAATTTAGTGAGCATGGGCTTCACTTTTACTAGTCCTACAAATGCTACCTTCAGTAGTTAATAAAATCAACTATTGATTAAGTACCTAAGGACTGTGCATCAGGTCCGCTTGCCGTTTGGGAGGGGGGTGAGGGGTGGGGGAGGACAAGATCTTAATGTCTTAGAAGCTTAAAAATTAGTTGGGACATCCTGAAGCAGATACACAAGATTTTATAACATTACAAATTTTGCTCTGTGTCCACGTTTTTCCACCTTTGCCTAGACTCAAATGATTAGTCATTAAAACTGATTTTCCTTGGTGAGATCCTCCGAGAAGGATAACCTTTATTAACGTCAAACAACACTGTATGCATAAATTATCTGATCTCTTTAAGCTAATTGGAAATTGCAACTTGATAACAACATAGCCAATCCAAATGGACAGCTATATATTGAGACCCAAAGCACTTCAAACACACTGTAGAATTGTGAACTATGACCTTTAAGAATGAAGAAAAGGGTTATTTCTGTAAACAGAATTTCCTGGCAATTATGAAATGCTGATTAACATAGATTTGGCAAGCAATCTTTTTTTTTTTCTTTCCTGTGATAGAGAGGAAGCATATTTCAACCCAGTTTCAAGGGAGTCATTCCAAATAGTATGTCCTCTTGAATAAATGGTTTTAGGGCTCAACTGTAAATGGACAATGGTTTTTAAACTATGTCCAAATGCCCAAGAAGTACAGGGCTCATAAAAAGGCAATGGGTAGGAGTGGGCAGGTAAATTAACTGGGTAGGCCCTCCACTCCTATTCTAATAATCGGTAAAACCTCTGATACCATTATATTTGAACAACTATTTGCTTAGCTAAATAAAGATGCCAAAGCCACTACCCTCAGTTGAATGGAGATATTGAAGTTAACACACAGAGGGGACTGCTAAACAGTTATTTTACCTTAAATAAAATCCCTCAACTTCTAGCCTTGATGATGTAGTCCTGCAGAAACAAACAGAAATGGGCAGAACTTAGGACAAAAATTCCAGCATTCAGTTCTCCTGAGTTAAGCATACGTTTATTAAATGGAATGCACAAGGCGCACCACCCTATGTGACGAGAGAGTGTGCCCTCACGTCCATCCTACAAGTGAGGAGACTGAGGCTCTGTATTGGCTGAGTGCTTTGTCCAGTTACACGGGTAGTTAACGGCAGAGCTGGGAGTGGGAGCCAGGTCTGCCTAATCCGAGGCTCTCTTTTGACCAGCCCAAAGAGAGATAAAGGGAACCTACTACACTCTGATTTGTTGGAAATCCACATGGTCATGAAATAAGTATGAGCCAAGAGGAAATGTAAGATCCTCTTCTTTCAATGTAAATATAAACAATTTTTTTAAATGAACATGGTTAAATACTGACATAACTGACTGTAAGAGTTTAGAGCAGAGCTGGGAAGGTAGGAACTCCCACCTTTAATTTTATCTAGAGATAATATAAATAATTATAAAACTAATGTTACATGAGAATATACTGAAATATGTCATTTACACGAAGACTGAGGGAAAAAGCAAAAGCTAAAAATCATACTAACCTACAACTGATTTTATTAAATCTACAACATCCCAACCTCTATCTGTTCTAGCTATGCAAATGGAAGAACAGGGAGTACTTTCCAATCTCATTTTAAAAATCATTTTTCCAAAAGTGAAAAATAGTTTAGCTTTACTGCTTAGGATGATGATGATTAAAGATAAACAATAACTTCTGGAATTCATGTATTTTTAAATCTTACATAACGGTGACAAAACCAAACTTCTAATTAGAAATACAAAATGACAGCATTTGAAAACTTAGACGCACTTGAGATATAATCCAGCTCAACGATTTCATTTTACAGATGTAGACACTGAGGTCGTGAAGGTTAAATGACAGGCCTGACCACACACACAGCTAGTTAGTAACAGTGCTGCAACTCCAACCACTAGCCTGGAGTTCTTTTCACTATAGCAAGCACTTTAAATTATATCCAGAGAGTATAAGTAATGCTCTCCAAAAATGTGTCAGAGGCTATAGATGGGCACAGAACCAGCCATCACAAACCATGATCATTACCTTAATAAAGGGGAAGTTTAACTCTCTTTGACACAACCAAATTATCCAATCACTTCTGCCTTAGTTTCCTCCTTGAAGTACAGATATTTTTGACATATGCTATGTTGCAAAGAGTAAAAAGCTCAAGTTTTGCCAACATTTGAGGTTGAAAAGTGCAATTAACTTTTGAGGAGATAAGCAATATGGAAATGACGCTGAATTTACCATATTGATTATAACTGATAACTACAATTTGGAGCTTTCTTACTGATTTTCCCTTACTCTTCCAAGCAGAAAGAATTCTAGATGAAACTTTTGAAAAATAATAAAATTTACAAGGAGTTAAGTCACCAGCCAAAGATGCTGTATATCGTGGAAGTTTGAGCACATGTACATCCTGGGAGAAATACACAAGGAATAAGAATAACAGAATTTTTCAAAGGATGCTACTTAGCTAACCTAAAAGTCATAACATGTATTCTTATGTTAAAAGCGTGGCTCTCTAGTATTATATTAAAAGGTATTCTTCAAGCATTGAATATTAGCATTGAAATGCCAAAATTTAGCATTTCTTGTGAAGGACTCAAATATTGGGCTCCTTGCGTGTGTTTTGATTTTGCAAGGCGCTCCCAGAAGTTTTATTTAATGATTCCTTTTTCAAGAAGGATGGCTATAGGGAAGAGAGAGAAAAACACAAAGGAAACCCGAGGTCACTAGAGCCCTCACAAAGAAGCAGTGAAGGGACCATATAAACTGTATTTAATGCCCCCAATTGCATAGAGCCGTGACTAAGACAGAAAAGTGCTGCTTTCACCTTTCATTTGATTCACTCACACGTTTAATTCTGCTGCCAAAACTGTTGATGTGTTTTATGTTTTTGCAATCAGCTAACAGTGGCATTTTAGATCCCAACCCCAGACAGTACTGCTTTCAGCAAGAGCCCTTCGTTTTGACAAACACAGTTAAAGTTTCCAAACGTAGCACCAATTCCAGGCAGACACAGAACAGAGCTCTGATGGACAGGCACGATGGCCCTGAGTGCACTACACAGCACATCTTCTGCAGGAGCGATAGGGCACTCTTCTGCCAAATGGCTGCGGTGCTCAAAGCAGTGCGCTGTGTGTACTCCAGCGGGGCACACTTAACGGCTACACCGTAAGATGTGCCTGTGGGTGTCGCCTTCTTGAGCTTGCTTGAGAAGCACAGTCTCACACTGAAGACATTTTCAAACGGGCCATTTAGAAGTCAACTTCCACAAGGAAAATGGGCTAGCAAATGCTGCACATCTGGCCACTCGAGGCTCATAGATTCATAAAGAGAAGGCCAGAGGACAGTTAGAAAATGATCATCCCAGGTCGCTCATATGAGTTTTTATAGTTTCTAGAGTGTTTAGTGTCACTCCATGTACCGGCAGCTGGTCTGCTCACTTCCCAGGCCAGATAATCACAATGTAATTTTTTCATATGACTTTGGATAACAGGGCATGTGTGAGTATCTTCTCACACTGAGTTTTAGAAAAAGTAAGAGAAAGATAAGATTTACAAAATCAAAAACAAATCTTAATTCTCCCTTGACTTTATATGATAAACTACACTGTGATAACCACTGTTTAACAATGTATACAAAGGCAGAAAGCTTGTTTTCTCTCAAAGAGCAAAACCAGGTAATATAAATAACTGATTGAAAGATTAAGAATCCTAAATTCTTATGAAATTGCCTTTTTTCACAACTTGAAAATGTTATGTTACCTCAATTACTTACAGCTGGTGGTTTGTAATGCAAGACGGAAATAAGTGGGCAGCTTGCATGATACAAATGGCTCTCAAGGTAGCTTTCAATGGAAATGACAAAGGTCAAAAATGTCTCTGCCCCAGTACCTAAGATTTCAATTCAACTTGAAAAGTAAGTCCCAAATTAAACTTTCACGTAAGTCCAACAAATGTCCTCTCTGGTGAAATTTAAAAAGCCCTCCGAGTCCTGAGGGCCAGTAAATACCACCCATCATCCGTTACTCACAACAGTCCAAACTGCCACCTCTCAGCATCAACTCCTTTTGTTCTATGTATTCAGATACTGACCTATAAATGCTTCCACCTAAACATTACTTGCATGTACTCATTCATATTCTATTATGATAGTATTATGGTACTTATTCTAAATATTCTGATTATAAACCAACAGCAATTACTTCTTCGGAAATTAATATATATATGTGTATATTTACACACACATATGTGTGTGAGGACATAGCTCTCATGCAAAGGCAAGGACAACTGTTATCTTACTGGTTGTGTACTGACTGTCATATTTTAAACTACTTATAAAGGAAATTAAATATAAAACATGATTTAATTTTTACAACCACAGTAAAGAATTTTAATAATAATTTCTTTGCAAATTTTTATCTGAATGGGAAAACCTTTTTTCTTTGATCATCTGTAATAGGCTTTCTTGGTTTAAGTATCTGAAATACAATGATTTATACAACTGTAGAAAAAATAGAATCTAAAAAAATTTTTAAGTAAAAGATAATTCATAACAACGCTTTTTGACAAAATTACTTCCCATGGTTATTTTAAGGTATTTTCCAGCAAGATTTGGCACTTGAAAATCTTAAAGCTCTGGCTCAATTAGTCCCAAAATGGAGAGCATGGTATAGCACTCGAAACAGCCTCCCGCATTCCTTTATTGTTCAGTTCACAGCCTCTGAATACAACGCAATCCTCCAACAGAGTCAGCTTTCATAATTCAGCAGTACAAAGTCTGCAAACACATGTAACCTAGATCCATATTTCCCAGTGACAGCATATGATAGCAGAATGTGAAGTATTAATGCTGGTGTCACTACAGTCCTACACTCTACTGCACTTTAAGAGAAAGCAGCTGCTGAGATGAAATGTGTGCCAACTGTCTGAAGACAGAAACATAAGAAACATTCCTTCTGTTACAAAGGGAGAGACACACACAAACAGACTTGCTTTTAGGCCCAACAGGCACAAAGTTTCTTACTTTTGCCTTTTAAATGTCTCAAAAACACTCACCAATTCTGCATAAGCAGAACGATATGCGTTTAAGAAAGTCCTGACTTCCTTCTCAGGAAAGTAACCCTCAGAAGAGGTTATAATTATGCATCTGCGAGTTAAAGAGTGGAAAAACTGCTTCTTACAAAACACACTATAAATCCAATGAGTTTACACTCCTACAGAAATATAATTGCTACCTATCTAACGGATAACACTGATCAGCTGTACATTTTCACACTAACAACGTGTGGTCCTCAGGCCTCCCAACAAACACTTCCTTTGGCATCTTCATAAAATTATCTTGAAATAGTTGTCTAAAATCTTTGTTCTAACCCATTCACATAGAAACCAAGGTTTCTCTTTCTAAGCTAGGAACAAAGTAGGTCTGTCGCTTTCAGTAAACCTTTCACAAGGGGTAAAGTCTAGAAATCTGAAATTAGCTATCTGTCTTTTCTCTCGATACAAAGATGGGCAATCTGTTGAAGAAGGCCGGTGTCCTGATTTGTACAGGATACATTCTTGATGTAACAGTGTAAAACGAACCAATGTACTGTACTGCTATCTTTTAAACACAGCTCTACAATAACAGTAAGTATGACACAATCTGAACTGTTCATTATAATTCACTTAAAAACTAGTACAATCTCATTGACCCCCTTATCAAACAATTTATTGTGCATTTGCAGACTGGACAATGAAATAGAGGAGGTAAAGTATTAACGGTGACACTATTTGGCAAGCTTATAGTGCAGTTCATTCAAAAGGCAATTTTAAAATTGAATGAAGAGGTTTGACTAGGCAATAAAAACAGCGGCAATGCCAGTGAACAGTACTTAGGAGCAAAGCCTCTAATTATCCTATTTATAAATCAACAGCAATTTTACTGATGACTTCTTCTCAAAGTTGATTAAAATAACATCCAAAAAATTTAAAACTGGATCATATGCATTGTATTAAACTATTTTTGATTGTTTGAAAATGATAAAAACTTGAGCGCAAGAATGAGACAGCACTTCTGAAGGGAAACATTCATACGATGCTCTGCAACATAATTATAGCACTGCCCTTGGGGAAGGGGATTTTATTTTATAATGAGAATGTTTACACTGTTATAGGGTTCAATCTATCTGGGAGGGAAGGTTAAACTTCTTTCCATTAAAGACAGCCTTATAATGAAAAGCTCTGAAAGGAGAATGGAGTCTAATATAGTAGATGTAATGGCCTATTAAATGATTCACACACAAAAAATGAATCAAATTCATTGTATCTTACTGCTGTTTTATGACAAAATTGTTGAAAAATAAAACTATTGTCAAGATAATTGCATATTACATAGGCTGCATTACTGTAAGCAGTACTCTTATTGGATGACCTAGACTCTAATTTTTAGGTACATTAACAGGACATTACATTTTAAATACTTTACATTATTGGAATGTTTTAAAAGAATCCCACTTTCACTCTGTTGGCAGAAATCAATTTAGACTTAAAGTCATGCTGCAACTGTGCATCATTCTTTTTCAATTAAAATTTTCCATACATCCTTTATGATGTCATTCTTACATTCCTGCAACAGATGCTCGTTTATATGCCAATTTACTAAACTGCTGCCATACTGGTATTACGCTCTTGTAGATGTAACCTCTCTGTCTAGTTTACATTCCCAGATCTCCTCTCAATAAATGCGTATTTTCAAAATAATTTGCCTCTTTAACAATAATCTCTAATTAGCAAATAATCCCCTCTATTGAAAACAACAAAAACAAAATGTCCTATATTTTTTGAGTGGATGATTAAATACACATTTCTGGAAAGTCTTAAAATTTTAAGAAAGAGGTGTTTCCATGAATGAGTTCAAACCCAATTTTAAAATGTATTTTAGAAGGTATGATTCTAAAACCAGGTTATTAATTACTTCCTCTGAGAACCTCACAGAAATCTCTTAGACTAGCTATACACCATAGCTGCTTATTAACTCGAGCCGGAGCACTACATAACAACATAACCGTTTTTAAAGCAATACTGTAACAATGTTAATCAAACTATATGTATAATCAATCAGCATTATTATGTCTCTGCAACATTTTGTAATAGAACCATCAAAGCCTCCTACAGATTAAAATTTGGTTAACTGAACTTTAAAAAATCCACCTATTTGAAAAACACATATACACACACAAGGTCTGTCCAGAAAAAGGCCAGCCATTGTTAATATAACAAGAACAGTTTGTGTGAGTGACATCGATGTAACCTGGCAGCCAAGGAGAGTGGACTGAAATGCACATGTGTGAATAATGACAGCTTCACTGTACTAGTCAGTGGGGCTGGTAGATGCCATTGAGTGAGCATGTGTACTGGGTGGCCATCGCATTCAAAATGACTGAGCGAGTAGAGCAGTGAATCTGCATCAAATTTTGTGTTAACCTTGAACATCGCTCCGTGGGAACTACTGGGATGATTCAGAAGGCTGCCGCTATGGGCAACTGGTGGTTGGTAGTTTTATCAACATGCCCACTCATGCATCACATCTCGTGTAGTTTTTTGGTGGGACATCAAATCACCCAGGTGACTCAGCTCCCCTACGGCCGACATTTGGCACCCTGTGACTTCTGGCTTTTCCCAAAACTAAAATCACCTTTGAAAGGGAAGAGATTTCAGATAGTCGATGAGATTCAGGAAAAGACAATGGGGCAGCTGATGGCGACTGGGAGAACTGTGTGAGGTTCCAAGATGCCTACTTTGAAGGGGACTAAGGTGTCATTGTCCTATGTACACTGTTTCTTGTATCTTGTATCTTCTTCAACAAGTGTCTCTTATTTTCATAGTACATGGCTGGATACCTTCTGGGCAGACCTTGTCCACATACTGATTTCAGATCTGCGGTGAACACAGACTGAAAACTGCTTTTTGCTTATCATCAGCACTTAACTTGAGTTAAGCCATGCTGTGATTCTGTAACGCGATGGTCCCCAACCATTTTGGCACCGGGGCCCAGTTTCGTGGAAGACCATTTTTTCCACAGGTGGCAGAGGGTGGAGGAAGCGGAGGGGGTACGGGGCGGAGGTCAGGAGGTAATGTGAAGCTTTGCTCCCTGGCCCTCTGCTCACCTCCTGCTGTGCGTCCCCATTCCTCACAGGCTACAGACCAGCCCTGGGCCCTGATTTAAATGAAGAGCTTCATTTTAAAAACATTTATCTCTGATATATACGTGTGAAATTCTGCCACTGACACGTTCAGAAAGCTCATGAAGGAAAATGGTAATGTCGGATAAAACACTAAGCAGTATCACCTCTTTTACAAAAACAATTTTCGCTTACAACTGAAAAATAATTTTGTCCCACATATAAACACATTTCTTCTGATTTTACCACCTCATATTTATCAGAAGATTGCCTGTCATTAGTAAATTTTCCACATGCAAGTTACTTAAGTTACAAAGTATTTTGCTTTAAAGGAAAAATACCTGTATTGTAAAACCTTTAACTGATCACTACTGCCATTTAGGTGGAACACTTGGTTAGCCTCTTTCTCTGATCTAAGTCAGGCTTCCTAAAATCTGCAAGGGGTAAATATTTGTACGCTTCATTTCTTCCCATTTCTTCCCTCCCTCAAAAGGGCTTTGGGGAGAGTTGCTGAGATTTCTGGAGAGGGTGTCTGAAGGCTGAAGGTAAAGGCAAGAAAGACAAAACCAAGGTGAATAAATAACTGTAATTGGGTTTTCCTTTATTTTTTTTTCCTTTAATATGTTACTATCCAAGAAAAACACCCAGAAATATACATGAGAAAACAAAAGTTTTCCCAACACACAGTGCTGTTGAAATTGTCTTTTGGATTTTTGTAGAAGAGGAAACGTTATTTGACTTGGCAGGACATCGAAAAGGCCCAGAGAGGTTCTGAAAAGGGCAGCGGGTCACCGCACTACGGTGGCAGTGGTTGGGGTATTACAATAGCAAGAAAACAGGGCAGCACTGGAGGAAATGTTCAGAGGGAGGATACAGAAGAGTGTGGGGAGCTCCTGCAATAAGGAAGCACTCAGACTCTACTCCCAATAAAGAAGGAAGGGGAAGAGGAGAAAGAGGGATGCCAAGGGAAAGGGTGAGCGCCGATGGGAGAGGGGAAGTAAAGAGGGAGGGAAGCGGGGCAGAGCAGGAAAAGCTGCTTATGGGAATCAATGTTTGTCACACAGGCCTTTACCAAACAATCGATCTGGAAGAAGCCTGGGCCCCTGTGGCCATATTATACCTGACTGAGGACTCAGGTGTGCAAAGAAAGCCTCTCACTATCATTTGCGGGTGTATCGTTAATGTACTTTAAGGGTTATTTGAAGATGGAGTTCTGAATCACAACAAAAAGCCCCCTCTGCTGCTATTTCTTTATGAAAGGAGACTTAACAAAAGGGGGGGAAGAAAAGCAAACATATAAAGGGAGTTCAGTGTTGGTGTGGATATATTTCTAGAATGATAATAAAAACAAAGATCTGTGTACTCCGACCCAAAAGCCTGCTGTTATTCCTAGGAAGATGGTAAGAAAAAATCAATACTCACACTGTCATTGGAAAAATCAGTAAATCTTTGCCCTAAAGAATTTCATTAACAAATAAAGGACTTGTGTGGGGTACGCAGTTTTGGCAACTATGGATGGAAAGATTTCTAATCATGCTGTGACTTTCCTCTACTTCAACAGTGTTCTTGATGACAAGGAGGTAGAAAGCAAAGCATGAAAAAGGTTATACATATGCATACAGTTATAAGTATGATGAATGTAGATATATGTGTGTGTATATCTAAATATCCAGATCTATCTATTTATCTGTATCATAGCCATTAGAGGTGGGTTTCAAAAACCGTCTCATGCTACAGGTAAAGAAATTAAGGCTCAGATAAACTGACTTGCCCACAGTACCACACAGCAAGTACTGGCAGAGCTGGGAATCAAGCCCAGTTTTTCTGGCTCCCAGTCATGGGCTCTGTAGCCTTTACCACCCAGCCTTTAGCTGCAAAACATTTTCATCTGAACCTTATGTGACGTTCATTGTCCCTGAGGGGTTTTCATTATTTAAAAGGAATTCACACATACACACAATCACACTCTTTAGACTGGAGAGAGCTAAATTTCCCTTTGGTTTTTGGAGCATTTCTGTGTGTGCACTGTCAAAGAAGGCAGGGCTCCTCAATGTCCCTGTCTGAAAAGGCCTGTGGCTGCCGCACACAGTAGGCACTAGGTAGAAAGAACTGCAGAATATTGCCTCAGGCTTGGATCGACAAGCAGAGTGAAAAGAATGGTAACGCCTACCCCCAAAGGCCCAAAGAAAGGTGTGGTTTAGAGACTCGGACCGGAAATCCAACTGCCCGTAGGTTTCATCAGAAAATCCACACAGTTTCCACCTGCCTCTCTTGGGATACCTTCTCTGGTGTTTTGAGCTGCAATATAAGAAGTCCAACGGTCTTTAGAAAACCGTGTCACAGTAGCCTTCTGGCCCACAGTCCCACCTGAGTTCAGACTCTACCACTCCTGCTGAGGGAACAGCCAAGTGACGGGGGCCTCTTGGACCCTCCAAACCTGCTCATACACCAGCTGAAGACCACTGAGTCACCACAGTCAGTGCTACAGGGAGAAAAACGGTCACTGAGACAAATCCTACCAGAATTACCGACACAAAGAATCCCTGAGGTATAATAAAAGAATTGTTTACAGACATTAAGTTTGAGCTAGGTTTTTTACACAGCGATATACAATCAGAACAGGACCTTAATTATCTCAGCTGTAAACCTGGGGACATGTTCCCAGAGGATTGTTGTAAGGATTTTAATGAGAGTGTATACAGTGTCCATAATTGATTCTTCATCATCATCATCATAACAAAAACCATGGAAGCTCTTTCCAACATTGTAAACATTATATTGCACACCTCTGTCCCAGATGGTCATCAGAAGGAGTAAGTTCCAATTCTGGCCCCGCCACTGGTGAGCTACATACTTTTGACTAGTCAAAGAACCGCATCTCATCCAGCATTCCCCGCCCCCCACCACCCCACCCAGGAGTCAGGAAAGAAAAGTAAAATGACTGAAGAGGCAGTGTAAGACACAGCCTTTATATGGTCATTCAAACCCTTTTAAAGTACAAAACAAAACTCCTAGGATATTTTAAAATTCCACCCAGAAATATCACCACTAACTTTCTTTAAACACATGATTTTCTGGTCTAGCTTTTATTTTTTTTTTTTCTGATTAGAATACACGTGAATAGAGAATTGTTTCTGTACTATAAGAGAACTTCTCTATTTTCAGTAAAACAACAGTGCAAGTGCCAAAACAGAGTGGTGGGGACTTGGGTAAATTTTCTAGCCAAGGGGGCTAACACCACTCATCTCTAGCCAACCTGTGCCATGAGCCTTGAGGGCCAGTAAAGACTTTGCTGAGAATCCAAATAGGGTCACCTCATGGGCAACCAATCAGCAGGTAGCTCCAGTTTAGTATCTAGGAGTTCTCTTAGGTGATCTTTCTCTTGCTGCATATGTGACCTTAGGCAAACCGCTTAACTTTTTTTTTTTTGGTCTCAATTTCCTTTCCTATAAACTTAAGAGGTAAAAATTAAGTTTCCAAAGTCATTCCAACTCAAAAATTCTAGAATTTCTTTAATTCATGAAGGCTGCCCAAGGGAAAACTGAAGAGATGGATGAACTTGGAAAATATTCATGTCCCACATCTGTGCCCTTGTGCATTATTTTATATAAAAAGAAATAATAGTTTGTTTTTATTACGTATAAAACAGAAATATGTATTACTTCTGAGGATAGCTACATTGCCTCTACTTTCAATGAGTCCTAAATATGATCTATAAGAACGGAGTTTAAAAAATTTTTGATAGCATTTCATAATAAAAGTACACTCTGTATTACAACCAGTGTGTATATGCATATATGTATATGCGTATGTGAATGAAACAACCTGTTTCAAACATAATGTTTACTCTTACCATCTAGGCTGCTCTGCAATTTTCAGTTGTCTTTCTTTTTACCCTCTACATGTTGGTGGTGACCAACACATGCTGTTCAAGACTCAGTAATAACTCAGGATGCACCACGCTTATCTCCGAAGATCATCCCTCCTCAGAATTTCCAACCCATCCTCTAGATTTCAATTTTTATTGTTCTTCAAACATTTAATGCCTCTCCAGACTAAGTGGTAACTTTTTTCATGGCATGTCTTTCAAAGGCTTTAAACTACAAAACAAGAAGTGCAGGTGCACAGTTTCTTCTCTTAGCACCCTATTTTCTGGACGAGAGGTAACACTAGTTTATTTGCGGAAGACATGCCACTTATAAATAGCATTGCTTTCATGTTAGTTTTTCTACTAACTAAACCAATAGCAGCAAAAGTTTAGTGTGCTTTAAAAGATCCCTGGAAGCACCTGTTAAATATGCACATTAACAGGTTCCAATCCAAGAGATTCTGACTCAGTGGGTCAGAAGTGTGTATTCCTCCAGGAATGCACATTTTTAACCATCCCCTTGGTCTTTTGATCTCTATGGTCATTTGAGCTTCTAAACCAGTATAGGTCTAAAACAGGGGTCTGCAAGCTTTTTCTTTAAAGAACCTAATTATAAATGTTTAAGGTTCACAGTTCACAGGACGTACACCGTTAACCACTCAACATTGCCACAGTGGTGTGAAGGCACTCACAGACAACACGTAAATACATGGGTGCGGCTGCATTTCAATGACATGCCATTTATAAAAGTGCGTGGCCAGCTCCTGTCCATAGTTTGCGAAACCCTGGTCTAAAATATGCACTAAAAATTGGATTTCTTACATAAAGCATTATAATCAGGTCCACTGGTCCTGGATGACTGGTTAAGCTGTTTTACAGTCTAAAATCACAACCAGGATCTTTGGGGAAGTGTGCTTTAGTCAATTATTGATGTCAACAAGAGTTCCAAGTGGCAGACTGGTAGAAGTGAACTTTTGTTTTGATCTTCAGGACTTACTGTAGATGATAAGAAATGAAGAAGTAGTGTTTCTCTTAAGATCATCTAAAAGTGAAGTAGCTTATACCCCTAAATGAGCTACGGAATTCAACCACACATACACTGCAAGAGGGAACATCAAGAATCTAGGCTGTGAGAACAGTTCTAGCAGTCATTTCATTCAGTAATTTACACCCAAGGGATAGAGGAACTGAATTATCTATCGCTCCGGGAGGTCTCAGCTTCCAGGTGCCTTTTAGGCAGGGACGCCATGAGTAGGAGACTCGCATGCAAAGATACGCTCATATATTCTGTATGACACCAATTCTACTCAAGCTATACCTTCAGGTGCTCAAAGGAAAAAAAATAAATAAAACTTTAAAACTGAAAAAAAAAACACTAGTTTGGTGAGGATATTGAATATAAGCAGTCTTCATGGTGGTGCCTCCCTGTAGGATTTTTCAAAAGTACTTTAAAAAACATGAGATTTCCAACTCAAAATACACATTTTTATAACCTCCGAGCATCACACACATTTATGAAGGTTGAGCCTCAAATCTCTGTATAATGTTGGCTAAAATGTCCTCAACAGGTATACCAATTTCTTGGTTGCCATGTCGCTAAGAAGATCTATAGAAGACATGGCGTTAAACAGCTCCTTGCTCTCTTTGCTCCCCTCCCACTGGTTAACATTGTGCTCTTAGCATTTTGAGAAGAGGGACAGCCGGGGAGAAAGAATGACAGGGTGGGTGGGGATGGACATGGGAGCTAGAGTTAGTTGAGAGCATGCTACGTATCAATTGAATGCTATCATTTCAACTCTCACCGCATGCTATGATAAGTATTGTTATTCCCACTTTACAGGTAAGGATCCTAACTCAGTGAAGCTGAGTAAGCTGCCTGCAGTTACACAGCACGGAAGTTTCACATGTTGTATTTGAATTAAGGGCCTGCTGATTACAAAGGCCCTATTCTGTCATTCCATACTGACTTCCAGGGAATACTCAAAGATACCAACTATAATGATTTTTTTTTTCAGTAAAAGAGGCAAGTGGTTAAAACGGGATTTGAAATTTATCCATAGACTTTCTTTACTGAAATAATTTGCTGTTCCAATTATCAAAAAAATCAAGACAAGACTGAATTCAAACACTGTAGGAATAGTCTCATTCAAATGGCAGAGTGAAAAGATACGTCTTTGGTACATCCTGGTTTGTCACTGTTTTCCTTTCTAATGTACTTTTATCTATCCAGACACACTATATTCACAGGCCTATTCCCAGAGCCTCCTGTGTCTGTGCTCTCCAGGTAGCACCAGACCATTTTCATTTTTATCGTTCTAATAAAAGTTACCTAGTCTGCAACCCTATCACTTAGGCCTTTAAGTGGCAAAAGCAACCTTCTAAGATAACATAAAAGCTGGTTGTTCAATGATATCAAAAAAACTGATAAAGTTCTAGCCAGATTAAATAGGAAAAAAGAAAAGCCTAATTACCAATATTAGGATTAAAGAGGTGGTATTTTATCAAACTCGACACAAAGTAAAAGGACAATAAAGAAATTCTATGAACAATCTTACATCAATACAATGTATTGTAATGAAATGAAATGGACAACCACATCCATTTCTACCATAAGATACTCAAGCAATACTCGAATGTTAACAGTATGTATTTAATAAATACTAGCCTACTTGAGTAACCTAATACCTATTACAAAAATTGAGTTTGTAGTTAAAAACCGTCCCACAAAGAAAAAACTCGGCCCAGGTGTCTTAACCAGTGATTCTACCAAACATTTAAGGAAAAAATGACATCAATTCTAAGCAAACTCTTCTAGGAAAGTGAAGAGGAAAGACTACTTCTCGAATCATTCTACAAGGTCTGCATTACTAGGATACCAACACCAGACACAGGCAGTAACCAAAAAAGAAAACTAAAGACCAACAGATACAAAAGTTCTTTAAATTTCAGGAAATTGATTCTAACAATGTAAAAAGAATAAAACATTATGACCAAGTGTGATTTATCTCTTGAATGAAAGGTTGGTTAATATTCAAAAGCAATCAATGTGTTGTAATTCATCATATCAAGTAGACTAAACAAACAATATAAGATTATCTCAGTAGATGCAGAAAAAGAATTTGATGAAATTCAATCTCTACTACTGATGATATTCATCCCACTCTAGGAATAAAAGGGAGAGTCCTCAATCCGATAAGGAGCATGTAAGAAAAATCTATGGCTAATACCATGCTTACTGGTGAGAGACCAAATGTTTTCCTTGTAGAATCAAGAAAAGGCAAAAAAAATTCTATTCCCCCCACTTTTATTCAACATTATACTTAAGGATCTACCTCCATGCAGTAAGAAAATAAAAATAAATAAAAGGCACTGATATTGGAATGGGAAAAGTAAAGATATCTTTATTTACAGATGACATGGTGGTCTACATAAAAAATATGATAAAATCTATAAAAAAAGATACTTAAAAAATTGAGGTTAGCAAAACTGCAGGATATAAAAACAAATTACAAAATTCAGTTGTATCTTTCTGTCCCGGCAATGAACAATCAAAATCAAAGTATAAAAAAATTCCCGAGTAGCCGAAAAAAAATATGAAATATTTAAAGGGTGTGTCAGACAGAGATAATGTAAAACTGATACTTAAAGGCTATAAAACAAAGCTGAGGAAAATTGAGGGGAATCTAAGTAAATGGAACAAAATACCAAACGCTGTAAATACTCTGTCTCTTCAAATCAATCTATCTCACTCATCAATTTCCCAGTGGAAATTGACAACCTTTATTCTAAAATGTACATGTATTATAAATGCAAAGAACTCAGAATAGAAAAAAACAAAACAAAAAAACTGAACAAGAAGAAAAAGGCTGGAGGACTTTATTATGACTTCAAGACGTGTTACAAATAGAATTATCATTGAGTGTCATAATCATGGTATCAAGATAGAGAGATCAAAAGAACAGAATAGAAAATCAAGAAATAGACCCACTGTGTCCCTGGCCAGTGTGGCTCAGTTGTTTGGGTGTATTCTCACAAAGTGAAAGGTCGCTGGTTTGATTTCCGGTTGGAGCACATGCCTAGGTTACGGGTTCAGTGCCCCGCCTGGGGTGTGTGTGAGAGGTAACAGATCAATGTTTCTCTCTCACATTGACGTTTCTCTCCCTCTCTTTCTCCCTCCCTTCCCCTTCCTCTAAAAATAAATAAATAAATAACATCTTTAAAAGAAAAAAATAAATAGATCCATATGTATATGGTCAATTGACTTTTCAACAAAGTTCTGAAGGTAATTCAACAGAGAAAGTAAAGTTTTTTTGTTTTTAAATGGTATTGGCACAATTAGATATCCAAATGCAAAAAAATGAACTTGGACCCCATATGCAAAAATTAACTCAAAATAGATCATAACCTTAAATGTAAAACCTAAAATTATAAAACATCTAGAGAAAAACCTAGGAGAAAAAATTTGTGCCCTTGGGTTAGATAAAGATTATTGAAATACAATACCAAAACACATGATGTACTTTAAAAAATGAATAAATTGGACTTCATCAAAATTAAGAACATCTGCTCTTCAAACAGCAATATTCAAGACAAAGCACAAACTAGGAGAAAATATTGTACACTTGTCTAAAAATAAAGATTGTGTTGGTGATGATATGGAAAAATGGAAACTTTCATGCACTGCAGGTGGAAATGTAAAATGATACAACTGCTTTGGACAACACTGGTATTTATTTTAAAAAATTAAAACACACCAATCACATGACCCAGCTTTTTTCATCTAGGTATTTACCCAATAGGAATAAAGCATATATGTACACAATGACTTACACATAAACGTTCAGAGTAGCTTAGTTTGCAATACCTCAAAAGTAAAGATGACCCAAATGTCTTGTCAGCGAGTGTACAGGTAAACTGTGGTATATCCATACAATGGCATACTAATCAAACTAATGAATGAAACTACTGAAACAGCCAGAGTGGATCTAAAATAATTATGCTAAGTGAAAGAAGCCAGATGAAAAAGAGTCCATATTGAATGCTTCCATTTTTATAGAATTACAGAAAATGCAACCTAATTTGAAGTGACAGAAAACATATCAATGGAGTCTGAGAACAGGGGGTGGGAGTAGGATGGGAAGACGTAACAGGAAGAGACGGTGAGGAACATGAAACTTCTGAGGTCTTGGATACATTCAATATCTCGCCTGCAGTGAGAGTTTGTACATATGTCAAAACTTACATTGTACATTGTATGTGTAGTTTATTGTGTAACAATTTACTGCATCAAAGCTATTTTTTAAAACAATCTAGAAAAAGAATGAGGGTTTGCATTTTTGTGAGCAATAGTTTTCAGTCATTGTGAACTTCTGAAAATACACAAAAGAGAGTAAAGTTATTTTTCAGGCAATTCACTACATACTGGGGAGGAAAAAATAGTCTAAGTGATCTTGAGGCCGTAATCCCTTACTAAACCCCACCCCTGGCAGAAGAACCTAATTTTGGCCATTTATAAATTATCCAAATTCTTATCATGGGCATGTTATATACCATACACTTTTACTGCACTGAACAGAAACTTTTTCAATAAAAGACAAGTTGACTATACATACACTTCAAAAAGAAACACTGACTGTTAGGAGGAAAACCAAGAATAATCAATACAAAAACCTTGTTCTACTAAAGCAGTTGGGCTTAAAGTGATAATTATTTGGAACAGCAATGCAAAAATATCAAATTGTCATGAGATGGGAAAAAATTAGGCTGGCCATCAACTTTTCTGTAACAACTTCCACCTGTAGATAACATGAAGCGATGATGAGAAAACATGCTGATTATAATTGATTTGGGGCACTGAGATCCCATGTTTTTCAAGGATAATTTTTATAGAAGAAATTACTTCAAAAAGAGTTCTTGGTGTATGAAATAACTTTTAAAAAAATTCGTATATAAAGGAATAATGCAGGAATACTGCAGACTCAGGGACAAGAAAGGAAACTCCCTGGCTAAAGCCAAGACACCTGCACATACATTTCACATGAATAACATACCTAACTGGGACATAAAGAAGCAACACATTTTTTAAGACTAATGAACTTTTTAAAAAAGTAACAAAGATATATATCCCATGAGGATTTGACATTTGCAAACCAATCACCTTGGGAGGTACTGTTTTTGGAATGGACTTCATGATGAAGTTAAACACTACCAAATAAACGAATGGAGGAAGGAAGGGAGGGAGGGAGGGAGGGAAGAAGCAAAGCCAAGCAAACAACTATCTTATAAATGTATAGCCTCTTGTCCTTTAGGATTGAAAACTTGATAGATGAGATGGGGCTCTAAACTGTCTAAGAGATCAGACTGAGATCACTGACAGAGAAAGTCAATGAAGAGCTATGAGGAAAGCTATAACGAAAAGAACGATTATGTAGGTAAGTGTTATATGTGTATGTATATTCAACTGTCAGTCACAGTAGCATCACTTATATATGTATGTATATTCTAAGTGTATGTATATTCAATTATACAGGTAAGTGATATATATGTATGTATATTCAATTGTCAGTCCCCAGTAGCATCACTTCATGTCTGGTGCCCCACAAAGTGCATGGTACCTGTCCTATACACATCTTTAGAATGGTGCATGTACTCACATTAATATGAAGGTTATCACTTTGGAATGCAATGTAATTATTTTATTTCGGAAGGTATGACCAACTTAAACCAGTCTGAAAGAATGTTTCCCAATTTAAAGTATGTTTCAAGTGCACAGCCAAAATCTCTAAAAATATCCTAAGATGTTAATAGGAGATGGCAACGATGCAGGTTGTAATTCGTAACTCAATGAGATAAGAACATGGTAAATATACAAGTACAAATACACTTGATCAATTAGACAATGAATTATCTATAAAATGTTAATTAAGATATTAGTCTGTTTTTTATGAAACAGGTTAAAATATTATTAAGGGAAGTGAAGAGTTTTGCAAATAAGGGATTTCTTTTGACAATAAAACTCATGATTAAACATTACAAATTCAGAGTTAACTAATTTGGAATTTGGGATAAGGTAGTCTGATAGTATCTTTTCACTGTGTTAAAATAGGAAAAAGCTATGCAAACATATTTGTCAGCCACTCATTTACCAAACTGATCAAAATATATGGTAGCTGAACAATGAACAGCAAATAGAATTTCAACAAATAGTGCACAATTTTAAAAACTAATTTTGCCCTTGGCCAGGTGAACAGGGTGCATCTGACAAAGCAAGACTGTCAGCCTCATTCTCACATTCTGGTGGCAATTCCTGGTCCTTGCGGGCAGGATCACGTTTTACTTGGTTAATCTAGGACTCAACACAACATAGCGCACAACAGTCATCCAGTGACTTCGTGAATTCGACTTGTCGGCACTATCTCCCGTTCTCCCTGACACGGCTACTCTCGTTACTCCCCAAAGTCACCCTCCTCTTTTCAGCTCCCAGCCTCCACTTCTCATGCTCTCACGTCCTCCCCATTCTCCTCCGTCTAGCTCTCTCATGTCCCATTCAGGGTAAATTACTCTCAGCTTCTATATTTCCAAAGGAATTTGTTTGCACCTCTGCATTTGTACTCTTTAGAATCTAACATTTATAGATCTGTTAGATTAGAATCTCTTAAAAAGATTTGTATTGAGTACTGCATTTTCCACAGTATTATGAACATTCCTAGAACACAGGAAGGATGCAGTAAATATGTAATGAATTGTATGATTGAATTCAACACTCACACATACACACAAAGCACAGTAAATATAAGTCACTGTAATGAGCTACTGTAGGAGGCCGATCAAAATAATAACAAACAACTACATTTAGTGAGTACCTACTGTTTGCCAGGCCATCTGTTAGAGGCATCGCGTACATTATCTTAATTCTTTTAATAACCCCAATCTCTTGGGTGGCAATGGCAAGATTCAGAAAAGTTAAGCACATTAACAGAGGGAAAATGCTAGTATGTTGCTGAGCACAGATTCAAATCCAGGTATTCCTACTTACAATGACTCTAAATCTCTTCTTTGCACATCTTCTCTTTAATTCCTTTCTCTCTCACTCCCACTGGTATAGCTATTATTATTATTATTATAAAATCTATTATTCAGTTTATGTTTTTCTAATTTAATCTGTTTTCAAGATCTTGGTTACTTATAATGTATTTTTAATATAAAGGATAGCTGATGGTTTTGCCTACTCTAATGTTATTTTTTTAAAAAATCAACTTCTGAGCAAACATCAGTGTTGCATTTAGATATATAGTTGAAGACGAGGTAGGCATACATGGAATAAAATGTCATCATCCCTTGGAGCGGTCTGAAATGCATAAAAATCCCATACGAACACCCAGAACCTCAAAAGCCCAATGTATACAAGAACAGGATATCCTCCAAAACGAACTCTTGCAGTCCTTTCTACATGACGCTCTCCAGTGTTATAGATGCCTATGAAATTAACTGTTCTTGAATATCTACTCCTTTGCTTTAAATAAGAGGCCTTTAAAACAAGGGAGTCATAACTAATAGACTATCATATTTGTACCTTTAAAATCCGAATTTCTTATGAGTAACATAAACCACAAATGAAAGTACTTGTACCAAGTACACTGAACCTTTCCTCTTCTATTAGCATATCAGTCTGCAATCATATCTAGATCAATAGTGAAGATATCCACTTAAAAGAGAGCCATGCTTTCTTTTGTCAGAAATTCATTACTTTTTATTAGGGTCATTGCTTGAAAACTTCAAAACACCATATGGACCTAATTGTGGTTTATTTTGGCAAAAAGGAAGACACTGTAGAACAATTGAGGCATTACATTCTACAATTCCATTACTTTCATCCCTCTCAGTTTTATTACTGTGTCATTAAAGGCAACTTGAGTGAGCGAAGAATTATAGTGTCATGTGTACAGGCTAGTAGATTAATAACAAAACACACTCAAGTTTAAAGGTATCTAACAGCTGTTTTCATTATTTTGTGTAAATACGCTTGAAGCATATCTATCTGATTAGTGGATAGAGTGCTCTTCTCTGTCACATGCCATGGGAACTGCTATGTGCAAGTAATCAAAGTGCTCAGAAAATGAGTTTACATTGTTCACTGCTGAAATACACAAATGTCAGAAAGTGACTGTGCATCAAAGCTTAGTCAAATCATCTGCTGCAAACAAACAGATTCCAACACACATTCAGCTAAAAACATTCCGCTGCAGCACACTGACTGGGTTGGACTTGCTGCTGGCCAAAATGAATTGATGTGCAGACAACAAGACAGTTTTTTAGAGAGCAAGAGATGACTTCAAAATCTGAAGTGTTTCTACAGATTCACACGGATAATCATCTACATGCTTTCCAACAGAGTCAACATTTAAGCTTGTATTATTTCTACCCTAAGAATATTCATTAACTTTTATATGCTTTCAAACGTGAAAGGATAAGGAAGCATGTCATATATTATTTTATAGCTCCTAAACGCATAAAATCCATACGGGTAACTTAAGATTTCTAATGCAGTGATCCCTAATTCCAAGCTCAGACAACTCATTTTCCCTTTATTCCCTTTCATGCTATGTTCTCTCTGCTGATACATTGACTTTGAATTCCAATACCCAATTGCTAGCTACTTAAACATTTCAAAAATATTTATCCTCACCTATCAGCCCTTGTCCTGCTACATATTCACTTCACTTGACCTCTGGTCTTCTTTAACCGTAAAAACACTTGACTCCCATTCCATTACCGAGTTGACAGGTTCAACTACTGCGCTGCCTGCCCACTCAGTGGCGTTTTCTACTTCATCATCATCTCTCTGCTTAGCTGTCTCTGTGGTTTCACGTCCCCTGTGTCTGCCTAATTTTTGATGCTCCAACCCAGACGTTTGTTTTTAAATCTATTCAAAATTATTCCTTTCTCCTTTTATTTGGGGGGGAGGACACCATCCTGATGTCATGTCCATGTGCAACCCCTGCAATAATAGGAGTGCTGAAGATCCCCAATGGTGATGAGTGCAACTTCCTTCTTTTCCCAAAGCTCGCTGTTAAAAATGCCCCACCCCCACTTAAGTCCTCTGTCAAGAACCCCTGATTTTGACAAATCTGGCTTCCTCAGAAATGCCTTTAAACCACTTTATGATTGCCCTTCCAGTCACAGAAACACTTGTTTCAAATTTGTCTGTCTGCCTCTTCCAAATTTCTCATCTTTTCCTTCAATTTCATCCACTTGGTCTTTGGGGATGTTTACACTGAAGCTCGTATTTCAAGACTCATCTAGTTTTCTCTCAAGCATCTCTAAGTCCTCTGTGCTGTTTGAAGGCTTGCCTTGTCATCTGTATACTCTGTCTGTCTGCACCTCAGTTTCCTTCTGCCCCTCTGATGAGAGGCTGGAGCACTCCTGAGAGTGGGGCCCTAGTAGCACTAACACAAGCCAGACCTGGCGGCGGAGGTGTTATGTAAGCTTCTCCACGCTGAATTGACAATGAGTTTCTACACTGACCTTCAAGTTCCAAGTTTATTCTGAGGTGCTCTGTAAGCGAGGATCACAACCAAAAATGTCAAGATTTTCAGTTAAGGGTAAAAACTAGCTTTTCAAAAGGTTAGACAGTAATTATAGAATCCGCACCCAATATTTTCATGTCACCTTTCAAAGTGGTAAACCTCATTTGTTGATAAGTCGAGGTAGCTCAACAATGCAAATGACACCTATCTAGGGACACGGATTCTGTCCAAACTGAATCTAACCATATTTTCTCCAACTGTTATAAAAGGTTCCTTTAAAATTAAGGAGTCAAAATGTAACATTGATTTTTTTTTTTTGCTCCATTAATTTGTTCCGTAAAGTAAATAGCACTTAAGCTAAACAAGACAGCTAGATGGTGAGTGCAAATTACACCCTATTTCTCTGAGGAAGAAAAAAAAAAAAGACACAACCCGAGGGCTAACCCAATCTTGCTGGTCCTTCTGTAGCTGCCACACAGATTTCCGTTCCCAAATCTTTGAGCATTGTCTGCCCGCTAATAATATTTACTAGAAATCAACAGTAAAGAAATGGGCTGGTGCTATAGGCTGTTAAACGGCATTAAAGATGGAGTCCTCACGTTTAAGAACCTTATAATCAAATGACTGGAAATACACAAATCAATTGACAATAGACATGTACATACCTGGTATACGTACACAAAATTATGACTCCATATATTGTAATACTTCATTGAAAAGCTTCCCCTATTAGTCTGTCCGGGTCGGCACTCTAGTGCGCAGCTGAAGTACGGAATGAATTAAAGGCAGTATATTATCACAATGTAGTGTATAAAACAAGTGACCTAGCTGTCTAATACAAGTGACATTATACAGAAAAGACTTCTGAAGAAGGCAAATTCTAAGTAGTGTTTCTGAGAGAAGGCAAGGTAGTAAACGGGAAGTAAGAAGGAAAAATGTGACCCTGGTCCCAAGCAGGAGGACAGCAGGAAGGGAGCCGGGACCACAGATGCAGGGGCCCGCGCTCCGCAAGGCAAGAGTCATGCGCCCTCTCTGTCCAGAGCAGCGCAAGAGCCACGGTGGAGGGAGAGGCAAGTACTCAGCAAGGAAATGTTGGTTCACTTCTTTTCACGACTGATAATGCACTGGACACCTGAATAAACTTGGCAGGCGCCACTGCAGGGCTTAAGTATATGTATCTCCTTCTTTCCACATTACACGCCTCATTAAACCTTCCATACATCCTGTACCTTGATCTTCCCTTACCTTTTTCCACATCAAAACTCGGCAAAATGATCTAGCTCCTTATTTCCAGTTGGAAATTTCTCGCTGGTTGGAGCACTTTGCTATGATCACATCTTTTAAGCCACATCTTATGATTCTTCAATAAAAACACGGGCTCAATTCCCTTCAGGGAAACTGGCACCAGAAACATTTCTGCCTCACAGGATCCATCACTTTCCTGGGAGGAATGTTCTGCTCTCTTAAGAGCTTTGTAAACCAGAACATGGTACATAAATGTAAGGCATGACTCTAGCTGCTGTCATTAATCACCTCACCTTTCAGATTTGCTTATATCTAGAAGAGCCTACATGCTCTTAATACTGTAAGCGTGCAGAGAGCAAGCTGTATGCTAGTTTAACATATTTTATGCAGCACCTGGCACACCACATGCAAAAAGCTTGTTGCTGATGACGCTAATGCTCACTGAAATTAAAGTCTATCTTCTCGTGATCACATAATAACTGGCAATCACCTTGAAATGGGAGTGTATTAAAGCCCTATAAAACACAGCTAGTACTTTTGGCCCAAGTTCTGCTGTCAGTGAAATCAGAGAGCAGCAGCTCACCGCTCCCCTCAGAGTACACGTGTTTCAAAGCATTTAACCTTTCCATCATTCTGAAGAATATTCACAGTTACACTAGCGGGATTATTCAAATGGCTCACCAAGTTTTCCTGTTTGTGCGTGTCATTCAAATAAGGAAGATTAAATAGAGCCCAGTTCACAGTAGGATTCTAGTAACACTAGACTGAGCATAGAAAAATGATTTCTTCATGATTCTTATAAGCTGCCCACATAAAAAAAAATCACTTATCTTTTATTAGATTAATAATCAAAACTGAATTGGGCCACATTAACCATTGGTACTCAAATTTTCCTCTTTATATAGGGTATTTCCAGAATTCTTCCTCTTCTAAAATGCCTGCTTTAGAGGTGAGATAATGTAAAATTCAATGTTTTCAGGATATTCGAACTTAAATTTGAAGATATTATCCAGTATTAATCTTACTGATTTCTGTATGCATACTGTGTTGACTTAATTATATACATATGCAATCCTAGAATTAATTAGATGTGAATTTAGAAATTAACCTCATCCAACATCTCACCCATTCAGAATCCCTTGGAAAGGACTGACTACAATATTCCCACTATTGATTCCCACTACTGAATTCATTTTCATTCAGATTCCCTTCTATGAAAGAGTACAAAGAATATTTGCAATAGGGAGCTTAAGAAAACTTTCCAAAGTTTAACAGAAGAGGTATCAAGTCAGGAAAAATGTTACATCTCCCCCACCTCTAAAATACCATAGGCCCTTTGTCCCTTAGCCACCTCTGATTTTTTTCAAAACACACCATACACATACATGTACACATGTACACATACATAAAATTAATTAATTTTTAATAATATAAAAGATGTCTTTCTAGAATTGATATCTCTGCCCTGTGCTTCTCACATTATAATTCTCTACATAGGAATAACACAATATGAATGAACCTACATTTTGCATGTAGCAATCTTTCAAACCCCAAGGTTCAATGATTCTATAATGTGAGTACAGGTATTTCCCCGGCTCACAGAATTTTCCTTCTCCAGGTTAGGTGAGTCAAGATTCCTCAAGTGTTTTAGTTGTACCTATTTACATCCCTTTTTGTATGCAAGAGTTCACATTTACTCTTTCGAATACCACTTAGTACATTTCAGTGCACTGTTGTGGTCTGTAAGATAATTTTGAAATTTCATCCTTATCACCCATTCTTCTTTCAGCCATTCCTTGTTCTGTGTCATCCAAAATTCTAGGATACTTGCTTTGGGTTTTTGTTTCTGGCATTCTTCCAGAGTAAAGAGAAGAGGGAGCATTTCTCAGGCACCTACTGAATATGAAGTACCACAGTGGGCGACTGACCTTAGAACTTTCCAGAATTTAATCCTCACCAAATTCCTATTTATTACCTAGTTTATAGATAAGGAAATAGGTACTTAAGCAACTTAACTAACTTGCTCAAGAATTTGGTAAATGACAGAGCCTGGACTTCATACAAAGTCTGTCTGAATCCAAATCTGTGCTTTTTCCATAACTACCCAGGTCTCTAAGGTTAACAGGAATTCATCTGCTCAATGAAGAGTAGCTAATGGTGAATTGACCTACCCATCTTAGTTGAAAGGCTACCATGAGAGGCTATGTGAAATGCTCTGCTCAGGTCCTCTAATGCTTTCTCTATGATAAATACAGAGGGTATATGTGCATGTATATATAATGAGGCCTATAGGTATACCAGGTGTTCTATGTTAAAAAACAAATTTTATGTGGCCCTCATAATTCTCTGAGGTGGTACGATTTTTGATATTTTATACTTGAGGTTCACAGAGCTCAGTGACTATTCTAAGGTCAAAGAGCTGGTCCCACCCCATCTATTCACCTGGCAGTCCTATCACAACGGACAGCGATGCTGCCATGGCAAGACACGTGCGCTGTCTGACATGCTGGCTTCCAGAGAGCAGCTCACATTCATTTTAAAGACTGCACAGGTTTTTACTCAAGAGTACATTCTGAAATGTGGTCAGTTACGTTTCTTGTCTTTTCCTGGCCACTGTCATCTGCACATTTATATGGCCTATATTCATCTTGTACTCTCCAGCCACCAGCACATTGCTCACAGCATTTCTTTTGAAAAAGAAAATTAAGCAGTGGATCCTTTCAAAAACAGACTTCACCATGAATACAAATACACAGAAGAGAGCAGAGCACAGTGTGTTTGGTTACAGGGGTGAGAGAGGAATGAGGAGGGCAGAGCCTTGTTTTCTGTCTCTGCATAGAGTCCTCCCCCGCCCCGCCAATTCCCCCTCCCCCTCAAGTTCACCATCATCTGGGAAAATTTTTGGAGTCCCCATGGTTCTTGTGCACAAAATGTGAGGGCTCTTCTGGATGATGATGATGATGACAGTGACAATGAAGATAAGAATGATAATGCTGGTAGCAGCTAACATTTGCTGAGTGCTTACCATGGAGCTAACAGGGTAAACACTCCTTACAAACACGTCTAACATGGTCAGACACTCCTTATGAACATTTCTGAAAGGTCTACCACCAGCGATAAAGTGTTAATACAAATTCGTTTATTAAATAAGAAGCTGGAAGTCTGTTAGTAGATGGGAGACCTTAGGAATATAATATAACATAAACACTTGTGGCAGAAGGGCCACTGGAGACTAAGAGGAAGCACCACAAGGAGAGCCCGACTCACTCAAAGGCCAGCAGGCAACCATTCACACATTCATGCAACACATAATTCTTTTTAAATTCAATCTTTATTGTATTTTTTTCCATTACCATTAGGTCCCCTTGCACCCCCCTCCACCCAGCAATAATCACACTGTTGTCCATGTCCATGAGTCCTTTTTCCTTTTTGCTCAGTCCGTCCACCCTCTACCCTCCCCACCACCTCCTACTAGCTGTCATCTGCTCTCCATCTATGAGTCTGTCTCTGTTGGCAACAAGTAACTCTTGAGCGCCTTCTAAGTGCCTAGCTATTACGGGACCAGCCCACATAGAGCTTACATTCTAATAGAATATTTGAGTGGTGGCAAGAGGAAAAGGAGGTTGAAGTACATGGCAGACAAACTCCACTTGTCTAAATATTTTTAGAATTCTAGCCATGCTTCTGCAGTGAAAACAAGTTAGCAAGGGCTACAGTAAATGTTCCAAGTGCTCTCTGAGTTGTACTACCATCATTATCAGCAAATGATATGTATAGCTGCTGGGCTGGGAGTGGGAGGGACCCCCTGAAAAGCTCATACTCAATTGGTAGAAAAAGTTTTAGAAATGGATAGTCTGAAGGAGAATAACAAAAATGTATCTTTTTATCACTGTCCAAAAATTGTACTACTAATGCTTAATTATTATGATAACTACAGAGTGGGTTGTCCCAATATCCATGAGTTTGTTCTCCTCCAATGAGTTTCCTATTAAGAAAGAGTGCTTTTTCTCCACATAACAAAAGAGAAAAACAAGACAAAGAGAAACATTTGCATTTGTGCAAATATACGATAAAATATATTATGAAACATCATGCAACACTTCAAAAATTTTCCAATTTATTCCCAGTCAAAATAATCCTGTAACACAAGAGCACTGACATTGCCATTGCCAGCTTATTTAGATGAGGCAGGGACCCTTGTCTGCGATCTCACTCTGGCACCTAATCTTAAGTCTCTGATTCTCACGTCAGGGCCTTTCCAACGCACCCAAATTCTTGAGAAGAGGACACAATTGCCTGGACTCCTAGGGGAACAATTTCTTACATTAAGAAAATTCCCTAAAATTCCCACTTGTCTTTTGGCTCTAGAAGTATAGGAAAAGTGCTAAAAAAAAAAAAAGAAAAGAAAACCAGCCGCCAAGGGCAGATTCCCCACCCTACACCGCTGATGTGCCAAATTGATTCTGGGCATGAATCTGAGCTCTCTCTGGCCTGGCTGATCTGTATGACGGTACTAAGAGCCTGTCAGACCCAGAAAAACAGAGGGCCCCGATGAGCAGCACCCAGGGAGGGAGCAAGGGTCTGGAGGAAGTTCCAGCTCCTACACCTAGGACTCACCCATGAGGAGCCCTGGCTACGACCATCCTACCATCTGCGCTTCTTCACCTGGACCCCGCTTTCTCTGTACCCCTGGGGCCAGTCCCTCCAGCTGGCCTTCTCCATAGAGTTCAGGCTCCAGCTCATTTCCAGTAGGACAGTAGCAGTAAGCAGTCCCTAAAACACAGGCCAGGTGGTGACAGCATTAATGCCCACATCTCTTTCTTCTGAGCCCCCTTTCCCAGGACTGACTCTGCTTCTGAGAGGTCTTACCTGAACTTGACTGGACCCACCTATTCTGAGCACTGACACTTGGAAGCCTTACAACTGCATCTGACCAGCCCCAGACAGAGTCCTTAACCAGACACGAATTCCCTGCATCCCCAGAACTTGGGGATTTAGACCATTGGACTTTCTCTGGGCAAGCCAGCATTTACTTCCCTCAGCTCTCATACACCCATGCACTTCTTTCTCTCTCTCTCTCTCCCGCCCCCCCCTTGCCCCTCTCTCCTCTCCTTTACTGTTAGCAGCTTGTCACACAGCAGAACCTCTACCATTATAATCCTGGACAGAGGGATTACTCCTATCTGGTTTCTATTAAATCTACTGAAAATCCAAAGAAAAGTTCAGATGCTCAGAATATTTAAAAATAAAGAAATATTTTCAGAATAAGTAGCAATAAGCAAAACAGTCATGAAGTATGTTTTCCAAGTTATCCAAATGTTCATCAGTAAGGAGAAAACCTATTTTACTCTAATTGTAAATAAACTTTCAATTTAAACAGATCTATGTATCAAAACCTTAATATTTGTCAATTATGTTTAAATATGGAACAACCCAATTGGTTCCTTATCCCCAAAAAGAATTACACTGGTATAGTCTTGTACCATTTTGAAATCCCTAGGATTATTACACAAGGTTTTGCAGTTCAGAATAATTGAGCAATTTAACAAATAAAGCCAGTATCTCTACTACATTCCGAGACACAACTACCCAAATCTCCTGCTACAGAATTCATTTGGGGGAAATAATATAGACATGCTTTTCTCTATTCCTCCCACTATGTACGACTAAGAACCCTGAACATTATGTATAAAACAAACATAAGCAGAGTGAAGGGTAAAGTGGAGAAGCCACTCTGAGAAGTGGCTAGAGAACTTGCAACCTAAGGAATGACACAGTGGCGAGTTCCCTGAGTTTTCTTTTTAAGTGATATATCACAACCTAGATGCTGGAGAAGCCAGTAATCTGGAAATGCCAATGGGTGTAGCAAAACAACAGCCCCAAGAAAAGCCTATTCTCTCTAGCCAAAGGCCCAGAACAGGACCAGACCAGTAAGACAGGAAACTTTTAGGCAATAATCGTTCTACTCCAGCCAAAGACCCCCGTAAAAACTCCTGCTCCAACCCTACAGCACAGGCATAGTAGAGGACCTAGACTTCTACCTTGGCTGGCCTGTAACAAAGTGACCCGCACGCAAACCCCACTGCTAGCTGTGTCAGGGAAGGCACAGACTAAAAGTTGGAACTTTGATCGCAACCTACCGGGGTGTGTCAGAGGAGACTTAGCAGAGAGTTGTGACTCTCACCATAGCCCATTGGTAATAAGCCCCCAGGGAGCCCTCCACCCTGACCATGGGCGATAAAGCCTGAGTGGAGAAGCTAGACTTCTAGCCCAGCTCCCAGGAATGAAGTGGCATCTGTAGCATCCACCAGGACAGTGTCAAAGTAGCCTGCAAAAACACAAACTTAAATAAGATCCAGAACCTAACAACATAAGACTCAAAATGTTCAGGTTTCAATTGAAATCACTCATCATACCAGGAACCAGAATATCTCAAACTGAATGAGAAAAGACATCCACAGATGCCAGCTGGGATGACACAGATTTAAAGCAGCCAACATAAAAATGACTCAAAATGATTCAACCAACAATTACAAACACATTTGAAATAAATGAAACAAAAAGTTTCACCAAGAAAGGAAAAAAAGAACAAAAAAATAAAATATTTAAATGGAAATTTGAGAAATTTGAAAACCAGAATATAACCATTGAGTGAGTTCAACCGCAAGGTTAAGGGAAGAAAGGAGAGAATCAATAAATTTGAGAGAGAACAATAAAAAGCAGCCAATCTAAACAACAGAGAAAAAAATAGAGTGGAGTAAAAAATAACACAGCTTTAGGAATGTGTGGGACTACAACAGAAGTTCTAACATTTGTGTCATTGGAGTCCCAGAAGAAGAGAAGGTGAGGCTGAAAAAAAAAATATTCAAAGAAATAATGGCTGAAAAGTTCCCGAATTTGGGAAAAAAAAAAAAAAGAAGCAAAACATAAACTAACAGATTCAAGAATCTGGGGAAACCCTAAACAGGATAAATCCCCCAAAATCCATGCCAAGACATACTGTAGGCAAACTTCTGAGAACTACAGACAAAACAAATTTTAAAGAAGCCAGATAGAAATAATGCATTGACTATATGGGGAAAGCAATTTTAACAACAGCGGATTTCTTGTCAAAATCTGTTTGTATTTTTCACTATCTTAATTTCTAAAATACCTCTTCCTGTATTTCATTCAAAATTCCATCTACCTTACTTTTTCTTGTATAAAAACCTAAGCAGGTAGAATACCATACATTCCTAACAACATATCAGTCTCTCCTACGCTTAAATTGACAGTTATCAATGGGGAGTAGTATTTTCAAAGATTTGAGCTCCTAAAGTGTTACGGTTCTCCTCTGCTTAGGAGTGGTTTCAGGCTTGGGGCCATAGGATTTGCCCTTTGTGGCTTCTCACATCCCTAACTTGGAAAATATGAGCTGCAATACAGAGAAAGGTAAGAAGCCCGGCAGAGCCTCTTAGTGATAAATGAGTTTGCATCATCTGTCATTAGAACTTCCTGCCAACTGGGTCATTCCCTATTAAATTACCACTTGTCAATGTTTAAAATACTGATTGATAAATGACTGTGCCAAAACTGATAACACAACAGCTTTTATTTTCTAATAATCCTAGTTACCGCAGCCAGCTTGTCAAGGAACAGATACCACATTTTTTTTTCTTTTTTAAGAACTTACTAAAAGACAATTTAATCTAATGCAAAGCTAACGGGCATAAAGCCTGGCCCCCTATATGTTACCTACTGGTTCCACTTGCCAAAATAAACTTACTGGCAATTTGGTGATATGAGGAGCTCCAAGTTTCACATTTCATCAAATGCTAGTAATCTGTTTTATCAATATAAACTGCATTTTAATGAAAAAATTCTTTTCTTCAATATACTTCACTTTCAATGCCCTTGAGTATAATAATTCGTTCATGCTGTAGAACAAGAATGTTTTATAAGACCTTAACTCTCAGGAGAAATTTCTCTGTAAATACAAAATGTGAGCTTTATGGGAATGTGTTGTATGTACGAGTCGTGCCCAACGCTACAAAAACAAAACGAAACAGGTTTCACTTAGACTTTAGCTTAAATATCCTTCAGAGATATTGTATAGCTTAACTTGTTACTAGGACGAAGCTTAGTTGAGCAACTAGGTACCAGGTAAAAGAAATGGGGTTCATATCCCTGAGGTCTCTAAATCAAAACACATCAGAACACAGTGCAGACAAGTGTTAAGGCAGAACCAATCACTGGGACTCAAAGAAGTTTTAACAATCTAAAAATTCTATCATGCTTGTCTCCTTCTTAGTGACTCAAAATGAAAATGCTTTGGCCAAATACAAGTTAGGTTCTGTATAGTCAAAGTTGCATGCAAATTCATATGGCAGTTGGCCAAGTTTGACTATCTACAAAACCATTCAGGATCGAACTTTCCATTAGGATTACTTCCCTAAAAGTTAACTCTAACAGCATTTTTTCCCTTTCTTTCCTACCACCTTTCATAAGTACACTCAGTTAAAGGTCAGTATGTCAACTGGAAGCGACTGATGATACACCAAGCTATCACCCTCTGCGGTTTCACACAACCAACTACATTTTGTCACCGAGCACTTTTCTGGATTCTCTCACCATGTTTTTTTGTCCACTCCATTCCAAAATGCCCAGTGGCAACGTCACTGGAAGAAATGATAAAAACAACAGAAACAATACCAAGAATTTCTCACCCGTGCCATTCCATTCCGTGGCACTTTTATGTCTTATCTGTCTTCTCTATCATACACAGGTCATAACTGAGAGGTCTTTCTCTGGGATTTGTGTGGTGCTGCACTGCACGGTCGGTCAAAGTTGAGCAAGAGTTTAATAATAAGTACAAGCAAATGGTTATTCAGAGAGGCCTTTCCCTACAGCAGCAGGGTCAGGTGCTCCAGGGCAGGGCCGAAGAAACCAAGACCTGCAGTAACTCACAGGCGGGGGAATGTAAAGTAGTAGCCTGTGGATCTGTCCCTTTTAGGTGCTGCCCCCGAATAGTGGAAAGTAGAAATTTCCCAAGAGGAAATCTCTAAAGACACTATGTAACACGGTGCCTAAGTGGCGCACTGAATGAGTAGAAACATATCCACGTAAAGCACTGTCCTCCTTTACATAAATGCACATGCCATAACATTCCATGGTGTCAGCAATTTCTGCCAGGTGCTTTTTGTCTCCCAGTAAATGTTTTTAAAAACAGTAAATTCTGTATTTACATATATATTAGTAAACCTTAACCCAGCAAGTGAAGCAAACACTGAGTTGCCAAAGTAACGATTCCATTTGAATTTTTTACATCTGTGTGTATGTGTGTGCAGTGTATATATATGTATATAATTAGTGACAATTTAGAAACCACGAACAAACAAACTAGGAAAAAAACAAATTTTTAATCACCCTAGTCCCACCAATCATATATAGCCACAGGTAACATTATGGCGTACATCCTTCTAAACATGTTTCTCTATTTGTACATAGGTATGTAATCTGTACACATGTGGGGCATATACATGGGGCAACAGATCACAAGCACAGAGCTTTCATACACAGTGCCTTCAAAATCCAGAGGAGTTTCATGTCCTGTCTCTAAGAAATGGGTTCAAGTATGCTAACACGGAACCCTTTCTGCTGTTTCAACCACCCGGGGCAGCGGGTGGGGAAGAAAGTTATAGGGAAATATAATGATATGGATAGTCTCTCAGGTAATCTGGCTCTAATTTTTTTTTTCTATTATCATAATACCACTCTTCATAGTACACCACATCAGGACTTATAAAGCCCTTTCATATCATTTAAAGTCACATGAGGCTATTAAGGAAAATATTATTATTTCCACTTTACAAGTAAAAAATAAAAATTAAGCCCAAGGTCCTGTCAGGGAGAGCAGAGTCAGAACAGGAGTCCATTCTAAAAAAGTCCTATGCTCTCAAGGATCCTGTTTTTTGTGTGAATCTAGGACTACCAGCACACCCTAGAACAGTTTTCAGTTTCTCCTGTGAAGCACTAAGTGGATGTTAAACAAGTGAAGACTGGTGAACACTGGCCTGTTACTGTTAAAAATGAATTCTCGCACTGGGAGTAGCTTCCATGCCACCCGACACTCATTAACAGAAGTCCATTCCTTCCCTCAATACCTTCGGTCCGCAGAATCCACCCATCCTGACTCCCCACAAATGCCCTTCACTCCATCTGCACCGCCTCCATGCTGACAAAACCCAGCATTCCCCAGCCTCCTCTGACCGGCCGGCCCCTGACCCACACAGCTCATATTCTCTCATCTTTTCCAATCCAGCCTCTCAGAGAGCGCCAGGTGAAGTCAGCAAGGCCTTCTTCTCCCTTTTAAACTTTATGAATCTCTCAGCTCTAGCCATTCTACCTCTCTTAAACATGACCCCATATTCTTATTTCTTAATTTCCATAATTCAGTTCAGGCACCTAATCTAAAAAAGAAAATATATGAATTATGAAAACTTTCAGTCTCTAAAAGTAATTAACATACTAGCAATACATTATTTTTAAGCACATGAGGTTTCTAAACATAGAGAAAAAATTTAACCATTACAAGTATAAAAACCTTAATGTTGGAGTGATAAATACTGTAATTCTATTTTGCTAGTGTCTTGTTCCCATTATGATAAATAATGGACTTGGGTTTTTAAACAGGTCAGTGTGAGGTTAGTTTCTATTTGACAGATTGATAAGGGTGTGTTTCTGTGTAAAAAGTTAGTGAGTTTCAAATGTCAATTTTCTATGCATATACATCAAGTATCAATGCACACATATTTTTAAAGTACTCAAGACTGATCTAAAACCTATAGTGCAATAATCTTTTAAAAACAACATTTGTCTCCTAGCAATCTGGTTTGTTATGTGACTTGAAATGTGTTACTGTCCTTCAACATTCATATCAGCTGCGAGTGTTTTCAACTATTATTTTATTTTCTCATTTGTCTTCAACTCTGTAGTATGCTGTAAAAATGCCATGACATCTGAAAACTGTTACTGTGAGCAACCACTATATCAATCAGCTCTCTTATGAGTTCCATTTTACAATGCAACTACAAACTGTTGAATGCAAAGATTTATCTACCTTCAAGAAAACTAAATATCTCTCTGGTTATTACTAAGATAAAAAACTGGAAATATTTTTAAAACACAGGCTATGTCTTAAGCAGTTCTGGCACATACAAACATTCATGAAAATACACGTACTGATTTTCTGAATTTGGCAAAATAATACTGTGTGATGCCGCATTTGCATTAGCCATAAAAATGTGGAAAGCTTCTGGATAGCTAAGAACTGAACAATTTTAGATCCCTGGACTCTCTTTGGAACCTGGACACATAGTGGGTCTAAATAAATGTTTCATAGATTAATTCTTGAAGTTATATCACAGACAAGAATCGGAATGTTAAAATACAGGGTCAGCAAAGTCTGGAAAACATAAGTGGATAAAAATTAATAACTATGTCTTCAGGAGGTGACATTTGCAGGATTAATTCCCAGAGTTCATTATTTATAGAACTGGACAAGGAAGTATGAGGCAGGGGTACTGAAAAGGCAGCGAGGGATTTGTAAAATGTGAGTTTTGATTCTAAGTTTTCACTAATCATGTCTAGCTTCATGCTGAACCCTGAGAAAGTAGCACCCTAAGTTCCAACTATGTGCCATGGTTGCCTCTCTGAAAGGGCAAGTTGTAGCATGGCTCAGAGCATCGCCCAGCTTTCAAGACATAGTTGCTATTGCTGCCCTAGCCCTCGTTCTGATTGCCTCACACAGCCTGCACCCATTACATGGTGCAATGACCAGGGAAGCTACCCTAGGGCCTGGGCTGGAGTACAGCTTCAACACTGATGGCCTTTGCCGAGTTACCTAGGCCTTTATGCTTTGGCTGCCTTATCTGTCAAATAAAACAGTAAGGGTACCTGCTCCACAGGACCATTTTAAGAAAAAAGAAAGTCATGAATATAAAACTGAAGACAACCTAAACATGCATTCTTGCTGTTAATTCTTTCCTTCTGTTTCTCTTTCACTAAATCCTGAACTTCTACAATACAAGCACCCTATGTCTGTTTCTTCATACATCAAAAAAAAAGTTAATAATAGCTTCCTTAGAGACTACAAAGTGTTATTTAAAATATAAAATTAATTCACAAATTGAAGAAGCGATAGTTTTAAATGCTACACAAATGAAAAATGGTGAAGTTACTGTTACTATATGTCATTAGGACATTAGGTAGCAGAGAGCTAAGTGTTGGAAAGTCATGTGATGGATCTCCATAAATTTTATGAAAGAATGCAAAAGAAAAAATCTGAGACTTGTGGCATATAATAAAGATAGATCTGTTGGGAATGCAACTGTGATTCCCTCCCTTATCAGATGCCCAAAAGTTGTGAATAATTTCTGAAGAAATGTTCAGTTCTGTTACCTTTCCACCTTCTCTTGCATGTCACCTTTTCTACCTTCTGGCATACATCCCTCAGAAAACCTTCTATACTCAGCAATGTCATGCCAGCCTCCAGTTAGGTACCTAAAGCCTGAGATGCCAGCCCCAAATCTGTATCAGCCTTCACCTAAGACTCCTCTATCCTCTGGGTTTCTGAAAAAGAACACAAGAAGTGGGGGCTGGGTATCTAAGTTGTAGTTTCAGATCTCGGAGTTAATTCCTCATCTGTAAAATGGTAGGATGGTTAGAAATCTCTAATCTCTGACCCGCATTAAAAAAAAAAATTAATGAGCACATCTCAATAAGAGATCAAGAAGAAAATCACTTTGACTAAATTCACACTAAATTATAAATAAAAACTATAGTATGTACATCTGCTTTTAAATAGAATCTTTATGGGACATAAAGCTCTGATGAAAGCTATGGGTCTTCTCAAAAAAACATGCACATGTGCACATTCCCATAAAATTTTATATATAATTTCAGCAACCTCCAACTCCAAACCGGAATTCCAGTAAGAACTACTTCGCTAGTTGGTGGCAGACTTTCAGGAAGTAGTAGAGACATATTGGGAAAAAACTGGGGATCTTCTCAGCTACCTCTTAAATCATACCATTCCAAGAGCTGCCTAAACCACAAAAACATAAAATTGGCTCTGCCTTTTATTGATTATTATAGTGTTTCACGAGGATTATAGTCAAGGTCTTTGTTATTTCTAATCAATTTGATTTTTTCCACATTTTCCTATCCAAAGTCACCCTCCTTCAAAGGGTCAGTAACTGGGTCAGTATCTCGTAATAATGATAGTTCCCATACTTCAATATAGCCCACTAAGGCCATATTTTCTTTCCCTCCAATCATTTAGAGGGAACAGCTAAGGCTCAGGGTTAGCTGTCTCTACTCTCTGGTCAAAGATATCAGAACTGCAATGGGAACAAAAGTATTGTGAAAGGAACACCATTTAATAACTGCACAAGAATTCTTCCTAGAAGACAGACTCCTCTACTTTACAGGACCTAAGACCATTTTAACAAAAGACATTTATTGTGAAATGCCTATGAAACTCTGTAAGGAAGTATTTGCAGAGCTGTGCCAGTGTTATAATTTCAGTGATAAATGGTCTAAGCCCTAAAGTTATGCATTTCATCTACCTTGGGGTGTTTTAAAGTACCCGTGGCAAAGTGGCCCAACATTTATTTCCATGGTTGTTTAAGTCCCTTTTGATACCCTTTCCCCCTTCATCTTCTCCTTAGAAAAACGAAGATGATGAAGAAAATAGAAAGTTATTTGGTATTCCCAATCACGTTTATGGAAAGAATCCATCAGGAAAAAAATAACACAGCATTTGAAGAAAATTACTCCCTAAAAAGATGTTTGTACTGTGCTGTGAAATAAATGGGTTTGCAAAAATAGAGATGATTCTTTTTTAATTACAAGAACAATGAAAATAGTAAAGAAACCAAAGAGTCTAGGATGAAAATTAATAGCACTGCTGTTTAAAATAAGAGAATAGGAATAGGTTCCATGTTAAACAGGTTTCTTCAAGCTTCTAATTCCATTCAGCTTAGGAAGACAAGGAAAAAGAGAAGATAAAGCTACACATTTAAAACTGACAAAGGGCAGTACTTCTATGCAATTTATAATTAATGTGTGGGACCACGTGTCAGTAGAATTTATTGAGAAAAATAGTTTAGTGGTATTTTATAAGGGGAAGGCATTAGAAGAAAAAGTATTGCAATTGAAACTACACTAGCTAAGAAAACATTATAAGAGCTATTAATCCTCAAGATTCAGGTCAGACGTTGGCTAGCAGCTGGAGTCAAGGAAAGAACTGCACAAGTGGCCAGGTGAATCGGGGGTGTTTTATATCTTCTCTAGGTGTCTTACTTAACTCACTGTTAAAGAAAAGAATACCAGATAAAATTCTACTCCAGCCTATACTTTGTTTATATTATGATATAGCTGGTCACCCCTAGAATATCAAGAATCATCCTACCACCACCCTTCAGAAAAATCTCCCCTCTGTATTAGGAGAATGAACATTTTCGTTCATCTTCTCCATGCAGTTACCTAGATGTGTACAAGATTTCAGTGCTTTACTAAGTATTCATGTATTTTATCAGTGGTTCGCAATGTGGGAAGCTTCAAAATGTACTGATGTCTAGGTTCTACCCTCAGGAATTCAGACTAAGGTAGGGTGCTGCCTGCATAAGGATTTTAAAAGTTCCACAGGATTTTAATACGCAGCCAGAGTTGACAACCCCTATATTTGAATGGTCAGTGTACAAGGCAATAGGACTGCCTCAAGATATCCAAAACGATGTCTCATGCACATAGACACACACAAGCACCCCTACCTCTCCTATGGCTAATATCCTCTAAAAGAAGACAAATATACTTGTGTAATAAATGATTTATACCTCCTTTTACACACTACAGAAATTATTAGATTAGCCCTCAGTTACCTTTTTAATCTCTTGAAATAACACACCTATAAAGAGTTTAAAGCCATATGAGTAGATTTTGACACACTATCATAACAGCCTAACAGAAAGCCATGGAAAAAGATGAGTTTTCTAGAAAACAGGATCCAGCTATAATCTATATGTTCTCCTCAACTTTCCCAATCATATTATCACCTTGTTCTTAGAATGAGAGAATACTGCTTTTACTATCATAAAGGTACAATAATAGATAACTTGCAGAGTCTTTAAACATGATATACACCATTGCTATAATTAAGGGTCCATCAGGTCTTCCACTGTAAGGCATTTTTAGCAATTTTAAAACCTGAACATTTGAATTTGTTTCCAGTATAATTGAACTGAAATGGCCTCAGATATAAAACTGTGTTTTCATTCCTGTTATATAAGTTTTAAAATTATTTAAAAACATAGATAAGCAAATGTTTTTTTCACGTCATCCTTTGCCTAATGAAAAGACTATTATATTATGTTATTTAGAACTTTACAGAATTACATAGATGAAGGCTTTTTATTAAATATTTTAGAGTTCTTCCCTAGAAGCTCCAAAAAAGAAAAAGAAAACCAACTGCTTAGAAGAGTTAGGGCATATTACTATAGATTTTAAAACTACCTATAATTTTTTACTCTCAATTTTTATATTAGATGTTGGAACATTTGAAAACAGAAACTCAAGATTCCACATTATCTAAATCAGTGTATTAAAAAGATTCATACAGCATTTCATACCAGCGTATATTGGAGGAAATAAAATAGGACATATGACAGAGATACGGGACATAGAATCAAAATATCACAGAGCATAAGTACTTAGAGGTCACTTTCATCAAATTCACAGAAATGCAGTTCTCTCTAAAAAAGCTGCACGTGGCCCTTCTGCTTGAATGCTCCCCCCGTGGCTAAAGGAAGGACCATGACATTGACTACAAGTTCTCACAACTCTATCAGTAATAACTCTAGAGCACAGAAAAACATACAAATCATCCATTTTCTAGCCTGTTACTAGAAGCGTTTTTCATTTCTCTCTTAATTGTGCTCTAAAACCCCAAAATGTCCCTTTAGTCATCCTGTTTTACGGAAGCAAGTATCACTCAAAACGATCTTGTTCTCATGTAACTTTGTGGTCCAGTCTTAACACAAGCTTTGGAGCCAGAGCGATCAAAGCTGGATTTAGTAGGTTCCACCCTGTATTTGAAATGTGACCTGGCACATTACATATCTTCATCTTCTCATATGTAAATATGTTATACTACCTAACACAAACCAATGTGTGAATTAAACGAGATACATAAAATGACTTATACAATACCTCACTCATAAACTTATTACTAATATTCAATTGACAGAATAAAAGGGTCCGTTTTCCTGATTTTATAGGCATTACTGAGCCACAGAGCGGCACATGCCAGACCGAGGGGCAGGGCTGAGTAGGAAAGAACCGAAGAGCCAGGAGAAGCCCCGGTCACTGGGAGCTATCCCTGGTGCTGCTCTCAGGCTCAGGTCCCAAGGCTCGCCTGCCCGTTACCCTATGTTCCCAGCATTCCTCAAACAAACCAAACTCTGATTTCCAGTTTTCACCTTGACTCAGCAACATGTTTCTGCTATCTTGAGCTCCTAAGCTTAATTCCTGCTTGATTCCCCCAGACACTGATTGGATTACTTTCCCAAATGAAAACCCAACCTGGCACCACATCTCTTCCTTTGCTAGACTTTTTTTCTTTTTTTTTTTTGCTTTGAGATTTTTAACTTAAGTTATATCTTTTTTATTTCTAACTCTCCGATCATAACTACTAAAGAATAATCAATGCCCCTTTCTCCTAAAATTTTCTTTCAAAAATTTAAATAAGTCCACAGCAGCAATTGAAAATGATCAGGAGGTTTGAGAAGAACTAAGAGTATTGCTAAGTCATCCAGGAAAGTAGTAGCTAAGTATTAGTGCGAGGTTGACAAAAATATAGCAGAAGTGTAAGTACTACTGTTTCCCAAGCCCATGGCAGACATCACTAATCTATCATAAAAAAAAAAAAAAAAAAAGTAAAGCCTGAGCATAGCCTCAGAGTCCTCAACAAGTTCCAGCCATTAAAAGTCAAAAATGGCACACAAGTAGAAATCTATCTTCCTTGAGTTAGCATGAACACATGTATTTTTTAAAAAGAGGCGTTTTTTTTCCCCTAAGTCACCGTTGGAACACCATTACAGCATATAGTGATGGTTTGAAAAAGGTAGAAGCACCCTTACAATAATTCAGGTACGTAGGCGGCAAGTACATGGTTATTAAAGAATCAGAGCTTTCTCTTCTAAGACTGAAGGTGTTAGCCTTACGTCCTGGATAAATTCCAACTTAGGCAATTACATTCCACTTAACTCACACTCCTAGCAATTTTTCAAGTGAATCCAGTATTATTCTTCACTTCCTACCGTAACCTGCTGTGTAGTGTTGCGATGAGCTGTTAAACAGCTGCCATGCTTCACTCTGCAATGGTGACTGTGCTTCACTGTGTAAATTGTAACCATTTGCAGTGTGCTTTGGAGTCTTCAGGATGAAACTGTTACCCTAAAACGCAAGATGTCATCCTCATTTTAAAGGCATACAGTACAACTGCTTATTTCAGTTAAATTCAGCATAACATATTTAGAAAACACCTTATATCATGAGGAACCATAAAACTAGGTTAAAATACCCATGAAACATGCTACAAAGAGTATATACGAAAAGGTATTTAAAGGAAGCAAACTATTTATCAACTATATGAATATTCTGCCAAAGAAAGGAGTAGAAGGAAGAACAAATGCTTAAGACATTTTTATTTGAAAATACATCTGCCTTCCTCAGATGGTAAAAATTCCCAATGTCAACCAAGAGAAAGAGTGAAGAGAAAAACGGAACGTTAAGTCAATGGGAAATGGAGGGATGCCCACACGTATGGAGAAAGAGATCAAGGATAAATACAATTTCTAACATTTTCGTATTTCTCATCAGGACAGCAAGAGAATGATACAAATTCACTTTCACGAAGACATTGAGTTTTCACTATAGAGTGACCAAGGACAACCGTAGACAAGAACACACATTTGCACGATCCTAAAAAGGTGTCACAGCTCAACCAAGGGAGGCAACTGCAGTACTGTGAACCTTCCACAGACCATTATTCAGCAAAGGTGCTATAGGTCAGTGGTTCTCAACCTTGACCACACAGTAGAATAACCTGGGAACTTCAAAACAGACAAAATAAAACAAACAAAGAATAGCAGATATTCTGATTTAATTGATCTGGACAATCAGAATTTTGTTTAAAAGTTCCCCGATTATTATAATATGTAGACAATGCTGAAAACTACGACTTGAGGCTATATTTTACCAATGTGATTATAACTGTTTGACTGAATTTTTTAAAAAGGGGAAACAAATCATATTATTTGAGGGCATACATATCATTGTACATTATCAATCCAGGTCAAAAAACTAATAGATCCCAAAGACATGTTTCATGGAATGATGCTTCATCAAATGGGAGGGGATTTATCCTCCAAGGATTATATTTTTGGAGGAACACAATTTTAATGTAGTCTTTTTTATAGTAACAAGGAGAGTTTCTGCCAGAAACAATAATTGAGTAAGAGGTTTTTGAAAGTTTAGTTAGCTTTGGGTATGTTATCTGCTACAGATTTGTCTGCAATAAGCTATACAATCTGAAGCTAGGTTTTTCCCGCCACCTGCGTCTGAGCCATACCTTCTCTGTTCAGAAAATAAATAATACTCCATCACCATATAATGGTTACTTATCGACTACCAAGTAGAAGTACTGCACCTCAACCAACCTGCACATTCATGAAATGTGAAAGAAATACCTGCAAGCAGAAGTAGAAACAGGTTTTCAGTCAGAGTCCAGCACACCACAATTGCATATAATGATGTGAATAGTTGATCTACTGTCTAGAAAGCAAAATACAGTTCCACTTTTATTGACTATAACAGCCCTGTTCCACAACTGCTAACCCAGAACAATAGCCATAACGTAAAACACAGCACAGACAAAAGAAGAACTGAAAGTAAACAGAACAGAGCAGGTGGGAAATATCCAGAAGCAGCAGGAAAAGGGCGCTGGATATCCCAAGCGTCTTAAAAGCAGTAACTAAGGACTGATTATAAAAAGTTAAGTGAACTAAGTCATGAGAGAAGAGATGGAAAAAACACGAGCTAAGCATTACAGCAGCGTGGGGATTATCCATATGACAGCAAATTAAACCTGATGTTTTTAAATAATCACCAAAAGCACAGAAATTAAGGGAGCAACACAAAGAGGTCAGTTCAGACACCCGTGAGTGACAATTAAAATTGGTAACAAAATAGAGCAGTAGCAGGTATGATCTTATAGAGGCGATGGGCAGGAAGGTGTGCACAGAATACAAGCCACGCACTGTGTGAAACAATTTATCTAGGTTCTCTCTCACTTAATCCTCACTTCAATTCTATGATTTAACATTAGGGAAATTAAAGGTCAGAGAGGGTGACATAATCTGACCGAGCTGCACATCCAGAAAGTGGCTGAGCCAAGATGAAAGCTGGTATGACTTGCAAGTTTATGTTTCCCCTCTGTACCACATGTCCTCTTCCAATACAATACATGAAATTCCCCTGCCACCCTCCCCCTCTACTGTGGTGTCCTCTGAACTAACCCATCCGCTCACTCCTGGGGGCAACCACTAGCTATCCAAACAGATATCAAGGGTAAAGAGGAATTCACCTGATAGCCCTAGAAAGATACAGAGTACACGTGTCTGCAAACCCATCATGCAATGAAAAATTTAATAGTCTTTGGAGTGAGACATGGAAAGAATGCTTAAGAAAATTTTCTAATCATAAAGGTTATGAATTTATACAAAACTTGCAAAAATCAAGCATAAAAAGTTCTGATAGTTGCATATAATATTGATTCACTCAGAATTTGTGGTACCATAACAGAAAAGGGAGATGATTAAATTTATTTTTGGGTTTTGAGTTTCAAATGCTGGAAACTCCTATTTCTCACTCCTAGAATAAGTTTTATATGAATTGCCCAGTGTTTACTGGAAGAACAAAATGTTATAAGCAGATAGAGTTGTCTGAGTCATATGCATTTTCATCTCAAAATGAGTTACACATCAATATTTTCAGTGAAAAAAGCAACAAGTTGTGGTGCAACTGAATTATCTGCGACTCTTCTAGGAAATTTATGAATACCATCAATTCCTAATAAAACTCATCTATTTTATCAATGCCAGTTAATCCTATCCTACTAATTACTAATACAATAAAAAAAAAAACCTCTGGTTGCACATTTCTAACAATCTCATGAATTTTTCAACTGGTTTTTAAACTGTGATTCCTCTGTGATAGAGCTATAAAACCTCAGGAAGAAACCTCTGCTGAAGCTTCCCCAGCTATTAAATGACATAAACTTTCTAAAGTTTTGATTTCTTGGGTACTCTCCCAGTTCTGGAAAGTTCTGATTCTATTCATTCATAAGAAAAACATCAACTGCCTAAAACTGAAAATAAAACAAATTTATCTACAGTAGAAATGTGGTTGACATTTTCTCTGATTGTCCTATTTCAGGTCATAGTGCAATAACTTTGAAACATCAATTTTTTGAGTTCATTCTTCCCCATTGTTTTCTATTTCCAACAGAATTCATCACCTAATTCTGTATATTCCACTTTCCCTTTGTCTCTCACCCATGTCCTTTCAAATCCAATCTCACAGCCTGAGACAGAAGCGCCTTCTTCAATTAGTGAAAAATAATTATAACAAACACTTTAGGATTTGGTATTATGAGTTTTGGTATTGAAATGTGTTCATTTTGAAATGTGTTCATTTTGAATAGACCCTCCATCTCTCCATAGAATCACTTGGTCTGCTCAGGGTATCAGCTGATACTTAATAGAGCAGATTTGGATTGGGTTTGAATGAGATGGGTATCCTAAACAGATAAATAAGTCTCTACATGTAAGTGAATTTAGAATTTGCGAGCTGCACTAATGAACTTAAGGGTTAGCAATAGGAACAGGAAGCTCTGGGCTGACTTTCAAACAAGAAAGGTATTTCCATGGACACATATAAATATACCAGGTAGGAGAGAAGTGCTAAAATGCTATTTCTTCCCTTTGCCCACTAACAAAGGATTTTACTGTGTCCAAGGGGAAAATATAGGAAAAACTTCTACCATTCCCACTTCATGTTATCTAAAGAACAGAACAAAGATTTCAGCTTAGAACAACAATCTAGTTATAACTAGATATCCTACATTAAATTCTCAATATTATCTTTGCTAAATTTTTCTAAGTTTCATATTTATTAGTACTGATAACACAAAGTTGGAATGTTCCAATTCAAAAAGTGACAATTATTTAAGAACTAGTTTCACAGAAACGTTTACTAATAAAAAAATAGTTGTAGGACTTCTGGTCAAGATGACAGCATGGGTAAACACAGTACACCTCCTCATCTAACCACATCAAAATTACAATGAAATTATAAAACAACCATCACTCAGGCCTATCAGAAATCAAGTTGAATGGGAGTCTGTCAACTACAAAATTAAAGAAAACACATCCATCCAGACTAGTAGGAGAGGCAGGGATATGGAACAGGCTGGTCCCACACCCATGCGTGGTGGATAAAAATTTGGGAGGGATATCTCAGGAGAGAGGAGTCCCGGCCCCACACCAGGACCCCCAGCCCAGGGTTCCTGTGCCAGGGAGATAAGTCCCCATGACTTCTGGCTGCAAAAACCAGCGGGGAGTAAGTCAGTGGAAGGAACTTCTGGAGTCCCAAGCAGTTTCTCTTAAAAAACCCCCACACAGACTCACTTACTCTGACTCACTTCTGAGCTCCAACACTGGGGTAGAAGTTTGAAAGGCACCAATGGTGTACTGGGAGGAACTAAGTGTCTGGCATCAAGTTAAAAGCTCCCAGATAGAAAGGTGAGCAGAGCCACAGAGCTAGTAGGCAGAGGCCATGTCTCAGGCTCCATCAACCTGACTAACACTGCTTACCCCGCCCTGGAGATCTCCTCAGATTCCATCCCACCCAACTTACTGGCCTACCCAAGCTAATAATAGACTTTTCCACATGAGTGGTTGAAATTAGCTAATGCTTAACAACTTCCTAAATCCTCTCAAATATACAACAGCTGACCTCAGTGAACTCCCAGCCCCTGAACCTCTTGCTAATTGGCCCCAGGCCCAGCACTAGCCTCAACCAGCCTAGATTCACCATTTGGCTTCACCTGAGAATCTCCAAGCCCAGCACAAGTAGCAGCCATCTCAGATTGCTTTAAAGCCCAGGCAAGGTGGCCCTGGACAAAACACAGGTGGGGGCTGACCTTGGTCTGCACTACCTGAGAAACCCCAGGGCCTGTGTACCTAGTGGACAGCTACAGACCATGTTGGAGCACCACCACCCTGCCCTTGCACAGGTGATCCTCCATGGAGTGTGGAGGTTCGTGGTTAGTGGTCACAGCCACTCCTTGCAGTTGACTGGTCTGTGTAAATCCCTCCCATTGACTTGCCAACAGTAATCAAAGCTCAACTATAAGAGGAGGGTGTACTCAGCCCACATGAAGGGTGTAAATACGCAACTTGGGTGATAGGGGAGACTGTGCCATTGGACCCTACAGGACATCTTCTACATTAGGCCATGACACCAAGACAGGGAGTCATAGCAGCTCTGCCTAATACACAGAAACAAACACAGGGACGCAGCCAAAATGAGGAGACAGAGAAACATGGCCCAAATAAAACAACAGATAAAAGTTCCAGAAATAGTACTAAGCAAAACAGAGATAAGCAATCTATCAGATGCAGAGTTCAAAACACTGGTTATAAAGATGCTCAAGGAACTTAGTGAGGACCTCAACAGCATAAAAAAGATCCAGTCATAAATGAAGGACACACTAATTGAAATAAAGAACAATTTACAGGGAAACAACAGTATAATGGATGACGCCAAGAATAAAATCCATGACTTAGAACATAAGGAAGCAAAAAACAAGCAATCTGAATAAGAAAAAAAGAATCCAACAAAATTGAGGATAGTATAGGCAGCCTATGGGACAACTTCCAGCATTCCAACATTCATATCATAGGGGTCTCAGAAGGAGAAAAGAAAGAGCAAGAAACTGAACACTTCTCTGAAAAAAAAGAAAAGAAAAGAAAACTTCCCTAATTTGGTGAAGGAAATGGACATGCAAGTCCAGGAAACACAGAGAGCCCCTAAAAAGATGGATGCAAAGAGGTCCACTACAAGACACACCATAATTAAGATGCCAAAAGTTAAAGATAAAGAGAGAATCTTAAAAGCAGCAAAAGAAAAGCAGTTAGTTATCTACAGGGGCATCCCCATAAGATTGTCAGTTGATTTCTCAAAAGAAACTTTGCAGGCAAGAAGGGATTGGCAAGAAATATTCAAAGTCGTGAAAAGCAGGGACCTACAACCAAGATTGCTTTACCCAGAAAAGATATCACTTAGAATCAAAGGGCAGATGAAGAGCTTCCCAGACAAGAAAAAAACTAAAGGGGCATCATCACCAAACCATTATTATATGAAATGTTAAAGGGACTTATTTAAGTAAAAGAAATACAAAACTATGAATAATCAAATGGCAATAAATACATATCTATCAACAATTGAATCTAAAAAACAAATTAAGCTAACAAGGACAGAGACAGAATCATGGATACGGGGAGTGTTTTCGTGGTTGGCAGATGGGAGAGGGTTGTTGGGGAAAGGGTGAAGAGGTGAGGGGATTAAAAAGTACAAATAGGTGGTTGCAGAATAGCCATGGGGATGTAAAGTACAGTGTAGGAAATGGAGTAGCCTAAGAACTTACACACGTGACCTATGATCATGAACAATGATAGGGACTGCATGAGGGAGTGGAGAGTGTTGGATGCAGGGGGCAAAGGGGGAAAAATTGGGAAAATGGTGATAGCGTAATCAGTAAAATATAATGAAAAGATAAAAAAGAAGTCTTTAAAAAATAAATAAACTTATAGGTAACACTGAGTAAAATACAATAAGAACAAACATAACCAAACTTCAAGAAAGTTTATAATTTCTAACCACTCCTAGAAGCACCTCTATAGAAAACTGGTAACAATACAAATCTTGCTAGATGTGAGGAAGGTCTGGGAGTCACTTCACATCAGGCAAAAGTACACAACACACATGGCAAAAGTACTCATATAGCATAACACTTGGATATAATAATCTTAGCAATATTTTTAAGTAGAATTTTGGCATTCGGTCCAGAATAGTAAAGACAAATATAGAGCAAGCAACATTTTTTTTTTAAATGGAAGTTGACATAAGCAAACATCATGTGATGCCCCTCAGATTACCGAATTCACAGCAAACTATGGTTTGGGGCAGAGCTCTGGCTCTGCAGAAACTTTTAAAAATTACATGTAGGTAAACTAAAGCACTAAATGCATTGGAGAACATAAAAATTAAAGACAATAATAATAATAACTGCCATTTATTTAATGCTTACTATGCTTCAAGCATTTTACTAAGTAGTTAACATATAGTAGTACCTCATCTAATTCTCTCAACAACCCAATGAAACCATTACTCTCCCTAGTTTACAGAAGACAAAAAAAAAAAATCAGATGTGAAAGGTCAACCAACGTTTTCAACATCACCCCTGTTCAGCGGCAAAGGCGGAACTGAAACATAGCTCTGCTGACATCACAGTCAATTTTCTTAGGCACTACACCATGTGGACCTTTCATCCCAGTAAGCACTTGATCCCAGGATTTCATGTCCAAAGGCATTCTTAGCAATATTTATTTATGAAAGTGATTTAGTCATTGAACTCTGAGAAGACAAGGAAAGGCCAATGCAATATTCCTGCTTATCTAGAAACAAAGAGTTTAAAAGCTCTGATGTTTTTATAAATAATGTACTCAATTTTTATAAAACAGTAACAAATGACAAAAAACAGATAACTTAGATTTATTTGGAAAAAATAAATGAGCTGTACCAAGTATGTCAATGGAAACAGGATATTCAATTAAAACTCCCAGAAATGCAGGTCAATATGACAAATCACACAGAGACTTAGACAATGACACTGAGGTAAGAAAGAAAAGACACTTCCTGTTGGTCAGCTCCCTCTAAATGACCCGCCCACATCTCAGACTCAATATATAGAACTCTGAATTCACCATCTTCACACAAGCAAAACTTTTTCAATTCCAATAGAACAGATACTTTCCCAGGCACTATAATCAATAGTCCCTGAACTAGTCCCTGAATCAAGATCATCCCTGAACACTCCTCCATCTGGGAAGTTGCCACGCCATCTTGCCTAGTCTACAACCAGTGTATTTATGTATATATCCTCCTTTTCATCTGTATGCCACTTCCCTAGTTCAAGTCTTCAATAGCCTATTTTATCAATAGTAGATTTTTAATTTGTTTCTCTGTCTCCTACTTCCTTTTCATAAATATTCTATTTGTCAATATCAAATTCCCCATTTCATAATCTAGCAGTGACTCCCAAATGACTGCAAGCTGAAGTCCAAATTCTTCAGCTTTAATTTTCATTTCTAATCTTACCACCTCTTCCCCCAACTGAGTCAAAGGTAATTAACCCCTCTGAGCCCACTGATCATTTCCAGCCACAAATGTGGTTGTAACTATTCTCTCTCTACATATGCACCCTTGCACTCACTCTAACCCACCGCTCTTTCCCTCATAGCAAGAAATAACATGGCATTAATGGAAGCAACATACTGGAGCCAGAAAGCTTGGGTTACTGCATGATTTCAGGCACGCTTAACCTTCTAAACCACACTTTTCTCACTTGAAAATGAGGATAATACTACTAGTTTGCAGAAGTTTCATAAAGATTAGAATATACATCAAATGAATGCCCAGAAAAGGCACTTGATAAATGATTGCCATTATTATTATGCCCAAAGCTTAGTCAGTCTTTATGTCCAGCTCACATGCCATAAAAAGCTCTGTTTTTTTTTCTGCCTTATTACAGTCACCTGAGTATGCCTGTCATTTCTACAAAGCTTGCTTGATCGGGAATATCTTTTACCTACCATAAAAATAGCAACTTTTAATAAATGTTGGTGAACAAAGTCATGGATAGAACCATAAAGAATTAAATTACTGTAAATTGCATTTTATTGTACTTAGTTACTTTGAAGAATATTTTAAAAGAATTTCCTATAAAATAAAGTTGTTTCTTTTTTTTAAATCTGGAATCTCTTACAGAATAAACCATTCTGGGTAAGAGATTATTCTAGGAGCTTACTCTTGAATGAACATTCCAACTTGTTTACTTTTTTAATGGAAAACTCTTCAGAGCACCCTCCCTGCATTCTTCCAAAGAACAGCGAACAAATAAAATGACTTCCATACTGATAATCCCGCTCACTATTCCATGCTGCAGCATCACCTGGGACGAGCACAGGTAACGGTGCCAGGCGATGTGGACAGCGAGAAGGACCTGTGATGTTCCCTTGTGCCCACCACACTGCTCACTGCCCCATTTGCCTGCTGTTATGTGGACTGACAGGATATAAGACAGGCCCTAAATTTATTTGAATTAGTGGCAAATGTTATATCCTCAGGTGAGGTGTTTTATAAAGTACTAGGGTTTTCAGCCCCCTCTGGTGTAGCTCAGTGGATTGAGCGTCGTCCTGTCAACCAAAGGGTCGCAGGTCCAATTCCCCACTCAGGGCACATGGCTGGGTTGCCAGCCAGTTCCCCAGTAGGGGGCGCGTGAGAGGCAACCGCACACTGATGTTTTCCTCTCTTTCACCCTCCCTTCCCCTCTGTGTAACAACAGATAAAATATATTTTTTTTAAAAAAAGTACTAGGGTTTTCAGAATTTTGTTCTTCCTTTCAAGTTTGGAGTCACACTGAGCGGGTGAGTGTGTCAAAGAGTCTGTCAACAGATAACCAAAATGGTGATGATGGGAGTATTAACAAGGCCACTGACATTTACTGAACATTTATTAGGTTATAGGCACTGAGCTCAGTCAGTATATTGTAATAATTATCTCGATCTTCATAGTAAACCTAAGAGGTAGTGCTATTTCAATTTTCATTTTACAGATGGAAAACTGAAATTCTGAGGGGTTAAGGGATTTGCTCTGCGCTGAACAGTTTTAGCCAGCGGTATAAGCCAAACTAGAATCCCTACATGTCCACTGCTGACTCCCATCTTTTATTCAGCACTCCCTAAAATGGAATAATTTAAGTAAGTGATTTTTAGAAAGATAATAAAGCTTGATCCTTTAAACATCAAAATAATTTACTTGAAATCCTGAAATCTAACATACATGGTTGCAGAGCCTTCGTGGAATGAACAGAGAATGTGGCATGATTTGTTCTTGCCGTGAGGACTCCACACTGATAATCACTCACTGCGCTATGGGGACCTCGGTGACGGCCTCAGAGCCTGCGGAGGGGAGGAGTACCTACGTGGGCTTTTGGCTGAATTCGCCTCAACTGTGGGTTTACTTTGTCCAATGATATTCATACCCATTTTGTAGAAAGCCTTCTTCTCTCTTACTATCTCTGGGTTGATGGTGTGGTCCGTTGCTGAGTACGTTCTCTGATTTTAGTTATTTCACCACCCTTCACATCTTACCTCCCAAATTTCTTAGGACATAACGAGGACCTTAAAACAATTATATTAAATCTTTGGTGTAAAATCAAGCCAATACTGTCTATACTTGAAGAGAACAGGGCTAAGCCATGCTGCTATAAAAGAATAATTTGCATAGTTGTTGGTGATTTTAGAGCACTATTTTTGGTGGTTTGGTTGTTATTGTATAACTAGAAGAGAGCAGAAATCTGATTGTTTTAATTAGGCATTAATAAGGATGATAATTTCATTAAAAGTAAATTTTGAGTAAGCAAGAGTTTGTTCTATGTCACTTCAGACAAAGAAAGGGATTGTACACATATGCTGAACTCAGACATCTCTTCTCATAAACAGGGTAGTAACAGCAAGATAGTTACAATATAGAGAGCAGCGTGAAAGATCTGCACTGGATATAAAGGCGATTTCTTCACAATGAGTGGTGCTCAACATTGGAATGATTATCAAAAGATTTTTTTAGTACAGTGATTCCCTAAAAAAATTTTTAATGACATTTAAAGGAAACATATTTCTTACACTCATTTTGAAGAGCCAAAATAATTATTAGCAAACATGGGTATGTTTAAATTCGTAAAACCAAACCAAAACTTTTCTTCTTCTACTTCAGGCCTAGATTAATATTCAAGAAAACAGTACCCATTTTATTATTTCATAAAACATAGGCAGTATTTTTACTAATATGTCTAACACTAATACATTCTCAAGATATCTGAGAAATACGACCACATGTGGTAAGTAGATTAAGGTGTTTTCTGGCAACACCGCCCCGCCCCCCGCCCTCCACCGACCCCGCAATGCAGAGCTTGACTATGAAAACCAAGAAGTTTTCAGTGGGGAGCCATGGGGGCTGCCTTCTGTCCTATCAACCTATGATTCCTCAAATTACAGATCTGCTGTTGTTTTCTGACACATCTGCTCTGCTAGGTAAAATAGTGTTTTCTTCAATAAGAATTCTTCAAAAAGCCCTTAGGCTGCTCGTCTTTGTTTGCACAGACCGAGAGTTTTCATTTAAAGTTTTCCCACTGTTTTTAAAATTCTCCATTTTCGTTTCTAAAATAGTGAGGTAAAGTCCATAAACCTAAGTTTTGGCTTCACAGTTTAGCTACATGAAAAAGATGGAGAGAAAGGTGCAGAGAAATTCTTAAGATTTCAAAAAATGAGATCACTCATACTGACCAACGCTGTTTTCCTCCTTCCTTTGCCATCAAAAACAAAGAAAGAGGGATGCAGAGATTTAAATATATATATCTAATCACTCTTCCTGCAATGTATGATCTGCTATGGCAGGAGGGAAGTCACAGGTAAAATCCAGTCCTGCTTACTCTGTGGTCCCTCTAATATCCAAGATTGTGGAAAACAGGGACAGTGAAATGATCTCAGAAACATATGAAATTCTTACTAATGATCACAGCAAAGTTGATGCTTGATGTTCTCAATGATGACTAAAGTGGAACTGAAACCCAGATAAACCACATATTTCTCAGTCTAAAGTACATGTGTTTCAGTTTCTTCAAAGTCCAAACTTAAACTCCTAAGAATAAAGCATCCAGACACCTCCCTCATTAAAACATAGGCGGGTAATTTTTTTAAGGAGTCCACTGGAAACAAGTACATTTGATCTTTTTTACATCAATTATGGGTAAATATATGAAAAAAAATTAAACTCTTTTTTCACAATACAATGGGACTGAAAGGCAGGCAAGTGACAAATGCACACACACACTGAGCCATGACAACCTGGACATTTATCTCTCGTCTTTTATACAACTAAATGTTATTTGAAGCAGACAATATCCATTTTGAAATTCCCTACTCATGCCTCTCTAATGGAATTCCTTTTGGAAGACATCATCTTTTTCAAGGATAAGGTAATTCTCTGTATTTCTACATTCTTATGTGGTCCAACTTGTTGGATGTGGCGAAAATGTAGTTACATGGAAATTGTGGCTACTTCCTCAGTACCAAATCCTGTCGGGGAGACAGATGGAAGCCTGAGGCTGTGCCCATGCAGCCTGCTCCGACCTTAGCATCAAATGTGATGGACTGGCCTTGCCCTGTAACACAGGCGTCATTCTAGAAGCTCTCTTGCAAGAGAAGAGAGTTTGGATAAATAAGAGATAACTAGCAATAGGAAAAAAAATGGTCTTCTTCTACATAAAGTAAGTCTGATTCTACAGCTGTTTCTTTGAAATAGTCTCACTATTCTGCTTCTTTAGGCCCCTCCTTCGATTTTACTATTAGAATTCTTTCCTAAAATTTCTCATTCCTCTTCAGCTATCCTCCTTTTTCAAAATTTCAGCCTTTTAAAAGTCTGCTGTCTAAAGCCTCGAGTCTTTTTATTTTTTTTCCATAACATTACCATGACACCTTCCCTTTCATTCAACGCTTCTGTCAACTCTCTTTACGGTCAGTGTCAAGTACCAGGGACGAGATGACCGAACCTCTCTTTGAGGGACAGGCAGTGTAGAAAGACTGTTAGGGATTTGGGTTCTAAAGTAGGATAAAAAAAGTATTTGATTTCTAGTCCTACGTTTATTATCTGTGTGGATGTAGGTGTAAAGTTACTTACATTCCCTTGGGCTGAGTCTCTTCAACTAGAAATGAAAAATATCTTTTAGAACTGTTGGAAAATTAAAATGCTAATATATATATATTTATTTATATATATTTACATATATATTTGTATATTATGCTTAACACAATGCAGGGCTAAAAGAAGAATCAGTAAGGTTAGCTATTATGGTTGGCTCTACCTTCTAAAGATAACATTGTCAGAAATCAAGTTGCAAATTCTTAGATGTTCTGATTTCATAACACTGAGACTTGCACAAGGTTGGGATATATAATATTCCCTAGTTCTAGAGTAGGCTGCAGGACTACTTCTTTTGTCCTCTTCATCATGCACCCATCAGCACCATGGAGTTCGGTGTGAAATACGCCTTTCTGAGATGCAGAGTAAAATTTCCTTCATGTCAATTCAACCCATATCTTTTAACACAGAATGCTTTTCCTCTGCAATATATCTCAGTTATTATTCTTATCCTACCAACTTTTGAGATCATATGTTTCTTCTGATAAGCAACAGGCTGAATAAGTCTAATCTTTGAAAATTCATTTGTTGAAATCCTTGCCCTTAAGGTAATAATATTAGGAAGTAGGGCTTCTGGGAGGTGATTAGGTCATGAGGGTGGAACTGTCATGCATGGAATTAGAACCCTTATAAAAGAGACCCCAGAGAGCTCCCTCACTCCTTCCATCATGGGAACAACACAACGAGAAGACAGCCGTTTATGAACCAGGAAGCAGGCCTTCCCCAGGAACCAAATGTGCTGGAGCCTTGATCTTGGACTTCTAGCCTACAGAACTAGCAAAAGTAAATATCTTCTCTTTATTAGCCACCAAATCTACGATATACTTTTATAGCAGCCCAAACAGGCTAAGACATGGTGTTAATATGGCAAAATCTGTTCTGTTGACCACCGATCATCTGGCAGCTCTGGACGCCTTTGGTGCTGAAGAAGCTAGAGCATGTAATGCCAGCAGCAAAGAAGAGTTTGGTTCATGAAAAGGCTCCAATCAGAAAGATCTAAAAATATGGCTTATTGAAAGGCACCCTGTCACCAACGCTTACAGACAGTACACTGCATGAGAAAGGGACTAGATGTTTATTATCTTCAAAATATATGGCTCATGTATGCCCTACAGTAGGGCATGACGTTTACCTTCATTTATAAATTCTGCCAAAAGCAGCTTGCGCATTTCCCTACATTCTTAAACAGAATTTACTGGCTACCGTGTGCTCTCTCTTAATAAAGTCACAGTTATCCTTTTGATATACAAGCTGTACGATCATGGAAAACTGTCTGCAGGGTTCTTCCATGTTCAGAGTTGCCCCCGCTGTAGAATGGCTCCGGGCTGCTAGGTTTTTTCACTTCTCATGTATTTTTTTAATAGTTTATCTCTCTCCTCCCTTGTTGTCAAGCTGTCAGTCAGCTGTCACTTTATACTGCTGTCAGTGAGCCTGCCTTTATGGCATCCCCAGTTTGATGCTGCTAATCTGCTGTCAGCTGAAAAATCAGATAATCAAGACCTGAAACTGCATTTATAGTGAGTGGTGTGCTGGGTACTGGATGAATATTTTGAGATTTGAGTTCAGGTTCCTGCTCTGTTTTATCTAGCTGTGTGACTACCAGCAGACACCGAACTTCTCTGGACCTTGGGGCCTTCATCCATAAAGTGTGTGTGTGTGTGTGTGTGTGTGTGTGTGTGTGTGTGTGTGTGTGTGTATAAAAAACAGAGAGGCACACAGAGACACAGAAAGAGAAAAAGATCTCCTCTGGTCTTGAATCCTAAGTTTCTCTGGCTACCAGAAAGAACATGAAACTTTTCTGTGAGTTTACAAAATGCAGGAGGGGGTACCTCTGACACTTTAACTGAAAAATTCAAGAATACATTTTAGTCATCACTTTATTTAGCCTCACTCCTCTGATTTCACTACTGATCATTTCCTTAAAACGCTCTTCCCTTGGTTCCACAAGATAATTCTCTCATTGTTGACCTCCTAATCCCTTTATCTTTTTTTTCTCATTTCAGTCCTCGGCTCTTCCTCTACCAACCCCTTAAGTATTAAGAGTGCCAAAGGCCAGTCCGAATTTAAAGGGCAGAGTAATGATGAGAAACCAGCAACAAGTCTGAGAAGCAGCAACATATGTGTCCTAGAAGCCAACTGAAGAATGTGTCATAGTGTGTCATTTGCTGCTGATCTGTTAAGTAAAATGAGGACTGAGAACTGACCTCAGGATGCAAAGGCATGGAAGTCATATGTGACCTTGACAAAAACAGGTTCAGTGAAGTAGCGCTAAGAGAAAACAGTAGGAATAAAATTAGAAACAACTAATACACACAACTCTTCCAAGAAGTTTTGTTCTTAAGAGAAAGAGAGAAAGAAAGGAAGCAGTAGCAGAAGGAAGAAGTGGAAGCAAGAGAGAATTTTTTAAAAGACATAGAAAATAGCATTTTTTGTATGCTAATAGGAATGATCCAGAAGAAATGGAAGCTGATGATGCAGAATAGAGAAGTAAAACTTTGTAGAACAATAGTCCTTAGGTATGGGAGAAAGATGGGCTCTGGCAAAGAAGGGGAGATAAGGAAGGGCCTTAGACAGAAGCAAGGCACTTCATCACAGTAACAGGTGTGAAGACAGAGACTGTGCGCCCAGAAGCACATAACTGCTTCAATGGGGGGCTGGCAGAGCACAGAAATTCTCATCTGACTGCTCGTATTTTCTCAGTCATGATCTGAAAATGAAGATGGAAGATTTAGTATTAGAAATTTACAAAGAAAGAAAAATGTATGATTAGCTATTTAAAAGAGGGGAAATGTGGTATGCTTGCCAGGCAGATCAAAGATTCCATCCAAATTTAGGAGTCATGAATTTAGAGTAGACTATAAGTATGGCTGGATGTCTTCATCTTATCAAATACGGAGAAAAAGGTGCAAAAGATTTGAGAGTATATGCAAGAGAGTAAGTATTAGAATAGAATATGGAAATTAGGCTGGAGAAAGGAGGAGGAAAATTAGAGCAAGATAAGAATAAAAGTAAGGGGTTGGCTTCTCTCCCTTTCTTTCTCCCTCCTTTCCCATCTCTCTAAAAATAAATATATAAAGTTGTTTTTTTTTTAACGTAAGGAGTTGGCTCAGTCAATGGATGGCAGATTCTAGTAAGGTCAAAAATCTGAGTTAGAGTGATAAAGAAAATAAATTAATCAATCTCTTTATTAATATTAGGATGCTCCTTTGGCAGAGTACTTCTCTCTCTCTCTCCCCACCTCCCCCCATATCTCTCTCTCTTGTTCTTCTATAGCTTTAATGTGTTGATTAATAAAGGAAGGAGAAGAAGTCTGTCCTTTATATTCAGGTGGCAATAAATGTGTACAGTTATAAAACAATTGGATGAGGTTATTAATAAGATGAATTCTTCTTTATTGAGAGTCTATTATATGTCAGGCGCCATGCTAGGCATTTGACATACATCGATTCATTTGGTCACTAAGTCATAGCTATGAAGCAATAAGGTAAAAATAATCATAACCATTGAAGAACCTCGACTAGAAGTCATTACATTTACATAGGTCACAGAGCTACTGAGACGGACAAGACTCAAACGCGTGTATGTGCGACTACAGTGTTTGAGAGACTTCTCATCCCAAAATGCTTAATACATATAATGAAATGTTTTCATATAATGAAATGTTTTGAAGTGAATATTCTTTCTTTATACCATTGTTCTGGTCTTCGAGAATGAAGCAGTGGAGGGGTGAGCAGGACATTAGATAATAGCAGGTGCCACAGTCAAATATTAAATTTCTATGTGACAGACATACACTGAGTTTTAACAGTTATCAATGTTATAAAGCCTCATATATTTTGCTGAAATATAGCTTTTCCCTTCCCTGGTTAATATCCATTATTATATATTATTATAGCACATTTTATTAATAATTTAATTGTATCTCTGTTTTGTTTTTACTTAAATCCACTTTTGCCATGACCAAATCATATCTGTATAGGGAGAAAGATATAAACATTCAAAATCTGTCTTTTTAAAAAGAAATCAACTTGGTTATTTTGCCTTTGGAATTGCTAAGTATTTTTCAACATCTCAACAAAATAATACTCTTTTAAGACTGCAGGCATTAGAATGATTGTCATTCATGCAAATAATCACTTACTTACACTATATGAGTTTGGGTTGGATAAAGCAAATTACCATTTGAAAATAATTCAAATAACACTCTGGGCTAAGACCTTGCTTATGAATGTTATCTTGGCCACAATATTTCTTAACCTTCTTCCATTTAGCTAGATGTATTAATGGTAATACAGTCCAAATTAATAAACTATTCAATTGCCACAGGTGTATTAAGCTTAGGATGATGGAGGAATATATGATATGCAAATGAATTTAAAACATTATTTATTTGGAATTCTATAGTAGTAACAATTAAGACGTATTATAACCACCTATTCACCTTTAAGACGTAATTTGACTATATATTATATGAAAAACTGAAAAACATCTCAAAAATAAGGTTCATATTTAAAAAAAATGACCCGAGGTATAAGCAGTGCTTGAACTAATCATGGATCTAAAGATACAGCTATATTTTTCAAAAGTTGCAATCCTCTCATCATACATAAGAAAACTGTGTTTATACAAACACATACTATATATACGTGTACATATAAATATATACCTGAAAATCAATTACTTTAGTTTCACTTAGCTTTTGATAGTATTCAAAACTGTATATAAAATATTAAATGTTTTGACAAATGACCTAGAGTGACAGGAAGCTTGGCCAGTAACAGAAAATTCATGGGGTTTAAACTTTAATACAGTCTGTGACAATAACCAGCTGTGTGAGTGCAACACAGTCTGCCTCTCTGGGCCTGTTTTCTGAACTCCGTAAACTAAGGATTGGGCAAGGTGTTCTACTTTAAATGTTATAACTCACTTATTTGACTTCATATTAGGCATATTTTCTTCAATTAAATATTAAATAAAACAGCATTACAGGGTGTGGATGCAGTCAACTGTCTCCACAGCAAAACCTGGGCACTCTCAGTTAGCCAAGAACACAGAGAGTGATGCTGACCACCTGCATAGCACGTATGGACATTAAACTGTTTCCTGCCTTCATTTCAAGGATGGGGAAGAAAGAGTCGTCCCTGAACTCTTTTTAAGGACAGAGTCAGTTACAAAACAGCAGCATCCCCAACTAGTGTGAGTCCCAGTGAAATAAACTTACTATTCACAAGGGAAAAATATCTGGCGGTGGTAAAAACAATTTTGCTAGGTTTAATCAAAAGTGAAAAGGAATTCTAGAATGTTCCCTTTGAGCTACAGCATTCGTTGCTAATTCGGGGTGGGCCCAGCAACAAGGGTAATAAAAATGTCCTTAGTAACTGAGGAGAAATGGCAATTAAGGGCATTTGTGACCCAACACAGGATACCCAACTCTTTGTTATGATAATAAAAATAATTTTTAAAAAACAAAGGAAAAAGTAGAAGAAAATAGTATGGGAAATGAAAGTAATACAAGCAGTGAAATTTAACATTGATTTACTGAGAACAATTACTATTATACATATAAACCAATAGGCATAAGCTGATTGCAAAGGCTGAAAAATATGCTTGACAATGGCTTCTTTAACAAAACAACAAATAAAAAAACCAAAACAGTAAGTGTTAAGAGCCAAAATAGCTTGCTTTGGCAAACAAATAAATAAGAGAAAAGAAAGGAAGAACTCAATATCAGAAGTAACCATTCAGTGATAGGTTGGACAAATGATTATTTAAAATCTTTGCAAATCACAGCATGGTGAAATAGAACTCGATTCTCTAATTAACCATGCTTATGCTAAGAAGTTAAAATTGGCAAGAAGAACACCAATTCCTATACATTTGGGAAATAATTTGACACAATATTGAAAAGGGAGTCAAACATACTGACCTGCTCACATCAGGAAACCTGATGGGAAAGTAAATAACTTGGCACTTGGGTCTGATGATGCTTTCCAGATCCTTGGGTCTGTGATCAGGAATCAGCTTCATAAATCTTCCAATAGAAGTGAGAAATGACTGCATATTAAAAACCGAGTTGAATACCACTACATCAGCCACCAGGCTGTAAAGGGAAAGGATAAACACAAATGATGAGCCCACACCATTCAGTTACAAGACTAAGACTTGCTATTAATCAGAGTTTACACTGCACCCTGGGTTTGCACCTCTGCAGTTCCATAAGTATTATCAAAATGCCTCTAATAGATAAGTTAGTTTTATTAGTATTATATCATGGGAAACTAGATTCTTGGCAACAGGGAGGAAAGGCAGTAGAGGAATTAAATGATTTAATACAACCCTATGAGGCTTCAAACCCAAGTATATTTTTCTACCATGTCAGGAACTGTCTATATTATCAACAACAAAAGGACACTAAGACCTTTTTCTTCGTGGTCCAACCATCCGTGCTGGGTTTCTATATCAGTGATGTATATTGTTTTATACCATACTCCTGAGAACAGAATTTTGCCATATTTTTCACTACTTTCAAAGAGACTAATTCAGATAAAGCTATTTCATGCTAAAGCATACCTTCAAAATATGTGGTTATGTCTATTTATTGTTTTAACCCTTGCTTCAAGAAACTTGGTTTTGTAAAGTTCTGGGCCTATACAGGAGGGATTAAATGGTATCTCCACAAATAACTTATTTCACTAGGATATTTGGAATATACTCAGAGAAGTAGAAGAAACTGGTAGAACCGATTACATAAAGGAATGCATTATAAAGAACCACAACACCATGGACTTTCAGAATTAAACAAAATAAATATAATATTGGCTGTTACTTTAGATGAAAACCTGTGCTTCTCCCCATATTTTTTTTTAATAAAAGCAATCTAAAACACATAGTTATAAGGCAATGTGAAAACAAAGTTTATGTGTCATAAACACATCGGCAGCTTTCAGAATTGCCTATATAACGTTTTCTCAGAAACCAATGAACACAAACGATAATCATGGATAAAACTTTAAATACAAGGTGGGGCAAAATAGGTCTACAATCATGAGTACGCAAAACACATTTTATATTCTTGTCTAATCATTTATTAATTTTTGTATTATTTTCCATACAAACAACTGTAAACTTACTTTTGCCCCACCCTGTAGATAGTATAAATATTAGAATGTTCCCTTTATGAGTCAAATAAGTGATAAACCATTGTTTTAACTTTTTAAAATGGCCCTCTTTGCTTTAAGCCAGCAATTCTCAACGGCTATACCACAAGAATTATTTTTATTTTTAAAGAAATAGAGTTTTATTTTCTATACACTTTGCCTGCATTTGCTAAATTCTTACTTAAATTTCAGCATATTATTACAGAATGAGGATATGAAAGAACTTTTGCAATCTCAAAAACGCTTAATGATCAGATACTCAGAAATATTTGTAATTAGCCAAAATCTAAAAACAGCTCAGAATGTTTAAAATATGCGATACCTGACTATTTAGTCAGAGGCACTGACCTCTTTTCCCTTAGACTGCTAAATGGAAAAATGACAACAGCCACCACAACAGCAGCCATCCAGTAAGAATGAATCAAAGTTATACCTTTTTTTTTTTTGTCAGATTGGCAAAAAACATGATGTATTTTTTGGTGTGCTGCAGAATTCTAGTAATTAGTGCATGTGTGCCATGAGATGAGAAAGGTTGAAAATCGCTGCTTTAAAAAGCAGTGATTCAGTGTCTCACTGTCGCTGGATCTCAATAAAAATGAATATAAATGCTTTGATAAGAAGTAGTACAAGATCCAATAGAAAAAAAGTTTTATTTCACCTTAAAAATCATAGATAAGAAAACTAAAAGAAGACATGTAAGTCCATACACTGCAAAACAGAAATGAATAAGCAAAGCTTATACAACAGGAATATATACATAGAAAATCCTCAGTTTAGTTAAATTCACATTTACTGAGACAGCTAAGTTGCCCTTACTAATACACAGTGGAAGGAAAACCAACAAAAAGAATGTTGACCTGCCACCCCTAGGCCTCCCCCACAAAACTGATTTTCCATGCAAGTGTTTTTTTTTAGTTGTGACCTAGTGCCAATTTGGCGATGGGGTGATTACAACATGGATAATACAAAAGAATGTCACAGAAGTGCTGACACACCAAGCAATAAGGAAGCCAATATAAGAATATACCGAAAGTTGAAGGATGTTTTACAGCTAGTCTGTTTTCACCATGTGTCACATATTGTAATAGCGACCCACAGGTCATAATATATAGTTACGACATGTGTTCATAAGTCAGGGGGTTACTGAAACCTCTATTTAAGGTGAGTGCTTATGTCAGTCATCTCTAAAGTCCTTAACTGCCACACGGTCAAGGAAGAAATCTGCCAGTGCCAACAAAAGCAGAAGTCAGCAAGAAAACTAAAGAAACATTTGAGGAAGCAGAAGTCATACTTTTCAAAGAGAATCTGAACAGGACTGTTTTCTGACACTCTTATTTTTCCTCTGGACAACTGTGAACATTTTTTTTTTCTCATTAACAGGCCAACCAATGACCAAGTCCACTTCTTTCCTCCCCAAGCTTGTCTCTCAGTTTACCCTCTTCAGAAGAGCAATGCTGAAAATTCAAGTATGAGTTTTTATGGTCTCATTCCCCATGAGCAAAAAACTGTCTTTTATGAAAGAGTGAGATGAGGGGGAGTAAGCTAAATTTTTTTCAAATATCTGCATGCAACCCCACTACTTGCATTCTTAAAAACCCAGTCTATGCTAAATTAAAGATCCAAGACAGTTTACAGAAATACTCTTTTTCACACATTTCCTCCCTGATATGAGTGAGTGTAACTTCCATTAACTTTAAAGCCACCCATAAAGGGAAAAATAGGCTTAATTTTTTCCCCCAGTTATTTCTCAAGGGTAATAAACACACACTATCTGAGGAAAAGAATGATGCTAATTCAAGAAATCAAAAGAATATTACAAATGTTTTCCATATTGATAAAGCACAAAATGATTTTATTTTTGTTTTTAAAACACATTTCCCTTCTCTGTTTCAATATGAAATAAAGTATTTTAATTTTATTATGAAATTTTAAAATGGTTGCTTTTTTATGAGACATTTGATGTGAAGCAGTTCCACTCTATTTTGATAGCACTGCTACTTCACAATTGAAGCAGCTTGTAAAAATGATTGCAGGAAAACATTTACAAAATGCTCAAAACACAGAAGTATTACCATTTAGCTGCTTTTGTATGTCAACTAAACTACAGAATATACTTCCAAGAGTTGGGAGTCTTTTTAAACACATTATTAATTCCCAATTGCTAATAAGTATTAAAAAAGGTGAGTAACATTTCCAGGTTACAGCACCCTCCCCCCCAAAAAAGTAAGTAAAAAGTACCCAATCACAGCCAAACAGTCCATTTGACTATTGCAGTTATGTGAATAGGATCCAATAGGAAAACCGTTTCAGAGTTGTTATTAACTTCTTTCATTAAGTAAGCTTCAGGACATGTACTTTGTTGAAGTAACAATAGAGAAGGACCATCACCTTTGAAATGTCATGATATTTTAAGGCTGTGCAATTTCAGAAGACTCAATGAGGGGAAAAATACCAATAACTACCTTAAGATTCATTTTCTATAGCTTTCTTGAACAATAAAAAGAACCAAAAAACACCCTGGCTCCATTATGCCTTATTTTTTGTTTATTCCTCTGAAAATTTCTATTTTGATTTTAGTTGGATGCACTGAAAATGGTTGGCAAGTAAGAGCAGACTGACTGCCCTTTTCTAAGAGCATGTGCCTTGGACAACGGATGAGAGAGTCAAGGAGTGAAGGAGGTCCCTGTGGCCCTTTGATTCTATTCTGAATGTTGTAGAAAATAGTTAATTAGTTTAACATATAATTAGATTGTTACATATATGTATTCTATAAAAGGGTTAGATGTGATCTTATACATATACTCAGAGGCGCAAGTAATTACTACGAAGGAAGGTATGTTTAAATATTTGCACCTACTTTAAGGTGTTTTAAAATAAGTGTAGACTAGGTCACCAGATTTCAAAGCTAACCATCTATAAAGAAAAAGGTAAAGAAGGACTTCATATAATGATACAACTGATACCTACCATGAGAGAATTTGGTTGTATCCATATTGGAAATCCCTCTCCTGACATTTCTTGACAGGATATACCAGTTGGTTCTCGTGGAAATACAGAATCTTTTTCAATTTCCCAAGGTCAGGCCGAAGGGCAATCAGTTCAGTCAGGTTAAGCACTGAGCTTGCAAAGAGGATCCTAGGAAATAAGTACATTAGGGTTTACCATCCGGAGCGCCCGTGAAGGGGGTCGTCCTTTGCCCTTCTTTCCTCTCCCCTGATCCTACCCCCAGAAAAACATGTCCCCTATAGGGACACATCAATAGTTAAAAATTAATACCATGTAGCAGTATTCGAAGTTTTGATCTCTGAAAAAGCAGCTGCTAAGAACTATAAAAGCTCTGAATCTTATTGGTCTTCTCAGCTCAGTTACTGAGATGCAAAAAAAAAAAAAAAGAAAAAAAGCTGGATGGATTTTATTGAAAAAGGCAAGAAAAGCTCTATCTGAAGGACAAATGGAACAAAGATAAGGCTGACTAGGGAATACTTTGCTTGCCAGTTTCATTACACTTTACTTCTTTATGCAACCAACTACTGAAATTCAATATACAAGCAGGAATGGCACATGCTGATGTTATGACATAAACCCTTTTGATTTATACAATAGACATCTAGTGTGGTCTTTTTCTCTTGGCAGGTTTTCTCACAGTGCCCCCCCCCCCTTGTTAAATATTCTGCAATATTTCTGTCTTTTTCTAATTTTTTTCTCTGCTACTGCACTGCTAATGGCAGCAGATACACAATCTGCAATATCCCTTATATAAAATATAAATGTGTAAAAAATGAAGAAAAGCTGATTGTTTTTCTTTGGGGAGGGGGAGGAAACTGAAAGCTTATCTATCTATGTTTATAAATGAAAGTACCTATTAACTCACTCATTCCACAAACATTCATTAAATGCCTACTATGTGCCAGAGTCTGTCCAGGAAGAACAGAAAAGATGAAGAAGACCGCCCACTAGGATGAATGCTGCCTATAACAGTGAGATTTACAAGGTGTTAAAGAAACAAACAGAAAGGAGTAATAACTGTCTGAGACAACCTGGAAACGTTTCACTAACGGGGTGCCTACCATGTATGGGTACAAAAGAGATAAAAATTACAGGTATATTTAGAAGGCACAACTTTGGTAGTATGCCACCTTTATAACATAATGCAGCATCATTTGACCCTTACAGCTTTGATTCCCATTTGAAAAATGAGGTTCAAGAAGGTTAAGAGTTGTTTTTACTATCACACTGGTAGAAAGTGGCAAAGCAGGGACTCCTGGTCTTCTGAGCCAGATGTGCTTTCCATTACGCCATAGACATGAATTGGTCATGGACGACTTACACTGCAAATGCATTTTTTCTGTACTTAATAAATACAAAATATCATCCTTGTTATTACCATGATTACAACTACTATAAATTCTCTCTTGCTGACAAGCCAAATGGCTAACTTCAGGTGTTTATATGATCTGCAGCACTAGCCTTTCACATAAGAAGAATGATTACATAATATGAGCATATATCATAAATAGGAATTCAAGTGTCTTCTTCATGGGCTAAGAAAGGCACATACAATCAAAAAGTAGTGATCTCTCTTTTAAACCCACATTGCTAAATTAATGTCACGGTTTGTTGCTTTAAAGTAAAAACAAAATCTAACTAAGGAGATGCATTATTGTTTCAAATGTCTATGTGTATCCAACTAAAGCAAACAGAAAAACTATGGTCAGAAAATGCCCTATTTTAACCAAAAATATTCCAATACTACCATATACATGTCTTTCAAGGTCTTAGATTGAAAATTCTGAAATATGAAGACATCTGTTTATCTAAAAAATCTTATCCTTAGTAAAGAAAATAACAAAATGTTAATCTCAATCAATATTTTTCTTAAAGAAACCGGATGGCCACTTGTGGTTCTACTTACTGGGGAATTCTCCCACCTCTCCCTCCATCCCCACTTCTCCATGCCCAGCATACACACTATCGCAAGCAATGGCTCATTTTTAATCATTAAGATCTAAGCCAGCCCAATGTTTTTCACACACAAGGGAGAAAAATCCATTAAATGCAGCTCTTTTGTTACTTATTAATTACAAAGAAAAAAATGGTAGCTTTGCAATGTAGAAATTTGGTAGACATCAACTTACCCAAGTGATCAAAATGTGACCAGTAATAACAAAGTGATACAATGTATTTTCCAATGTGATACACTGAGAAAGATACAAATCACTAATGTATTATTCCTGCCAAAAATGCCTGATCTGAATTTGGTCATGAGAAGACAGTGACACAAATATCTTGCAAAATCACTGGGCTGGATGCCTAAGAAGGTCTATGTCATAAAAGAAAAAAAAAAAATCTGGATTAAAGGACAATAAAGAGACCCCAAAACAAAATGCCACTCTGGATTAGGGGGGAAAAACAGCTACGAAGAACATTAAATGAACAACATGGAAACTCTAAATATGGGTTGAATATAAGGTGGTAAATTTTCATCAATCTGAAATTTCTTAAGTGTAATAATTTTATTGGGTTTATATAGGAGACTATCTTTAGTCTTTGGATATACATGTTGAATTATTTATGTGTGAAGTTTCATGATGTCTGCAACTAATTCTTAAATTATTCACTCAAAAGGCTACTAATAATACTCATATGTATATATTTACATAGAGAAATAAAAATGTGCAAATGTTAACAATTAAACAATTGGAATATTGTAATTTGTGGATCTAGTCTTGCAAATTTTTGCTAAGTTATACATTATAGAACTACAATTTGGGGGGAATATGCACAAAATGGCCATAAGTAGAAGGGAAAGCTACATTACATGCATAAACAATAAACCCATCATATATGTACTTCTAGCCATAACTCAATTGTTAATTTCCTGTATGTGCATTATCCTTAGGGTAGACCATCTGTAGAAAATATTTAACCAAGGGGACCCCTTCATTTCTACCACATATCTCCTCTCTTTACCCTATCTACCAGCTGATCCGTCATCAGGGAATCCAAATCTAAAGTTGAGCCTTGCACATAAAAGTCCCCAAGGAAACTGCAATACATTCAGAAGTGAAATGGCAATGCTTTTCATAATATTAAGTATTTGGGACTGCCCACACCAACATTTCCTTTAGTTTGCTCAATCATTAACAGGAAATTCATTATATTTTTATTGCTAATCTTGAAATAGTCCTCATCCTCCTAAATTATGGAAATCATCTCTATTATTAGTTCCCTTTGTATTTTCACTTGTAAAATTGTGGTTAAATTGTACAATAAACAACTCCACAAACGTTTGGCTCAATGGCTCCCCAAAATAACTAATGGACATGCCCACAAAAGGAACGCAGGTATGATTTATAGGCAATTTTTACTTGGCTTCCTCTCATCAGTCAAAAAAAAAAAGTGTATAATAATACAATGAATGACATCACTCAATCAGCAGCTAATCCCTAGGCTCCCAAATGTTCATCTTGCCTCAGGTGTTATTTAAGCAATAAATCCTAACAAGGTGAGCTTTATCATCCCACACTGTGTGTCTGGCAGGAAAGGGCACAAGGTGATAGCAAAAACCACTAGGAACAAGATAATTCCTGACAGCTGCTGCTTGAGCACAAGTTAAATTGAACAGTTTATCTCAGCATGAAGATGTTATAAGGTTTTATGTTTAATATTTTTAAATTAACATAAAACCCAGAGAAAGCAGTTGGGCAATCTTTCACAAACATGACATACTACAATCACTGTATAAGCTGGATTAGTACTTATTACCATGCTACTACAGAATTAAGCTGTTTTTAGACCACCAAAGAGCTTTAAATTGCAACTTTTGTCTCTGTAAGAGAAACCTATATTTAAAATGTCTGCTAAATTCAAATTAACGGCTACATCATTAACTTACCATCTCACCAAAAGTATAAGTAAGCTGCTATTATAATCGTCTAATCAAAACGAAGCTGTGCTGTAAGCACCTTAACACCTTTCTATGCATTTGGGATTGTATTCATATAATGCAATCCATATACATGTTTCAATTGTTTTCAATGTACATTAGATCTACATTCTGAGTCATATTTGCTTAAGAAATACAAAATTACTCAACACTAGAGAAATTCAACATTAGGGATTTTATTCTTTTCTTGCTCAGTTTGAATAAACTCGTTGCTTGCCTTTTACCCTATTCCCTTAATATGTGAAAAGAGATGCTGAAATACACTTAAGCACTGTAGCAGTGAGGCTGCCTAGTACCAAGATGCACACTTTTGTATCTTAAGGGGTAGGGAAAGATAGTGAAATGAGAGAGAGGACAGGCATTCGGTGTGCCGACCACCATTACAGACAATCTAGTAACACTCCTGCCCCGTGAAATCTTTTCAAACCCCCGTACCAACTCACACCCAACCACTTATCACAAATCAGGGTACAGAACACAACTGAACACGGATGTCCGTTTGAGTTGTTACTCATATTAAATAATTCCTTGTAGGGCTTCAGTAGGCCCTGGAGAAAAGATTAAATTCCATTCTTCCAGCTGTGTTGCTGTGCTCAATACCAACTCCACTCCTCGTCTAGATTCATGTTGCTCGGCCTCATTACCAAAGCCTTTGTTCTTTTGATGCCTACCTGAAGTCCCTGTTCCTTGATGTTCACTCTCCATAATTCCAGATCCTGCACTTTCTGTGGTGCAGTATTAACTACAATGATAGAAATGTCCTATATCTGTATTGTCTAATATAGGAGTGACTAGCTACATATGGATACCGAGCACATGAAATGTGGCTAGGTCAATGGAGGAACTAAATTTTAATTAATTTGATTAATTTAAGGGTGAATTAGATAGCTACACAGCAATGGATACTATGTAGGAAAACACAGCTTTGGATGGACCAGCTTAACTCAACACTCCACCCATGGTGGCTGAATGCATTTCCTCACTTCATTGATTTTCTTGTGCATATCCTTGACCTGATTCTAATAATCTAATTTCTAAGTTCCTCCTGACTAGTTGTACAATATTTCACCTACCAGGCTCTCTAGTTCTGGAATGACACGATTTTCTTTTTTTCCTCTGATAATTATAAAACATGTGTTCATTTCAGAAATGCTTTAAGTACAAAAAATATACATTAAAGGAATGTCACCCACAAACGACCCAAAAGAGATAGCCACTATTTGCATTCCAATGATCATTCAGCCAATATACACTGAGCATTATTATTTGCAAGATACTGGGCTAAATGATGGACATCAAATAGAAAACAAAGTAGCTAAGACAAAAAGAAAATTGACAGGTTGAGGAACTAAATAAAGACCAGGGAGGCTGCAGCAATTTGTTCAATGAAAAAATGGCCAGAGGAGAGGCTGAGGAAATCAATGGACCTTTGTAAGACATGAAAATAATTTTAGATTTTATGGTAACAATAATGGATAGAGACGGAAGGATTTTACGCAGGGAAAATTCAAAAGTATATATGTATCCTGAGTGTCTTTACTCTTACTGTTTTTACTTTCTAATACATACACATTACTGTGAAGGATTTTTTTTTTTTTTTTTTTGCTTTTAACACTTACCACTTAAGATGTTGTTCTACTATTTCAAAAATTATTCTTAAAACATATGATTTTAAATAAATTTAATAATATGATGTGCATAATATCCCCAAGTACGAGATGATGTATATGTTTAAATTTTAATTTTTATATTTAAAATTTTAAGTTTTAAATTTTTCATTGTGTAACCTCTTGGATTTCTAGTACAACTGTTTATGTATGTCATGAGATTACTTTTATTACTTTTTAATATCAGGAAATTTTACTCTCACTATGAATGGCAAACAGACTGTAAGGAATCATTCTGGAAGGAGGAAGAGCAGTAAGGAGAAGAGGAAAGAAATGACGGCGGCTTGGACTGTGATAGTAGCACTGGATGTGATCAGAAGTGGCCTGACCGGGCTTGCTGATAGACTAGATGGAAGAACGGAACAAGAGGAGTGCTCATTTCTCCTTCACTGTATCAGTTCCAAAGTGTGTCGATCGTGTTTCACTATAACAGCAGTTCGATAATACATACAGGCATAAATGAAACTTACTCCTAAACATTTCAAAAGCCTTTGGTTTAAATATACATTTTTTTAATTTGTCAAAATCTGTGTACAAAGATAACTGAGTTCTAATATTCATTAATCACTGATATACAAATTTCATTTTAATGCAACATGTTTTAGTTGTCAGCTACTTCATCTTTTTTTAAAAAAGATTTTATTTATTTATTTTTAGGCAGAGAGAAAGGGAGAGAGAAATATAGGGAGAGAAACATCAATGTGTGGTTGCGTCTTGCATGCCCCCTACAGACCTGGCCCATAACCCACGCACGTGCCCTGATGGGCGATTGAACTGGCAACCCTTTGGTTTGCAGGCCGGCATTCTATCCACTGAGCCACACCAGCCAGGGCTACTTCATCTTAATTAGAACATTTTTACTGCATGTTTAAATGCTGTGGATTTTCAAAAACCTTCGAGAACAGTGCATAACAAAATGTTTTCATTTGCCAAAACAATTAAAACTATAAGATGAAAGTCTTATCTAAAAGAAAAGGAAATGCAGTCATTTAATTGCCTAGTTTCTTGTGATGGGTAATTTACAGGCTGTTAAAGAAGAGTATATCCAGCTTCCCAAAAGCTGTCCCATGATGTAGCATCAATTAGGTTGACCATTTTTGCCTTTTTCCACTATGTAATGTTCCTTTCCAGTGCTTATCATGATGGCCAGGAGCACACGGAGCACTGTGCAAAGAACCCTTGCACAGAAGACATGGAATCAAGGTCTGTAGGTAGCACCTGGCACTGAGCAATTATCTCTAATTGGCTTCTTAACATCTGTCCACTCTGCAGTCATCAGCACTCTGACCTGCTTTATGGATGCTTAAGGAGATAAATTACATAATATCTTCTGGAGCTTTTTACTAAAGGTTTTACTTAAATTTAGATGTCTCAAATTACTCCGGCAACCTCTCAAGTCTTTTAATTCCTGGTTTCTGGCATAATGCCTAATCCATAAAAGACACTCAATAATTATGTTTGTAACAACAAAGGATGAAACAGGAAGGAAGGATGAGCCTAGGTATTGAAAGAAAAATCTACAAACAAATTGAAATGTTTACTGTGTACACAAACATTTTTCATGTATTTTGAAACTGGAACTCATTATTAAGAATATTCTTACAAGACACAGGGTAATGAACCACTCGGAACATTTATATATAAATCTGTTTTAGACATTCTATTAATAAGTCAACAAATAAAAAAGTTGTCAAATCTCTTGACAATATAAGAAGTACAAGATAATCATCCCTTTTGCAAAAGAACTGACATCATTGGTAAAATAAGCCAAAAATAAAGAAAGCATTAAATAACAATAAAAAGATAAGTATCAGCTCTATCCATACAAGAAGTGTCACAACGCAGTGCAATTCCCTGATTGAGAATGAAGCGAGAGGCACTAAGCACTATGAGTTCAGAGGAAGAAGAGAAAAGTAACAGCTGAGGAAAACCAGGAAGCCTCGAGCTTACTGAGAAAGCAGGAGAAGCCTGGGTCCTGAGCTGTTGGGTCTGGAAGGATCAGTGCTATTTAAATAAGTCAGGGAGAAGGGGCAGTTGGCTAAAGTTTAGGGTTTGAAAAAAATAACTAATCAGATAAAGCTGGAAAGGTGGTCTTCCTTCAGACCTAGAGGTACCCAAATGCAGAGTAAGAAGTTAAAGTTTGTACTTTATCTGTTAGCAATATGGGGATCCATTGTACATTTCTAATTGTACTAACAATGCTTTAATTCTTATTATCCTTAATTAACTGAGTTGTGAAAGCTCACTGGCTAAGAAAAATGGTAGTAAATTAAAATAACAGAAATCAAATAAAATACCACCATCACTACCAGTTTCTACATAAGGAAGATTACTCTATACATATCCAAATACAGATAAAACCAGTTCATTTAAAACTTGGGTCTCCATCATCGTTTTGTGATAATGAAATCCTTAAGTCGCTATAATATGATAATATTCTAAAGGAAGAGAGGAAAATGTGTATTGTGCATGTTTTTATTTTACATATATCATCTTATTTAATTATCACCCTAAGAGATGTGTCTTATTATCCTCACCTTGCTGAAGAGTTAAAGAACAAGAGGTTTGGTTAAATGCTAAGACAAGAGCAGTTACTATGAGGCAGACATAAGTTTCAAAACCAAGTTGATCTGGCCCCAAAGCCTCTACTTTTTCAGTTAGTCTATATCGATTTTGAATCATCTAAGATTAGAATGTGCCCCAATGTCTGCTATTAACTGTACTTCTTATTAGAGTCTGCATTTGAGAAATAAAAGCATACAAATGATATAGAGAACTGTACTAAACTGAATAGTTTTATTTCATCCTTCATTCATCACATATTTACTGAAGGTAATGTCCATCAAGGAAGGATCTCCTGAACAGATGCAATCCAGACAGCATCCTAAATAACATGAAGGAGTCGGCCTACTAAAATAACAAGGATGTAGGTGGTCAGGGCAAAGGGATAGAGAACTGGGGCTTGTATTAAGAGCAATGATGGAAACAGACATGTCTGACTTGGTTACTGGAAGGGAGAGGGTGAGCACGACTCTCAGGTTCCTAGCATTTTTAATTACATAGTTAGTGCTAACATTTCTTAATACAAGGGAAGAAAACAAATTGGGTTAGAGTAGAGGGGAACTAAAGAAACAGTTTCTACAAATGCTAAATATAAGTGGAGTGCCCACTAGGTAACAAAAGATAACAGATAATAGACTAATGAAAGAAATTGCATTAGAGATTTAATTCGAAGGACATGGTCACCAAATGCGTCAGATAGAAATGTGAGCTGTGGTTTGTTATGTAATTTTATATATCTGTTCTACATATTTCTCCAATTTCATGTTATCTTGTTTTCTCCCACTATGGTATATTCCTTGATAAGATATATTAGATCTGCTGTTGTTTTCTTATTATCCTACAGTTTCCTTAACATGGCAGTTCCCAACAGAGTAAGCCCTATTATCTTCCTTGTTCATTATTCTATCCCAGGTGCTTGATAAATGTTTTCAAATAAGAAAATAGATGAGATGAGTGAATGAGTCAGTCATTCATTCCCTCACTGACATTGAGAAAATAAAACTGATTGATTCTGTTTTTATAGTAAAGTGTTCAATATATTTACTTCTACCATTAAAATAAAAGTTGGACAACATCTCGTGCCTCCCAAAGAATGCGCTTACCTTCTTACCTGAGTACCCAACACAATTCTAGGGAATGTCAGTTGATGTCATTTTTGTTCAAGCCCATTACTTTTTCCTTATGGTCCCTAACATGCCAGGCACTGTTCTCTGCTTATCCTAACATAGCAAGTACTTAAGATGCCATCCAAAGAAAAGGAACTCCTGGGGAAAGGTAGTGTCAACCTGGTACAAAGATCAGGAATATACAATGTCACGATAATAATTTCTGTCATCTTCAGGGATTCATGATTGTCAGCCTTGAAGGAGTAAGTCAATTAACATGCAAAAGGCATCTAACTTGCTGAGTGTGCTGGGAACACTTCATATGGTGTTTTATCTCCATAAACTAATATAATTAGTATGTGAAATATTTATAATTCACCTCATGATTAATCTATCATAGAAGACTATTCCTTAACAGCAGCATATCATTTTAGATTGGAACGTTCTTTGCCCTTTAGTTCATGCCACTCATAAGTCCCTAGAGTTTATTTCTAAATAGTATAAAGTTGGAAGACCAGAGATCCAAGGTAATGGATATAAATCTTATTGTTACTCCAACCCAACCCTACTGATACTGTCTAAGATTATAAACATTTAAGGACACACTGATCAGTCAAGCCAGAGAACTATTGCTCAAATAGACAGAGAAAGCTCAATTCAGGCACAAGCCTAAGAAACAAACCAAGGCAAGCTACAGTGGCTTTTAGATATTATCGTTTGGGCTTGAATATTACGACAACAGGAATAGTTAAAATAATCATAACAATAATAATGTTATCCTGCCTCCTGGTATATCAACTAAACTATTCCTGACAACCATGGAAGGAAAGGTATTTTGTGCCCCAATAATGAATAAACTAACAAGGCAAAATATGGTAAGTTGTTATTTTTACTGAGTCACATCTATTGCTAAAATTAACAAGCACAAATAAAATGCCTCCTAAATATTCCATCTTTCTATAATCAGTCACAAGATCTAAATTTTTTGGTGCTTATGAGTATTTGTTCTAAATTTGCTTCCCAGAATCCTGTATTCTCCTGAGTTGTTCTAGCATTTGATTTGTGACATTTTGTTACGCTTCTCATAGAGATTAATCCCGTGCTTTGATTATTTTGCCCATGTTTGTTTTGGCAAGTCCGAGACAGTTCTTTGAAATCTTCCCTAAATTTGATGCTTAATATGCCATTTGAAGAAATACAATCCCCTCCAAAATAATTTACTTAGTATCTCCAATGTATTGGTATTTTATACATTGCTTTAATTATATGGGTATCACTACCTAATTAATTACAGAAGACAAAACTAGCAGAGTATAAGTACACAGTAGGCACTCAAGAAGTGCCTGGGAGCGTGAAATATTACATAACGTAGTACCTTTGCAACAGAAAAAGAATTTGAAGACACGAGCCTCAGGACTGTGTCCTGGCCTTTAATATTTTATTTTAAAGATGAGATTTTTTATAAACATTAATTTGTTCTCATCAAGTCAACAATGTAAAAATTCTAGCATTATGTTTCTCAATCTATATCCCAGAGTGGGGGAACATTTGAAAGCTACATTTTCGGCCCTGACTGGTGTGGCTCAGTGGATTGAGTGTCAGCCTACGAACAAAAGGATTGCCAGTTCGATTCCCAGTCAGGGCACATGCCTGGGTTTGCAGGTCAGGTCCCTGGTAGGGGTCATGCAAGAGGCAACCACACATTGATGTTTCTCTCCCTCTCTTTCTCCCTCCCTAAGCCTTTCTAAATAAATAAATAAATAAATGCTAGTTTTTCAAAGATCAAAACTTCTTATAATAGTAGAAAATGAAATTTTAAAATCTTCTATAGGGCTATCTAAGTTCGATAAATTAAAAAAAAAGAATACTGTATTGTGGGTTTTTTTTTAATGTGGTTCCCTTGATCACAACTTAAATGTCCTCTCTTTTTTTTTTTTCCCTTAAACTAACAAACACATAGGTATAGGAGGAAAAAAAGATGAAAAGTAAAAATGCTAAATGAACAATACTGTTGAGATTATCTAAAAAGTGAAGTATGAAAGTCATTCAACACAACCTACATGACACAGTAACTTTCTGAGAAGTATTTCTCTCAGTCTCACCTACCACACTACAGTATATATGGGATTTATCAAATATTACAGCTAGCAGGAATTTTCTAGGCCACATTTCCTTACTAGGTGACTAAGGAGCACAAAATGAGGTCACCTGCCCTTGGTTAGCCAGTTGGAGGCCAAGCTGGGACAGCCACAGAGTTAGTTACGGAAAGGAACTCACAGGTATTGTTGGGGAGTCAGCCTCCTAATTCCAATACTGAGAGCAGCTTCACGTTAGGCATCAAGATGAAAATATTCTCCCTTTAAATGAGGGGAAAGCTTTTCTTCACTGAGGAAAAAAAGTCAGAAAAACTTTCTTTGATCATGTTTCACCCTTTCAACAAATATAGACAAAAGTACTTAAATATGAATATAAATAGGCACTAGAGACTCACTACAGATACCCAAGTCTCAATGTTGTTTGAATTTCCATTGCCTGCATCACAGGGTCACATGCCATAGGTCACATAAAGCCGTCCAGAGATTCTCTCTGCCATGCAAGACATTTACACATAAGGCAGAGCATGGAAGCATCCCTCTGTGTCAGGCCCTTCCTTTCTTCTCTCTCCTCGACTGGTGTATAACAGTGGTCTGAGTGTCAGGAAGTACACAGAATGCCATGAGAGAAGCATGCAGGAAACCTCAGACTTGGCTGGGCAAACCCAGAAAAAGCTTTCAAGGGAAAAATGCTTGAGATGGACATGAAAAGATAGAGAGAATTTCCAATTCAGTGTGTGTTAAGAGTAGGGATTGGAAAGTGAGGAGATCATGAGCTCCTATTTATATTGCAGAGGAAAAGCAAATACCCAGGACCAGAAATATCCACATTTTACATTTTATATTAAGATTTTATACACACACACACACACACACACACACACAAACCTATATATACTTATGTATATATATAAACACACACATAAATAGACATAGATATAGATGAAGTAGATAAGGGATAAAAAGATAAGCTAGGCTTGACATCCTGCTTTTCATCTTTGCATCTTGGCTACTGAGATATAAACAAAGAGCTGAAGTTATGAGTTAATATTTAATATTTTAAATAATTTTGTTTTAACTCCCATGGCATGTACACCGCTAGTATAATACATTGTTAGGGCGATGCCAACTCACTGCAAGTGAATTTCATGATAAACTGCACCCTTACTCAGTTCCCAAAGTTAAATATACTTGGATGGGACATTCTAATAACTTTTTGTACTAACTCCTTGTCTTGAAAAACACTTTCAAAGAAATGTTAGTATTTCACCACTCCATAGGAATCAGTAACAAGGCGAGATTCTCCCAAGAACATTCCAACAGCCCCTGAAAAACTAAGGCTGTCACAAAACCTGAGCATCTGGCAACGCTGCCACCATGAAGTATCCATATGGAAGAGACCGAAATGTGTCAAAGTACCCAAAACGATTTTGGATAGTGTAGAAGATAGAATAAATAATTTAGTATCGTCAACACTTTCAGCAGCAGGTACTGGATATGCTACCTGCTTCCATAATGCGCCAGAATGTAACATAAGTGTGTGAGGCTCTGTGTGTATGTGTGTGAGAGAGAAAGGCAGAGAGAATACGAGCCTAAAAACCATTTTTATACAGAAATATTCCTTAGGTAGTTCTCTCTGTAGGGATATCAAATCTCTATAAGCATACGTTTATAGATATACAGGAAAAAAATGAAGTCAATAAAAACTTATTTTTAAGATAAATATAGCAACAAATATATTACTTCAAAGTCAGTGAAAAAAACTGCATTAACTTAACATTATGGTTGAAACTGTACGTGCAAAAAAAGTCAAAAATCCAAAATTATGGTTCCCTCAGCAACCATAACTACATCCTCATGCATATATGAGTATTTTGAATTACTGTGATGATGATACATTTCAGCCTTAATATCAGTTTATGCAATGTGACTGAACAGAATTCTTTTGGGAACTATAACTTAGAATTTCTGGACTTTTGTGAATGTAAAATATTAACCATAAAATTACATTAATATAGGGTGGGGTTTTTGCTTTTTATTTTCTGGCATTTAAAAAACAAATAAAGAGTGAGTGGTCGACAACATTAAAGTAGTAAAAGATTGCTTGATTTGTAATAATACAAAAAGGATTTGATACAGAGCCTAATGCCTCAAAATAGGGACATACAAACTACAAACAAAAAGAAATGCCCCTCTGAAGATTAATCAAAGACAAGAACAGGCAAGATGTCTTGCTAGGAGTGAGTAAATTTACTTTTTCCATGAAATGTTAGTTTCTGTTTAAAAGGTACTTTCCTTCAACTATATTTCAACATGACTATAAATACCAATGCCTGAAATAATTCACTACATATTCCTTCATTTTACCAAGAAAAAAATAGTTTAAATGGACCCCATATTTTCAAGAGGAAAGCTAGTTGGGGACCACTTTCCTTTCTTGCCTGTGTAACATAGCAGGACATAACCCGTAAGATGAAACTGTATCACTGTCACCAACTACTTTTTTGTTCAGGAGGCTGAGGCTGATTCAAAATGTGGTTCACAATAAAACAGGTACATAATGACCAATTAAATTTAAGAACGAGGCAACTACTGCATGTTATTACTTAGGTATTATACAACCATGGGGGAGCCAGAAGATACAGTAAGGAGCAGTGGACATTGCGGGTTCCAGAGAGAAGAGTCGTAGTCACATCTGTTCGGGAAAAATTACAAATACTCACATGGAGATGGACAGAGTAGTTCTCAAACACTTTTTAAAACAGATTCTAGAGTGAGAGAGAAGGAGGAAGAGAGAAGAGAGACACAGGAAGAGAAACATCAATGTCTGTTCGACTTATTTATGCACTTACCAGTTGATTGTTGTATGTGCCCTGACCTGGTATCAAACCCACAACCTTGGTGTGTTGGGACAATGCTCTAACCAACTGAGCTACCTGGCCAGGGCCTCAAACTTTTTTAAGGCAGCCACTTTTCTCAAAGGAATTCTTAACACAAAACTCTGTGTAAAGTACAGCAAAACATTCTTGAGTAAAGCAGGAGTGGATAGACGGTCTGGAACTTCACCTAAGTTGAACTCATCTCCCTTCCTTTCAAAATACTTTCTTTGCACCTATATAGCTGCCACTAAGACAAACCCGTGCAGCTCAGAGAAAAGAGCAGAAATCCTCTAGGTTAGTCATAAGGGTGATGTAATTTGGAACCTCTGGTTACAGTGTGGAAGAACTACGAGTAACACTTGGTCCGAACAGATCAAACTGAAATCAAGGACCAGCCTACCTAGACTAGATTCTTATCTGGACTCTCAATTCCCATGTTCTTCTACAGGCTGGGGTCCGTCATTACTTCTTTCATGGATGTCTCCATGGCCAACAGCTTACTTCAATTATGACCCCCATCATTAAATCACTTGCACATCACAACTATATATCATGGAAATAGCACACTTAATTAAGTCAGCTGTCTGGGGCTGCCCTGCGCCAGTAACTTGTTATAGAACCTCCCCACTTGTTGCATTTTTAAAGTAACTGGCTGTGCCACATATAATTTCAGAGAGAATAAGAATGACATAATGTCAGGAGGTTGAAATTAAATAAATGAATGCCCTACTTGGTATCTAGAGGAAAGGAGTTGTGTATTCTAATTATGCTACTGATATGGCCAGTTACACATATGATGAAAAGGGGAAGGATATGAATGTCCCCAGAGTTGAAAAAACAGAAAGAATTATTGAGCCCTCTCAAGTAGCATATGTGCAATGTTGTCCTATGTATACCTTCAGCCCAATCAAATAGTAAAAACGGTAATCATTATTTTAAAAAAACACCCCAACCAAGTAGTAAAAACAGTAATCATTATAAGATTTTATTCTTGCTGCACCTTTGTACAGATGTGAAGTAATATATAAAGAAAATCAACCCTAGTGCACTGTTGGTGGGAATGCAGACTGGTGCAGCCACTGTGGAAAAGTTTGGAATTTCCTCAAAAGACCGAAAATGGAATTGCTTTTCAACCCAGCATTTCCACTGCTGGGATTATACCCTAAGAGTCTTTTCACCAATTCAAAAGAACCTATGCACCCCAATGTTCACAGCAGCACAATTTACAATAGCCAAGAACTGGAAGCAACCTAAGTGCCCAATGGCAAATGAGTGGATCAAAAAACTATGGTACATTTAGACAGTGGAATACTACGCAGCAGAAAGAAAGAAGGAGCTCCTACCCTTTGTGAGAGCATGGATGGAACTGCAGAGTATTCATTATGCTAAGTGAAATAAGCCAGGTGGTGAAAGACAGATAGCATGTGATCTCACCTATAAGTGGAGCCTAATCAACAAAATAAACAAGTAAAGTATTATCAGAAACACTGAAATAAAACACAAACTGACAGTAACCAGAGGGGAGGAGGGAGGAGGATAAGAGGGGAAAAGGAGGGGAAGGGTCATCAAGGAACATGCACAAAGGACCCATCAACAAAGCCAAATGAGGGAAGGATTGAGGGTGGGAAGTGGGAAGGAGTGGGGCTGGGGAAAGTGCTGGTGGGAAAATGTTAACCTGGGGATGATGGGATGGGGTGCAGGGCGGAGGGGATAAAAGGGAGAGAAAATGAGACAATTGTAATAGCACAATCAGTAAAATATACAAAAAATATATAACCAGCAACATTGAAATAAAACAAACAAACAGACAAGACAATCACAGGTTGATTCTGGATAACTTATTCAAGGACTAAGTTATGAAAATTCACCAACAAGCAGAATCAGGAAACTCAATGACAGCTCACCACAGATTCTATTTATGCAACCCCAATTTTAATTTAGTCTGTATTGATGGGTTCTTTCTTTTCATGTGTGATAGTCATGTTACATCTAGACACAATATTCATTGCATCTAGAGTCTACACGGTACAAAGAAACATGGACGTGACAATAGACAGTTGCTCCTTTTGCATCAAGTGATAAATAACAGTTGTAAAAAGGATCTGAAGAGATTTAACAAATCTCAGTGCACAATTTTGTTTTAAAGTAACCACATGCATTTTTTTTAAACCCTCTTGATTTCACACAGTAATTTGTCTTTGGGAGAAGTCATGCTGACATCATCCTGGGTGGTCTCAGGCCCCTGTAAAACAGTCCAGCAAGGAAAGGGAAGACAGGTAAGCAGAGACCTGGTCCCAGGGCAGGGTACACACCAAAGGGAACAGAACCACCTCTAGCACCTGCCAACCAAAAAGTTAGTGGGCCGGTCAAAGCAACTGGGCCCAAAGTATAACTTGAGCAAGACGTACGTTGAATTGAATGAACACAGAACGGTAAAGATTCCCAGATCTCATTCAGAATTCAGGAGGTGACCTTTGCACAGATGTCACACACCAAGTTTGACAGGGGATAAAACCGGCAGGAAGCAAGAAAGGGGTAACAAAAACCAAACAGGGGCCTACAGAATGAGGGAGAGTAACTGAGGAGGAGGGGGACTAAGGAGAGAAAACCGTGGCAATTAAAGGAAAAGGAGAGATGAGGGAACAGGGTAGCAACGTAAGGGCCCTCGGGCTGATACCATGGCAACTGGCAACAGAGGGACTTGCGGAGCGGAGGGTCAGCTGACAAGGGCAGGGTCTGAACAGCTCAGTGAATGAGTCCAAAGTCTGGGAAGAATAGTGTTCACTTCGGCAGCACATATACAAAGTCTGGGACAAGTAAAGTTAATTCCAAGTCATACCAGTCAGTGGGTCTGAGGCTAAAGATCACTGGCTCAGGTAAGAATGGCTCAGGTGCTGTGCAAGACTGAGCCTGCAGGTAGGGGGCGTCAGTGCACCTGACTGTGTCCAGCTGAGGAAAGCCAAGGCTGGAAAAGGAGGTAAGGGTGAAGAGAACAACGAAAAAGAAATAACACAAGATATTTCTGAACTATGATATGTGAACTTGGTAAAGAATACAAAGCAAATCCATTATATGAAAATGTAGATTTATCCAACAGACAAATTAGTACTCCATGCACTTTTATTACGAAACATCTTCAATAATATTAAAATTAAAACTTCTTAAAGTGCAAAATTATAAATGTACTATTATTACAATAATGTAAGACTAGATACACAGGAAAAAACTATAATAAAGTAGGACTATAAGTTATAACAGCTACTGCGAATAGGGTTTTCATATCTTATCGCCAAATATTCTTCTGTGTGATTATATATGACTTTTAAAGTAGTAATACTAAAACTAATCACAAGCATGCCTCATATCTTTTGAATTATTTGATTAAAACAATTTATGTTAGCAATACATTTTTCTTGGGTAAAGAGCAGAGTATTTAAATATGCTGTTACACCTTGAAGTCCTTATAAAATCTCCTAAAATTAGTAATCCTTGCACCTAATGTGTACATCACTTTAATACACACTTAACCTAAAGAGATTATCTAAATTTCCCATTTTAAAAATTACCTTTATTTTTATATATAAGGAATATGTACTAGTATCATCGCCTTACATAGCAACAGAAAAAAATGCAATCAAAATACCCACTGCAGTGTGTTGCACCACAAATTATTTGGGAAATAGTACAAGAGACTGCATGTTCTTAAGGACAAGAATCATCTCATCTCGGTGTTTTGTAAAACTGCACAATGCATAGATCCACTGCCTACCAGCTGCATGCATTAACATTTAAATTAGGGTTGTGGCTAAGAGCATGGACACTGAATGCGGACCACCAGAGTACCACTGACTCCTAAGGACGACTGCTGTCTCATCAGCTACAAGCTATGTGATCTTGGCCAGTCTGCTTATGCTCTGTTTGCCTCAGATTCATCATGTCATAAATGGGGCTAATAATGGTACTCAGCTAACAGGCAATGTGAGGATATTTAAAGGACTTAGACCAGTGCTTGACACACTGTAAGCACTATACAAGCATTGGAGACTATTTACTATTATAATTGATCGATTTTGTTTGGGGAATAAAATGCCAATTAAATAATGAGTCAAACATCAAAATGCTACAGTATTGGTGTTTCCTTATTCATCATTCTATATTTTATATTCTTGTATTTTTGTTTTTACCATACAGGATATCACCAAAATTATCACTGGACAACTCTCCTACAAATGAACACCATTAGTCTTAATTACTCCTGATCTTTAGGCAATACCACTTTCCAGGGCCACTGCAGTTAAGTAAAGTCTGTGTTTCTTAGAATCCACTAAAAGTTTATTTTGTCGGTCTTCCTTCCAAACACCGTGTGTGATGATCCAATTTGGTTAAATTTTGGATCACTGGCAAGTGTAAGCTCATCTGGGAGTAATTCTTCTCCCTAGATAACTAATGCTTGAGCTGGGAGAGAAAAAAAGTTAAATTCCTTTTATTGCCAAAATCATCATATGGACTGCCTTTGAAGTCTTTTGCAAGGAATATAATGTCCTGTATACACTAGCCACCCAATTCTAGGAACTCCAAGTAAATGATCCATCGATTCAGTTCAAATAATATTTTGCTATGCAGCTTCGGTGTTAGGAATAAAATTTTGGGTGAAAATGCGTGTTTTAAAGAGATTCTAGTTAGGCTGATACTTCAGTTTTTGAAAGCACGTTGCTGGTCAGGTCAAAGCTAAGCAAACTTAAAACGGTTAAGTAGAGTTCACTTCACATATTGGTTCTAGGGTAGGATGGTTCTAGGGCTCTAGGGTAGTTCAGTATACACTTAGCATAGTCATATTAATTATGAACTTAATGCTGATACTAAAGAGAATGCCCACTCTTACAGTTTCAGTGCCACTATATGCTAATGGCTCCCAGATTCTGGTTTCAAACATAGACTTCTCATCCAACCTTCAGGTATTCAAATGTCTGCTGGAAATCGTCACATAGGTAACCCATTGGCACCTTAAATTCAAAGGTCTAAAACAGAATTCGTCACCTACTCCAATAAATGTGTACATTTGCTGTATTCATTTTTGCAGCTGAATGCACAGCCATCCACCAAACCAGAAAGCGGGGGGTCATCACTCCCTCTGACCCACTCACCCTAAAGTTCCATAAAGAAACCATTAGTGAATTCTATCCATTAGTTTCCTGAATAATTTCTCAAATCTGTCCCTTCGTTTTCATCTTTTATTGCCTTTTACACAGCGAAGCCTGTGTAAATCCACCTGCATAATCCACCTAACCTTCCTATTTCCATGCCTGCCTTCCCACAAGCTCATCCTACACCTGGCTACAAAAGCCACGTATCCAGAATGTAAATCTGGCCGGGTCACTGCTCTGTATGAAATACAAATCCCTTAAATTAGTGTGTAAGATGTCACACCGCACTGTCTCCACCTAGACCTACAAGCTCCGGTCTATTTCACACTTAGAGCTTCAAGAATAATGAAATGACGGAGATTCCTTTCACACACCAGGTTGTTTTTGTTACCTCCATATCTTTACTTTTATTGCTACTCAGTCTGCATGGTACGCCACTGTCTCATGCTCTCTTCCTCAAATCAACCAACTAATACCTTTGTATCATTTAAGAATCCATTGTAATCAAGAAGTCTTCCTAGATCTTTCACTAACACCCAAGTTAGGTTATGTGCTCTTCTTGAGTATTCCCATATCTCTGCCCTAACCCAACTAGAATATAATCTTTTATTATCTGTTTTAGATTAATCTAGAAAGACCTTGATGGTGAGATATTATTATATTCACTCATCTTTGTATCCCCATTCCTGGATATTGATAACATGTTGAGTAAGTGAATTTGTATGTACATATGTGAATGCACATAAAAGATTTGACTCTTTAACTTCGACCATATTATCATATATCAAATTTTGATATGAACAAAACAAACACAAATTAATAAAAGTGAATATACAGCACCATATTGTGACATCATTTGCTTGATAAACAGAAGAAAATGTTAACAGTAATTCCAACATTCTTCAGCCCCCCAGAGTGGCCTTCTAGTTCTTGCACATCAGAATCAGGTGCCCTGCCATTCCCTTCACCCTCTATCATATGCTTTAGACACAGCAGACTCCTCCAGAACACGCTGCTATGCCTCCACCACTGCGTGAAAAGGATTCCCTGTCCTGGGCACTTTGAGTCATTCTCTCAAGTTTTGACTTTATAAGTCTTCATACACATCTCTGGCACAGCACTCGCAGCATGCCTCCCAGTCTATGCAGTAAGCCTTCCTTCCCTTTCCCATGCAAAATGCCTGTGTCATGGATGTTCGATAAGGATTAATTTAATATATTCTAGATTAATTCATTCCTACTCCTATTCTCATCCATTGGAACTATTAAAAGGGTGTTTAGCCACATGTTCTCCCCCTTAAACAAATATTCCCTGTGAAAACTCAATTATCCTTTGGCTTCACAAGTATTCTTCAAATGGAGATCCCCAGCTTTCATATCACCTGAGCCCTAGTCCTCTATTTTCAGTGGCTCAAAGGAAATACCTACTTGGACGCCATTACTATTACTTTAAAATTGGTATACCGATAATGGACTAGTTAATCCCTTTCTTTGCCCATCATTCCTTGCCCTTCTCAACTTCACTCTTTCTACCAACAGGATAGTATTATCCTGCTAGATACCTAGGGCAAAGGTTGAAGGAATATTTGATTATTCCCTTCCTCTTAGCTCCTCTGACAAAGTATCACCTAGCATGTAATTTTTACTATAAATAAAGATGCTAAGTTTTGCCTCTTCTCCCACCCCCCAACACTGGTTTTTTATCAGGTCGGATCACAAAAATGAGTACCTTTGTAAATAATTTCCCTATGTTTGGCTCCTTTCTCCTAGAATTTTGCCTCCATGTTAATCGTACCAAACACACTATGACTAACATAATCTGCCGAACCCTTTGGGAAACTACCTGGCTCTAAAGAAAGTAAGAACAAAAGACCAATTTAGGTTATTTTAAAGCAAAACATTAGGTAACTCTAATCCTCAAAATCTTCCTAATTAAAGCCTGGTGAACGGCTAGAACTCTGGGTTTCTTGAATTTCAGCCTATTACTTATTTCGCCATTTAAACTGATGGAGTTACTTTCTGAGAAAAGTCTCGGCCCTGCCAGCAGATCCTTCTGCAGCTTAAGGATATAAGCCAGATTTTCACTTTTATAACACAACACCATCTTTGGCAGCTACAGAATTAGGAACTGTAGCATATGGATCTTCTTTCAGTCAGTGTAGAATACCAATACCTCAGACACGTATTAATGGCCTGAGGACTATTTGCTCTAATACATCCTAAAATATTTATAAATGAAATAACATGATATACAACGTTGCTTCAAAATAATCTAGTATGGGGGAGGGGAGGTTAAAGAGGGAGGAGCTCACAAATAAGCCTGTTCATGAGTTGATAATTATTGAAGCTAACTGATGGGAACACAGAGATTTATGATACTACCATCCCTACATTTATGTTTGAAAATTTTCAACAGAAAGTTAAAATAAATCTGAAATCAGATGCTATAAAACATTATCAGCACTTACCATGAATAGAGCCATGGCTGGTTGTTTTCTTCTATGTCTCTGCATACTTCTTTTAGTTTTCCCAAATGAATAAGAGTTACTTTAATTAAATGTTTTTAAAAAAAATTTTTAAAACTACGTGTTAGGCTTCTTCTTACTCAACTAATATTGGAAGGGATACAATACCTAGTTATTCATTCCTTAAAAACACTGAAACTTTATCTTTTTATTGAGTAAAAGAATCATTAAGTTATGTACCTACACTATTTTATTCAGGTTCTCAGGAGAACTGTTTTTATAAGAAAAAAATATCAGCCTCTTGTCACTTCACTGAGGGATATTCCATGAATCAACAAAATAGAAAACATACCTACAATTTTTTAAGAAGTACTGTCAGAAACATCCATCACTATTATTCAAGGTCCTTTATAATAAGAATCCACCTAACAGAGTCCACTTAGAACTGATTTTTAACATAAGCTATACATTAGAATCACCTGACAGATTTTAAAAATCCTGATGTCTAAGCCACACCTAAGACCAATTAAATTAGAATAAAGTGAAATCCAGTCATCAGTACTTTTTTTCTCCTTTCATGAATTTTATATTAAACAGGTACAATGAAAATATACAATTAAATGCACATTGCTCCAAGAAAATAAAAGCTGGGAGTAACTGTCAATAATATCTGAGATAAAACACACACTTAAAGCCAATAGGATAAGAGTTTTCTTCTTCGTTTTGTTTTTGTTTATTTTATTGAGTATGCTATTACAGTTGTCCCATTTTTCCCCTACTTTATCCCCTCTGATGTGCACCCCATCCCATCATGCCCACAGCTCTTAGTTCATGTTTATGGGTTGTACATACCAGTTCTTTGGCTTCTTAGTTTCCTATACTGTTCTTAGCCTCTCCCGTCTATTTTTTTTT